>BSBK01000590.1:0-25000 GCA_027943335.1 Chamaecyparis obtusa
TATCTGTACATGTACACATATATATATGTATGTACGTGTACATATATATATATATATGTATGTGTACATATATATATATGTACATGTATATATATATATATATATATATATATATATATATATATATATATATATATATATATATATATATATATATATATATATATATATATGTATATGTATATGTACATGTACATATATAGATACATATACATATACATATATATGTATACATACACACACACACACACACACATATACTTACTTTTGAAAGTGGACAAGTGAAAATTTGAGCATGTTTCTTTCTAATTTTTTTTAAAACTATTTGAAAGTCATTTTTTAATGTGATTGGAACAAGCCTTAAAATTTAGAATTATATTTTGTTTCAAATTTGGATGAAGGAATTGAAAAATAACATTGGTGGTACTATACATAGTTTTTCATCAAATAAAGATGGTATTAGTTAAATAAATGAAGATCAAAACTTTAGTTTATTGAAAATATTTTACAAAAATAACATGGTTAAAAAGGTAAGAGAGACCTTGATGTTATTCAAAAAAATTTATATCAACACAAAACATGTGAGAATATTATGAAAATAATATATTTATTTACCTATGTTTTTAAAAAAATACATCAATATATGTGTTGACATAAAAGTCCAACCCTTTAGGTTATATGTCAAGGAAAATCTAGCCATAAGGGTTAGTCGTTTCCAAGGAAAGCTATGTAATCCATCTGCAATATGAGATTATTTATTTATTGGTACAAATAATAAAATGTTGTCTAAAAGCATGGTAGTTATATTGCATTGACGGTTCTTAGTTTTTAGTATTTAATACTAGGATCTTGGATTTAGCTCTCATTCTTACTTCTCATCTTTGCATTGAATGCTTGAGACTAGTTCTACATAACTAGTTCTTTAGTTCACTCAATATCACTCATCTAGTTTGTATTTAATATTATCCATTAATCATTTGATCAAAGTGGGATTAAATCTATTGTGTTGAGAGAGCACACCCATAACCATCTCCAAGAGAAAATCAACAAGGCTTAGGTCCACTTTCTTAGCTCATCGAAGGTTATGGTGGAACCTTTTGGTGTTGCAATTTTATAAATGTGTTAGATTAGCAATGATTATGCTTATTATCTCTAACATTTGCATGTCTTAGATTTCTCTCCATAAGTAGGTTTCAACCATACATAATAATATGATCCACTTATCTTTTTATCCATATCAAACTCTCTAACAAACATTGGATCATCTTTCTTTCTAACTTGATCAAGTAAAAATAGATGCATTAAAGACAAACTAGTAACAATTATCATATCACTTTTCAAGACCATTTCTATGGCTTCCTCCAGAGTCATGTTTATTTCATCTAATTTTATGTCTTGAAGAGTTTGATTTATAACCTCCTAATGCCCTTCTTCCTAACACCATTCAGGTTTACCTATTTTCTTTCTTCAAATTATTTATCCTCATTTGAATCCAAAAATCCTTAAACTCCTGGTACTCAATAAAAGTTTCATTGTCATGGAATCTAAAATTCATAACCTCTCTCTCATCAGTAGGTTAGATGGGTTACTCTCCCTCATGAATATGAGTTGTATAAGCATGAATTTATTCTTAGTACTATAGGGGATATTGAGACCTGTCTACTTCACCATCATTTTTTAGTGCATTAAGTACACTTTCCACCTCCTTAGTGTTATCCACTTCATATGATTTTTCAATACACACTATTTCATCCATTTTCTACTTCTTTTATGGAGGGCGGGATAAGGGTAGTCTCTAAATTAGGCAAGTCCTGAATAATCAACTTTCTATGTTGTAGGGGTGGAGGCTTTAGCTCTTGTGATGCACTACCTGTATTCTTCCCATATAATCTATCAAAATCAAGTAGACATGCCTCCATCCATAGTACCTCATTATTTATATCATTATAGAAGTGAGGCTACTCTCTCAGCTTTTTTTCTTCTTCAATATATTCTATTTTTTCCATCTTTGCACAATATCTTCATTTGTAAGGAAATTTATAACTATGTCCTCTTGAATGTCTTCTTGGTAGGACATGCATTTGATATAGAAATTAATATGATCCTCAAGATCACACAATCTCTCCTCTCCATCTTCTAGGTGATAATTTTCCTTCAAATATTTATGAAATTCTAAAATGGAATCATAACCAATAAAAAGACCCACAAATCTTCACACATGAGGAAAAAGGGTTCCCTTTCTCCTTTTCTCCATAGATTATATTTCAAAACACAACATTTTCCACATAAAATCAAGAAATTATACCCTTTTTGAAAAAGTGATAGATAATTTGTGAGGGGTTTGTTGGCACCCATAAACTCTAATGATAGTGTGATGAACCCCTTTAGAAACTAGTCTGAAAAGTTGTGTGTGGACATTTTCAAGATTATACTCCATTGGCCTCAACATAACTCTTACTTTGAGAGATAACCTTTCAACAGGGTGAACAAGGGCTTTGAATATCCATATTAGAAAATAATTATCCTATAGTTTCAATCTCTACTATCTTTTTTCCCATATATGAGACCATTGTTGAACATTTAGTATGCTACTGTGGAAATCTATGATAGTCAATTGCATACTATTTCTGAAAACATTGCTATTTTGGAACAAGATCAAATGACATAGAAAAGAATAATGTTTACTCTCCCTCATTTTACTCCAATTTAGCGATTGGTTATGAGTCAAACTCTTAACCTTAGTAGCAATATCAAATTCAAAATTAACTTATTGGTTCTAAATTCTCATCGACATAAGCATCAAGTCAATTAGCATTCAACTTCTAGTATTATCTCCAAGTAATTGACACTATCCATTATAAGTTTTCTAAAAAAATTCAATAAAACCTAGAGTAGAAAATGGTTAAATCTCTATGACAGATATTAGTCTATTCTTGTCACACATCTTTTTGAAATATGCTATTTCCCTCTTCCCAAATGTCTTGACCAATATCTTATAATCTACCCCGAATCGCTCTTTGTCAATTTTAGCAGGGGCTTATTTGTTGAGTTTAAAACATTTTATCATGCATGCCTTAGTAAAAACCTAAATTAGGTCTCCATTTATGCCTCCCACTGTCCTGGTTTCAGGTTTTTAATGCATTTCCAACATGTTAATTAATTCAACATCAATAAAGACATTGGGGACTATGGATTTTGCTAAGTCAAGATTCCACGCATTTGAGCGAGAGACTTTCTCATTCCTATTATTATAAAAATACTAGAATAGATCCCAACCAGTTTGTAGAATTTTAGCATCTCTACACCCTCCCTGTGCATCATGATATTCTTTATTAGTGCCAATGTCCTCTAAACCTGATAATTTATCCAACATAGCCTTCTGCAAGGCTCTTTTAGTTGGTTCATCCTTAACTCCCTTTTTTGAACTTTCACCTATTTATTTTTTCTATTTTATGGAAAATATTTAGCTTAAGGAAAAAAATAAAAACTTATTGGTGAATTCTGCTATATAATTTAAGAACTTCCTAGTGTCTATTATACTTCCACACACCTATCTTTCGCTCCAACTCTAATCAACTTCATTCAATCAGTCTCGCAACAATTTTTTCTCACATATAAAATAGCTTTCACTATATTAAATTTAATCCTTATTGTCCCTTTGATATTTGAGCTCAATATAATCATAATTATTTCACTCCATTTTCATTTAATGCATGTCACCTTTACATATGTTCCCCACCATCTTATTAGCTATCTTAGTTTGAAACTTTTCGCTAATTCACCAAGCTATAATATGTCTCCAACAAAATAGTGACCTTTTCACCATTTTCACACAATATAAATTACCACTTGCAAAATAGCGATCATTTTTATATTTCATTATAATGAAAAATACCCTTTGTTAAATAACTTAATTTCACCATTTCTCCATAATGGAACTTGCCTCTCGTGAAATAGAAAAAAATTTATTGTTTCACAATTCATTATTTTGGACTCCATGAAATAGAAACAAGTTGTCTATTTCACATCCTATCATTTTGGGGTTAGAAAAATGGAAAAACATGGTAAAAAGGGGTATGTTTTACAATGGTATGGGATTTATGAAATATCTTAAGTATTATAATGTTGGTAATGGGTCATTATGTGAAGAAAGCTTTAGTAGATTCAACCTATGGAAGATCAAATACAAAAGCTTGGTGATGACCTATGGAAAGGGAGTATAGGAGATAGCGATCTTATTCTCATAAAAATCTACATTTTGCCAAAATTTATGGTTCCAATAGGTTTCATAATGTGCCATCCTTTTCCAAGCATCCCCATACATAGTAATAGGTAAGGTGTGTATCTATGATTCTCCTTCCTTGTTTTCATTTCCTTCACACTTGGGGGGAAACATTGCATTTAGCATCCTTTTATCCTTCCTAAGGACCCACATTCCTTGTTGGAGTGGTTTTTTTATTCATTTGGTGTCCTTTCTTACATGGAATTGTTTGTTTAATAAGGGATTACACTTCTTTTAAGATATATTTTTACAACTATCTCCTTCTTATCTTAAAAGAGTTATACCTCTTTGGCTAGGACTATATGTACATTATTTCCTAAAGGATATATCCTTGGCTTGAGAGGTGGGTATGCTTTTTCTTCTCTTTCCTTAAGATCCCATCATCTTTGTCAATATCTATAGGTTGAGGTGGAGAATCCTTATGTAATACAATGTCCTTGTTTTGGTTTTTAATTAATTACTTTAGTCTTTTATTCGAAGAAGCATTCTCAACATACATTTCATTTAGAACTTTGTTCAATTTAATTTCCCTCAGATCATTCTGATCAATCTATTGATGTGCATGTTTGACTTGATCCTTGGTTAAAATTTCCCTATGCATGAGCTTAGTTGTTTATTCTAATGGGAGAGTATTCTCCATGGATTGTATTATTCTTGTACCATCCTTTCCTTTCACAATGTTTAGCATATTAGGTTTATTGGGCCCCTTAAAACTAACCCATGTAGCCAAAACCTCTATTTTAGGGTTATACCCTGATTCATTTATCTTTTCAACTATATCAAACCCTACAAAAAACATTTGATCATCTTGATTTCTAACTTTATCAAAAACAAAAAAATTTAAAGACAAATCGGGAACAATTAGCATATCACTTTTGAAGACCATTTCTCTATCTTTATCCAAAGTCACATTTATTTTACCTAATTTCATCTCCCTAAGAGTTTGATTTGTAACATCCTCACCCCTATCTTCCTCAACACCCATGAGGTTTACCTATTTTATTTCTTTAAACTCTTTCATCTTCATTTAAATCCAAAGGTCCTTAAACTCCTAGGACTCAATAAATTTTTCTATCACCATGGAATCTCAAAGTCATAACCTCTCTCTCATTAGTAGCATCAATGATTTTCTTTCCCTCATGAAGATGAGTTGTATAACCATGAATTTATTCTTGGTATTGTAGGAGAGATTGAGGCTTTTCTTATTCCTCATCATTTTTTAGTATATTCAATATACTTACCGCCTTCTTAGTGTTACCCACTTCATTTGATTTTTCAAGAGACACTATTTCATCCATCTTCTACTTATTTTATGGAGGGGAACTAAGGGTAGTTTTTGAATCAAATGAGTCTTAAATAATCATTTTCTATGTTTCTGTGGTGGAAGCTTTACCTCTTGTGATGTTCTACTGACATTCTTCCCATATAATCTCTCAAAATCAATAAGATATGCCTCGATTCCTAATACCTCGTTAGTTATATCATTATAGAAGTGAGGCTCTCCTCTCTTCCTTTTTTCTTCTTCAATCTTTTTTAAGATATTTCATTTTTTCCATTTCTGCAAAAAATCTTTATTTGTATGGAAATTTATAGCTATGTCCTCTTGTATGTTTTCTTCATGGAACATACATTTGATATGGAAATGAATATGATCCTAAGGATCACACAATCTATCCTCTCCATATTCTAGGTAATCATTTTTCTTCAAATATTTATGAACTTATTCAATGGTATCAGAATGAATAACTAGACCTGCAAATCTTGACACATGGGGAAAAAAGGTTCCCTTTCTCCTTTTATCCATAGATTTTGTTTGAAACCACAAAATTTTCCATATAAACTTGATTAATGTTATCCTTTCTGAAAAAAGGTTTCCAATTTGTGAGGGGCCTATTTACATCCATAAAATTTGACAATAGTGTGATTTCCCTTTAGAAACCAGTCTCCAAAGTTGTATGTATGGCGCTTTTCATCATTATACTCCATTGTCCTTAACACACTTATTAATTTGAAAGGTAGCCTCTCAACTTTGTGACCAAGCTAATTGAATATCCATATTACAAAAGAATCATGAAATATCCTTTAGTTGCAATCCTTACTTTATTTATCTCATATATGATACAATTACTGAATAAGAAGTCTACTACCTTGGCAATTTTTGATAGTCAATTGCATACTGTTTCTAAAAATATTACTATTTTGGAACAAGATCAAATGAGATAGAAAAGAATAATTTTTAAAATCCCTCATTTTCTTTCAATTTAAAAATTGGTTATGAATCAACCTCTCAATGTCAACAACATTCGAGTCTCCCTTATACCTATGAAAATGTTACCAAAATATCATCTTGACATTAGTTTTTTGGGGGATCAAATGAATTCATTTGATAAAACCTGATGCAAGATGCCACTACTCAAAGAAATATTTCTAGTTATTATTATTTTAATATATATATTGAGTAACTTATTATGACTTTCTATTTTTACTTTTACTAAACATAGGTTTTGCACCGTATATCAATTTTTATGTTCAATGCTTTTGGAAAAAATAGTAAAATAGGTTAAAAAAATATAGAAAAGATCAAATGAGATAGAAAAGAATAATTTTTAAAATCCCTCATTTTCTTTCAATTTAAAAATTGGTTATGAATCAACCTCTCAATGTCAATAGCATTCGAGTCTCCTTTATACCTATGAAAATGTTACCAAAATATCATCTTGACATTAACTTTTTGGGGGATCAAATGAATTCATTTGATAAAACCTGATGCAAGATGCCACTACTCAAAGAAAGATTTCTAGTTATTATTATTTATATATATATATATATATATATATATATATATATATATATATATATATATATATATATATATATATATATATATATATATATATATATATATATATATATATATATATATATATATATATATATATATATATATATATATATATATATATATATATATATATATATATATATATATTGAGTAACTTATTATGACTTTCTATTTTTACTTTTACTAAACATAGGTTTTGCACCGTATATCAATTTTTATATTCAATGCTTATGGAAAAAATAGTAAAATAGGTTAAAAAAATATTAAAAATATCTAGAGACTAGGTATTTATGTGATCATTCTAAAAAATGAAAAAATGAATTTTGATTTATACAAAACAAGTTAGGGGTGAACAAATGAGCTTATATCTACATTATAGTTCATATCACTTAAACACTTAATAAACTATAAAATATTCAACTAAATCAAATGAAACCATTTTGATACACTAGATATCTATGTGAAAAAACCTAAGTTCTAAAGATTTACATTTTTATGCTTTTAAATAAAATGTTATGCTTGAAAAAATGAATGTCACTCTTTAAAAATATTGTTTTTTGATAGAAACCACTTTTGAAAGAGATATAAAAATTGATACAAATCAGTTCCAAATTTTTTTAAAATATATATTTAGAATCTATACATAAAATTCTAAAAATAACTAGTTTGCATAATCTTCAAATTCCTACTGGTTTTGCAATGAGACCATTTTTATAGAATGTTCATTTTAGTGTCAAAGTTTGCAAAAACATGTAACCCACTATTGGGGACCACCCTGTGACATAGATCTAGCCCTTTCTATGTATCACCACACTTTCCTTTTAGGAATATTTTATTTTTATTTCATGGTTAATTAAAAAAATAGGGTTTCACTTAGGCAAAACCCTTTCTACAATCCTTTTCATCCTTTTCTATGTATAGTCCAAATAGGAGGTGCATGTGTGGAAAGATCTATACAAAGATTAGATTGAGTGCTACACTCTACAAGTACTTTCATCAGAGAGTTATGGGATGAAGGAAACTTTTACTTGTCTCTATCCTTCCATATTAATATAAATTTTAGTTTACAAGTCAACTGCCATTTTGACTTCCAAAATCTAGCTTGGAACCAATCAATCACTTTGTAGTTATCTTGTTCATGTGGACAACATCATTTCTCTCCAACTAGACCTAGATCTTACATTTTTCAATTTCATTTACATAGTAATAGTTCATTTAGCAAGGGTTTATTTCATCTGCCAAGGATTTGATCCTCCTTGAGCCTACAACACCATCTTCATTCGAATGTATGAGAGGAGATAGGTCTAATCTACCTAGTTTGTCCACACATCCTAGTGAATCTCCACATAAATTTTCTTTCATTACACTTACGCATTATGTACTAACATGTAGAAGCCAAAATTTGAAGCACTTCCTAATAAAGTCTTAACATAAAATATGAAATATAAGATTTTTATGTTTAGTTTTCAAATATGTAATTTAGTCTAATTTAGAGATGATAATTTTTTTATAACATGTACAAAAATGACTTTTTTAAAATCTTTATATTTTAAGTTGAAACATACACATGTACAACCAATATATTTTGACCTAAATAAAATTTATTTTCTAATTTCCTTTAAAAAAGAAGTGTATTATTGTGATCTTTGGTTAGAATATATTTATATAAATTTTAAATATTATTTAAAATTAATTTTACTTCACCTAATTGCTACTTTTGTAAACCACTTGTGTTTGGACAAAATAGTCTGAGCTAAATAAATTACAAAATTAATTTTTCCACAGTACAAAGAATTATGTTCAGACTATTCTATAAATAAACATTATTTTTAATTATAAAATAATATATATTTAAATAATATAAGAGATCATCATCTATAGTGGGTTTTTATTGGTTTCTAAAAGTAAAAAAGGTCATCAACTATATTTCTAAATTTATCTCTTCTCTTGCTATTTTTATGGCATTGCACTTGGAGATCAAAAGATAATGCTTCGATTCAAAAATTATTTTAAAATAGAACACATATATGATGTAAATAAAATAGGAAACCTTTTTTTTAAAAAAGTAAGTGCTATCATGTGGGGATACACCCTTTATTAATATTTAGCAAATGCAATTTAAGGTACATATAAGGGGATGAAATGGAGCAAAGCTACAACACTTCATCAATGATATCTTCTTTGTACATTCAAAATGAAGAGGATATATGATCTAACAAATGGCCTAAAGAGATATCACATTTTCTCCTTTATGACTAGAACATTACATGGTTTGTTATCTAACTAGAGAAATACAACATAATATCCTAGATATATTCCTGTTACATAAGAAATGGGGAAGATCTATTCTTGAAAATAAGACCTAATAAAACATGTAGAAACAAACTAATATAATAAAAGTGATTTTCAAGAAGCTAAGAAAGTGGACAACAAGGAGCTAGAATATCAATGGTCATGTTGCCCAAAATTTCCATTTTTGCAAATTTGGCCAAGTTTCCAGGTCTCTATTTTTATCCCGCCCTACTACAGCTTGTTTTCAATTGTGAAATAGATCCACTAAGTTTTATGATTTGCGCTCTTGGCCCCATGTTCTTTGATGTATTGTTAAGCCCCAATTCAGATCGCATCACCTAATTTGCAAAGCCCAAAAAGATATTCAAGTTTGAATGGTTGCAAGAAATGCTCAAGTCGCAGTTTTCCAAAGTGTTCAGTGTCGAAAACCCTCTGTGTTTTCGACCTTCACCCTGAAAGCCTAGTGTGTTTTCAACCTTTGCTCTAGAAACTCTCTGTGTTTTCAACCCCTCATGTTTCACACTTCTTCCTCTAGCGGCATTCATTCCATAAGCATGCAATCCTGACAAGTGGGGCCCAATTGGTTTTTGGCAAGCTGTTATGTGAGTTGTCGCATGATCGCATAAGTCCTTTTCCCCTTATGTGACCATGCAACTAATCATTGACAGTCCTATTGAAGAATGCTAGTGGTTTGTCACATGATCACATAGTCCCTTTTTAGGCTATGCAAACATGTGATTAGTCGTTAACTGTGTCGATAGGAGCTTGCAGTTTGGTGATGTGTTCATGTTTCATTGGCCATCTAGTGATGAACTTTTGTTGGTGGGCCTGAAGCTTGTGGTGCCAGTGCGGTGAAGATTTGATGGTTGCCACATAATCTCATGGAATCTTTCGATTCCATGAGATCATGCGACAACTGCCTGATGTGATCTCAGTGGCTCGTGGGTCCTGAGTATCTACAATGGCACAAGTGCAATGAAGAGCTACTAGTGGGTCCTCTGGAGGTGACGTGTCCAGTCTATAGTGGGCCAGAGGTATAGCATGGGTCCCGTAGATGCAAGATATATGATGGTCACATGTTCGCATGGGATCTTTTGATCCCATGCGATCATGAGACCACAGTTGGATTCTAGAGGTGTTTCCTGTGGTGTTTTTGTGGGTTGGACTGAGGTGGTAGATCTTGTGGGCTAGATGTCTTATGTTGTAGCAGAGATAGTTTTAAGTGGCTAGTCACATGATCACATGAAGTCTTTTGGGCTCATGCGATCATGCGACCAATGTTCAAACTCAGGGTTAAATTTGTAGTCAGTTCACGAGCCTGAGTTTTTCCCAGTTGTGATTTGCAGGATGTGTGCGAGGTGGAGATAGATTCTAAGAGGCTTGTCACATGATCCCAGGAGGCTTTTTGAGCTCATGTGATCATGCAACCAATGTTATTTCAAAGGCAGTGTGACTATTTTTCACGGGCTTTCTTCTAAAGAGATGTTGTAGTGGCACAGTAGCTCAAGGAATTTATGTCGCTAGGACATGTGTAGTTAAGGGAAGATGATGAAGAAGTCTAGGCAGCTGTCAGGGGTTGATTCTTTGTCCCAGCAGGGTACCAGTTAGCATTCATGGCATGGCTTGTTGCAGGAAGGTTGTTGAATCTAGGTTGTTGTGTCTACAGGATGATTTCAATACAGGGATGGGCATGCAACTTGAGGGCTGATCGGCCATGTTGCAGAGAGATATTTATGATCAGACTTGGCGTTAGTTCTTACTACAATAGGGTTGGATATTGTATTGTTTAATCTATAACCCTGGTTAGTTTCTTGTCTCCTACCTTTGTGTAGTTGAGGGATGTATATAATATTTTTTTGAGAGCCTTAGTGCTCAAAATTCACATTTTGTAAAAAAGAAAGACTCTTTCTTGGGAAGCTATCCGTGGCATTTCTTCTTGCCCCTTGGTTTCCCACATTCTGTAATTCCCATTGATAGATAAAAACATTGCAGAGGTATTTTGTGACAGTTCCTCATGTCCTTATGCTTCCTTGTCTTTGTTTATCTCTTATTGGATTAAAGTTTATGAATGTTGTTAATGGAAATTGGGGTTCCTAGTCCCTCTCACTTTTTGCGATTTTGTGTGTTACTATGTCTAATCTGATTTAGATGTTTTGTGGGTATACTACAACCCTAAGCAGTCTTGTCTCATTCCTACACCTAGTTGTAGAGGAGGATGTTTGTTTGCAGTTCATAGGTTGAGTTTTCTATTCAGACCTCCCTATGAAATACTTATGCAAGCCTATCTAGTGAGTGGTGACTTATTAGACCTGATTCCTCCATTGGTCTCATTCATCTATACTAAGATCCAAACCCTAGTTTCGATCCATCACCTAGTAGGTATTTTTCTTTCATCATTTCCCTTTCATGCACTCCTTCTATCCCTTTCCCTCTAAAGTTTACTTTCCTATTAAGAAGCAAATCGAGGTGATAATCCAAGAGGAACTAGCCTAGAACCTGGAGGTTTCATCTCGGTTAGCATAGGTCCCACAACCTTGAGATGATTCCCATGTTATATTGAGTTATCAAGACCAAGAGAGCTTGAAACAAAGGGTGCAAACTCAATATATAACAATTCTGGTGCACCTGATGGGACCAACAAAAGAAGTCAATTCCAAAGATTATGCAATCTCTGATATACCGATTGCATAATACATACCTTTCAGAGGTTAATATTCAAGTATATTTGGTGACTCAGCTTTGGTCACCATAATGAGCCAAAGCAAGGAGGATGATGGTAACCCTTCAGAGGATTATTTTGATCGCATCATTGAGGATTTTTGTGAAAAGCTTGATGCTATTGAAAGAGTTTTTCCTATGAGCCTTCCTTAGGCTGATAGCTTAGATGAGCTATTAGCTTTTTAGGCTGAAGAAGAGAATGATCCTCTAACTGTAGAAGAATAGATGGTATGGAAAACCATCATGGAGGGTGACATCATAGATTCAGTCCTTGGTGACTAGAGGCCCTTTTAGTTTTTTCAACCTCCCTGGGAGAATGTCAGCTCTAATCTAGACTATGAATTTCAAAGGTTGATATGCCAGATAGTTCAGTATATTTTTGTTTCCCACTTTCTCCTTGTAGCTATCCTCATGAGTCCAATTCAAAATATCCTAATGAAGAGGGGTAGCTACTTT
This sequence comes from Chamaecyparis obtusa, assembly GCA_027943335.1. NCBI lineage: Eukaryota > Viridiplantae > Streptophyta > Pinopsida > Cupressales > Cupressaceae > Chamaecyparis > Chamaecyparis obtusa. The sequence goes on from BSBK01000590.1 coordinate 12,591, forward strand.
TCACAACTAGTGAATGGTTTTGTTTAACCAAGTTTCCCCACTCATTAGTTTAGGTTAGGTTAGTTTCCCTGCTTTCTAGCTTAGTTTTCCTATTTTCCAAGAAGTGCTCATGCACAAGTTTGTCTTCTCGGTTCAGTTTTTGTCCCTGTCAAGTTTTTGTGTTCCAGAAATGACCCAATGCCCAATGGATTGCTTCAAAGGCCACTAGTCCAATGTCTAGTAGGTTGACATCCCATAGAAGTCGCCAAAATGTTTTGCAAAATTTCCATTTTTGTAAATTTGGCCAAGTTTCCAGGTCTCTATTTTTATCCCACCTTGCTCTAGCTTGTTTTCACTTGGGAAATAGATCCACTAAGTTTTATGATTTTCACTCTTGGCCCCATGTTCTTTGATGTATTGTCAAGCCCCAGTTCAGATCGCATCACCTAATTTGCAAAGCCCAAAAAGATATTCAAGTTTGAATGGTTGCAAGAAATGCTCAGGTCGCAGTTTTCCAAAGTGTTCAGTGTCGAAAACCCTCTGTGTTTTCGACCTTCACCCTGAAAGCCTAGTGTGTATTTGACCTTCACTTCGGAAACCCTCTATGTTTTTGACCCCTCATGTTTCACACTTCTTCCTTTGGCGGCATTCATTTCATAAGCGTGCAATCCTGACAAGTGGGGCCCAGTTGGTTTTCCGCAAGCTGTTATGTAGGTTGTTGCATGATCGCATAAGTCCTTTTCCCCTTATGCAGCCATGTGACTAACCATTGATGGTCTTCTTGAAGAATGCTAGTGGTTTGTCGCATGATCACATAGTCCCTTTTTAGGCTATGCGAACATGCGACTAGTCGTTAACCACGTCGATAGGAGCTTGCAGTTTGGTGATGTGTTCATGTTTCATTGGCCAGTTGGTGATGAACATTTTTTGGTGGGCCCCAAGCTTGTGGTGCTAGTGCGGTGAAGATCTGATGATTATCGCATAATCTCATGGAATCTTCTAATTCCATGAGATCATGCGACAACCACCCAATGTGATCTTAGTGGCTCGTGGGTCTGGAGTATCTACAATGGCGCAAGTGCAACAAAGAGCTATTGGTGGGTCCTCTAGAGGTGATGTGTCTGGTCTGCAGTGGGCCGGAGGTATAGCATGGGGCCCGTAGATGCAAGATCTATGGTGGTCCCATGTTCACATGGGATCTTTTGATCCCATGCCATCATGCGACCATCATTGGATTCTAGGGGCATTTCCTATGGTACTCTCATAGGTTGGACTAAGGTGGTAGATCTTTTGGGCTAGATGTCTTATGTGGTAGTGGAGAGAGTTTTAAGTGGCTAGTCGCATGATTGCATGAAGCTTTTTGGGCTCATGTGATCATGTGACCAATGTTCAAACTCAGGGTTAAATTTACAGTTAGATCTCGAGCCTGAGTTTTTGCTAGCTGTGATTTGCAAGACATGTGTGACGTAGAGATAGATTCTAAGAGGCTTGTCACATGATCGCATGAGGCTTTTTGAGCTCATGTGATCATGCGACCAGTGTTATTTCAAAGGTAGTGTGACTATTTTTCGTGGGCTTTCTTCTAATGAGATGTTGTAGCAGTGTGGTAGCTCAAAGAATTTATGTCACTAGGACATGCGCAGTTAAGGGAAGATGATGAAGAAGTCTAGGCAATTGTCAGGGGTTGATTCTTTATCCCAGCAAGGTACCAATTAGCATTCATGGCATGGCTTGTTGCAAGAACGTTGTTGAATCTAGGTTGTTGTCTCTATAGGATGATTTCAGTATATGAATGTGCACGCAACTTGAGGGATGATCAGCCATGTTGTAGAGAGATATTTATTATCAGACTTGGCGTTAGTTCTCAGTACCCTACGGTTGGATATTGTATTGTTTAATCTATAACCCTCGTTAGTTTCTTGACTCCTACCTACGTGCAATTGAGGGATGTATATAATGTTTGTTTGAGAGCCTTAGTGCTCAGAATTCACATTTTGTAAAAAAGAAAGACTCTTTCTTGGGAAGCTATCCATGGCATTTCTTCCTACCCCTTGGTTTCCCACATTCTTTAATTCCCATTGATAGATAAAAACATAGGAGAGGTATTTTGTGACAGATCTTCATGTCCTTATGCTTCCTTGTCTTTGTTTATCTCTTATTAGATTGAAGTTTATGAATGTTGTTAATGGAAATTGGGGTTCCTAGTCCCTCTCACTTTCTATGATTTTGTCTGTTACTGTGTTTGATCTGATTTAGATGTTTTGTGGGTATACTACAGCCCCAAGCAGTCTTGTCTCATTCCTACACCTAGCTGTAGAGGAGGATGTTTGTTTGCAGGTCATAGGTTGAGTTTTCTATTCAGGCCTTCCTATGAAATACTTATGCAAGCCTATCTAGTGAGTGGTGACTTATTAGACCTGATTCCTCCATTGGTCTCATTCCTCTATATTGAGATCCAAACCCTAGTTTCGGTCCATCACCCAGTAGGTAGTTTGCTTTCAACATTTCCCTTTCATGCACTCCTTCTATCCCTTTCCCTCCAAAGTTTACTTTCCTGTTAAGAAGCAAATCAGGGTGATAGTCCAAGAGGAACTAGCCTAGAACTTGGAGGTTTCATCTCGCTTAGCATACGTCCTACAACCTTGAGATGATTCCCATGTTATACTGAGTTATCAAGACCAAGAGAGCTTGAAACAAAGGGTGGAAACTTAGTGTATAACAGGTCACACATGAAGTGGAAAATCTAAGAGATGTCACTGCCTCAAGATTGGAAATCATTTTATTCTAAAGGAACTAAGTAAATATAATTTGGGTACATGTTTCTATTTAAAATAGGCTCCATGTCTATTTAAAATTGTTACATGTTTTCAAAATCAATAAGGTTGCCCATTTCACATGGATGAAGGTTTAGGTTCAGGTTCTCTATTCTAAATGGGTACATATTTTTTATTAAATTGGAACCTATTCCAATCAAGAAATTTCCTACTTGCAACTCTTCCATAAAAAATTTGACTGATCATCTTTCTTTTACCAAAAACCTATCATAATTTTGCATATTATATTTTTAATAATATTTATGAAAGGGTACATATTCCTGGGTAATTGAAGCTAGAATAAATAATACAATACAAAAGAAAAAAGGGAGATGAAAAGTTGCCAATATTAATTATCACTAGGTGTTACCTAAGTAGTAGAAGAGGGAGGAGGATCTTTGTCATCAGGATTGCCCCAAACATTGGGCCTAGGATCTTGGTCAGGAATGGCCTAGCCGTCTTCTAGATCTTCTTTTTTTCACTCTCCTTCCTCTCGCCTAGGTGAGATAGCAAGCGCTAGGTGTGGGAACTTGTCTTGATTGGCAGGAACAGAGGCCAAGGGCTGAGAAATAGCAACATCACTAGAAGCAAGCACAAGAGGCCAGCCATAACCGACATCCCTCCATGGAGGAGGAGAGGCAAAGTGATGGCACCATTGATGCAAAGTCCTGGAGTGTTTGGTAGAGGAACTTTGGCTACGACATCGGCCCTTGGATGGGGTATGATCAGCTGGGAGAGAATCTGGAGGCACTCAAGGCATAGTACATGGGACATTGCTCCATTACTGAAGCAGCTCCTGCAAATGAGCAACCTCTAAGGCCACTTTATCCACTTGCATCTGAATCTACATCATGACATTGTTACAAATACATGCCTTAGCATAAAGAGAGACATGAATATCGAGAGAACTGTGGAAAAAAAGGACAAAATTTTGGTCTTTCCACAAGCTAAACAAAATCTCAATCCTGAAAGTATGTCGTATCTAAGTGTACTGGGAAGGCATTCTGGGAGGGTCACTAAGAAGTGCCATATGCCACAAAAAAGGTTCAGGCCTAAAAGGAGCAAAGAGGTTGTGAATCTAGACCCAATAATTCTGGGCACAATGACAAAACCAAAAAATGTGCATGAGCATCTCAAAATGCCCACAACAAGGGCATTTAGGATTAGGAACCCCCAAATGCCTGAGTCTAGCTCCCAAAGGCAAGCCCCAGTATAACAAACACCATGCAAAATGATAAATTTTAGGCTCAGTGACAGAATCCCTAATAGTACAAAATCGCTAGCCCCAACTCTTCTGAGAAGAAGAGACATGCCAACGTTGGTTGAGATAATCAATCATGGGTGGATGAGGCATCAACCATGAATACCCAAGCTTGGGTTTGTAACTGGTGAAGGGTGTAGCAGGATTCCATTTCCAATTCTTCCACTAAGGTCTAATAGATTAGATTCCCAACTTTTACAGGAGATGAGGTGGGATAGCTGAAACCAGCAAGTCAAAAGTCTGATGATCTAGGTGGATTAGCCGGAATTGAACCTGGAGATCATCCCAAGATCTGAGATTCATAGTGGATCTAGAGAAAAGATCTTTTGGGGCTTGAATGCCATGATTGTGAAAATGAAGAGCACTAACCCTTGGAACTCTTACAAGAGGAATCCCTTATTGAGCAAAAAGAGGGGACCACCAGATGTTCTGCTAGTTGAAAGAAAGACCATCCCAGAAACCATTCCCAGCCCAACGGAGCTAGGGCTTGACAGACTCCCAAGCTCTCCAAATACTTTTGGTGACAAAATTACCCTATATTTCAATGCATTCCTTCATAACCAGAAGGGTTTTAAATCCAATCCCCTTCCAAGAAGGCTTGTGAAGAGGAAAACCTGAGGAAATGTAGTGTCAAAGAAAAATTTTCCTGGCCTCATTGCCTATGAGACACCGCACAACCCATTTGGCACAAAGGGTGTGTCTCTGCTTCTGGGTATCAAGTAAACCAAGCCCACCTATGATTTGAGGGAGGAAATAGAAATCCCAGGAAGCTCTGTGAAAGCCCTAGTGATCAATACTGGAAGTCCAAAGGAAATCCCACAATAATTTCTTGAGCTTCTTGTAGGAGGCTTTTGAAGGAGCCCAACAAGAGGAGTAATACACATGCATGGCCACCAAGATCTTGGAGAAAATATGGAATTTTCCTATGAGAGAGAGCAGCTTCATGATCCAATAGGTAAGCTTTTGTTCAATTTTAGCAAGAACTACATTCCATAGATCTGTAGGGTGGGCTTGAAATGCAAAGGGAATGCCAAGAAAGTGAAAACTTTTTGCATGCTGGATCCTAGTCCAACCAAACTAAAAAAACCAAGGAGGCTCGGGAAGAGCCAACTATCTATAGCAGAGGGTTTTGTGCCAGTATATGGCTGAACCAGAGGCTAGACAAAAAGTGTCCAAACACTACAAGGCTGCCTTTATATTCTCTTTATCCCCTTCTAGAGTGAGGAAGGAATTATCTACAAAATGGCCATTGACCATCTGTTGAGATGAATCCATCAAGTAGATTCCTTGAACATTACCCATATAAATGGAGTGAGCAAGCAAGTAGCCGAAACCCTCAGTGGCTAGAATATACAAGGTTGGAGGTAGAAGACAGCCTTGCCAAATGGAATGGAAGAGCCCAAAGGTAGAGGACTATTGGCCATTTATGGTAATGCAAGAAGAGGCATCATTGAAGAGCATCTTCATAGATTGAAGAAATTTGGGTCCAAAACCCATAGCGTGAAGCATCACAAGGATAAAATGTCATTCAATATGATCATAGGCATTAGCAAAATCAATCTTAAGAAAGAGGGCTTTCTGGTGAGACTTACAAGCCCATTCCATACCTTCCCATAGAGCAATGATGTTGTCAAGAATATATCTTGACTTAATGAATCCTACTTGCTTAGGCTGAACAATATGCAGAAGCATGTGATGGAGCTTGAGAGCTAGCACCTTGGCAATGATCTTGTAAGAGACATTAAGCAAGGTGATAGTTTGCCAGTTACAAATGTCCTCTAGATGCCCAGACTTGGGAATAAACTTGATATTGCCCTAGTTAATGATACCCCCAAGAGATTAGGTATGATACGCTTCCAGGTAGACCTGGTGAAGATTAGGACCAATGGCATCCTAGAGGGCCTTGTAAAACTCAAAAGGGAAGCCATCACAACTAGGGGCTTTGTCATCAGCCATGGCGAAAATAGATTCACAAAGATCCTGCAAGGAAAGAAGTTGATCACAAAAGACACATTGAGTAGGGGAGACACACTACATCACAACTACGGTACAATCAACAAGAGCTTTCTTGGTGGTAGGAGAATATCCTTGAGTAGAAAAAACCTATTCATAATGGTGAATAAAGGCTTGCAAGACATCAGGAAGTTTCATGAGGAGGTTGTGACCTTCTCTGATTCTGGTTATGCCCGTACTAGTATGATGAGGATGGAGGGCAGCTAAAAATTCTTTAGAAGCTTGGTCTCTAACTTTTAACTAGTGGAGATTACCTTTGATCTGGGCTCCTCTGGTAGAATAGTTGTCAACCACTTATTTTTGATGACGTAACTTAGCAAGATTAAGCTACAGATTCTGATTGAAAGGGTCCTGGGCTGAGGCCTCAGTGGAAACACGTAAGGATTGGGTATTGAAATCATAGGATCTATGATGACACTTGGCCAGATGTCTGCCATAAATGCATGATAAATGAGCAGTATGCCGGATGGCATCATTCCACCATTAAATCCAACCTGTCAACTGAGTGGGTCTAGGCTCAAGGTTCCAAACCTAATGAATGTGGGCCATAGTAGAGGGATGGTGAAGGATAGAAGTATTAAAGAAAAATTGCATGGTGGGAGGCCTAGCCTTAGCTGTCTGCCAAACAATATTAAATTTGATGGGCAAGTGGTCTGACAAGGTCACATCAACAAGAGGAGTGACCGATAAAATTTTCTTTATAGAAGAAGAGAAAATAGATTGTGCCGAGATCATAGCACAATCAAGCCTTTTATGAATTCTATCAGAAGAGGCCCTCTAATTAGACCAAGTGTGCTAGACCCCATCAGAACAGCAACAACCCACATTGGGATCAAAAACCCCTGATTTGTTATGCATGTAGTACCAGGCTTCTCTTTCCCTAGGTGTCCATCAAAAAGTCAAGAGGCCATCCTTGTCAGATACCATCTCCACCATATTAAAAACACCACAAACAAGTGAGGTAGCAGGTGGCAGAGAATCAGCAAGCTAGCACCAAAGGTGAGATCTCTCAACAACATCATTGGGAGCATAAACATTAACTATGCCAAAAGAATGATTTTCAATAATGAAAGTGGCCCAAACAACTCTCTGCATGGGGTCAGAGCCATGACTAACCAAAAAGGAATGTCAACGAGGAGCAAGGAGAGTAGAAAATCTGCCTTGACCAAAAATCTTAACTTCCTAGAGGCATAAAACATCTAGATGACCGATACCACGATGCAAATCCCCAACAAAAAATTTTCTATGTAGGTCTATCAACCCAAAAACATTCCATGAGATGTACTTCATGGAATAATAGTGTCATCCATTCCATCACCTTCCCCAAGGGCATCAAAACTATTTGATAAATAACCTATGGAAAAAGAAATGCCAAAAAATTCCATAGATATATTACGTCATTTTTCCTGCATGCCATTAAAGCTAGTCTCAGTACACCCAGAAGGGCTACGAGAATGGTGAAAGGAATTAGAAGAAGAAATTTATGTAGCTTTCTGGGGCATGCGGGCTGAAGGAATGGTAACATGGGAGTGAAAAACTCCTTTCCCCTGAGAAGCAGGATTTGAAACCTTGATAACCAGGGTTTTCAAAGAAACCATGTTATCCTAAAGTGGAGGATGGGAAGTAGAAGCCAAAGCAGGTTGTTTTTGTCACTTGTTACGGTGGCCAACTTTTACTCATTCATCTTTTTTTCCCTCATCTTTTCTTCCAGCTTCAACTGACTGAGAGCCAGAATCCTTGGGAGGAGTCTTGGTATGAGGCACTGTGAGAGGGAAGTCCTTAATCTTATGTTCAGTAGATTGACAATGATAAAAAGTGTTGGGAAGGTTGAGATAGAGCACCTTCTGGGTGAAAGTGGTATCACCAATTAGAATCACAATTTATTTTATGAGGTCCCTAGAAAGGTCGACCTCAACACAGAGCCTCTTTTGAGGTTGTGGATTAAGAAAATGGTCATGCTCATTACATATAACTCTACCTATCTTTTACGCTATGGCATGCATGAAAGGCCAATAGGGTAAGGGAAGACTAGGAAACTCTACCCAAATTGGGACTTTAAGCTTCTTGTCATCAAAGACAAAGAAGTTGTGAGTCCAGCGTTGGAAGATTAACAGTGAGGCCCTGAGGTTCCAGGGACCTTTGGAAAAAATGGAGTCCACATGGGAGGGATTGGAAAAACAAAAGAAAAAAAGCCCTTAGTGAGGCTCTGGATGCCATCCAGGTGGATTCCATGAGGGGTCCAACATTTCACAACCCAATCCCTGATAACATGTTCAGGAGGGTTGCGACCCAGAAAATAGCCAATAAGGGTATGTGTTTCAAGCCAAGTGCAAGCGTCATTAAACTCATTAATGAGTAGAACAATATCAAGCTGAGCCATACCTCATGAAACACTTTGTAAACAAATTTGTGGGAACATTTTCTTGGTGGTGCCATTGCTATCAGAAACCACACTAGCACCAACATCAACTTCTTGGTGAGCAGTGACCAGAGACATAAATACTATACTATTTCTTGCAATAATTCTGGAATGCGTGAAGGACAGGGAATGCAAAAGTTTGACACAAAGCAAAAACCCTAACAAAGCACAGAGCGAGCATGACCATCTCAGATTGAGAATTTTAAACATGGTTAAAGTTTAAATTATATAAGAAAATCATTTTTTATAATGGGGAAGATTAAAAACACTACAAAACAAAAAAAATTAAAGTGTAAAAATTATATTTTGAAAGGGAGATATTAAAAAACCTAGCAAAGATTAAAAGAAAAATGAAGAATTCAAACAAAGTTTGAAGTGTTTTGAAGAATGATCATTTAAAAAAAAATGAAAAATAATTCTAAAAGAATTAAATATCTAAATTAAAATAACGAACCAATTAGTAGTAGCATATCTAAAAGAAAATATATCTAACCTATATGGGACTTTAAATTGTATTTTTCATGTGATACAATTAATTTGTACTATTAATTTGACAAATTATTTGATAAATATTATATGGCTAATATTTCTTAGATAAAGATTGTAAAGGTGAAAATACCAATGTTTTTGAATCTATATATCATACTAGTTGTGGTAATAATAATAAAATAATATTTTGTAAAGTATGTTGATTTTAAGATTACAAAATATTTTTTTATGATAGAAAATATTTAGGAAAGTATTGGAAAGGAATCAAGAGATCCTATTGAACCAAGTGTGAGGCTAAAGACTGAAAGCTCTAGATATGTTAGAATCTAAGAAAACAAAAATGATGTTTTAGATAATATAATTTTAAAACAAGTCCTTTTAAAAAAATTAATGATTTGACAAAAAACTATGTTGGGATTAAGTGTGGAGGAATAACAAATAAAATATCACATACACATGAATTTTGGATGGATTGTTGTATCTAATTTACAAATGGTGACAAATATGTTCAAAATTATGTATAGACATAAATATTCATACTTCAAACAAAATAATAATCAAGCAACTCAGTATATAAAATTTCCACCAAAACAATCTATATTAGGCTCAAACCTCTCAATCCCTGCATTATCTCGCTACAACAAGGAGGTTTTGTCCCTGGTTGGGATACTACAGATGGTGCCCTTGTTGCTATGGAAGTTCTCCATTCCATTGAATCATCTCAAATTCCCTCATTCATCTTGAAGTTAGACATGATGAAAGCCTACAATAAGGTATGCTGGTCCTTTTTGCTTAAGGTCCTTGCAAAATTTGGCTTCTCCTCGGATTGGTGTAAGTGGATTAGGCATTGTCTAGCTGGTGTGTCTTTCTTGGTGTTTGTTAATGGTTCCCCCTCTGAATATTTTCATGCCACTCAAGGAGTCTGCCAAGGGGATCCTATCTCCCCCTTTCTTTTCATCATCTTGGCTGAGGCTCTCAGTAGATCCATTCTGGCACAAAATGCTCTCTCTAACTGGAAGGGCATATGTATTCCTAATTTGATACTTTCCATCACTCATAATTTCTTTGTAGATGACACACTTCTCTTTGGTAGATCTTCTATCCATGAGGCTAGATGTGTAAAATGAATTTTGAATCTATACACTTCAGGTTCTGGTCAGTGATTAATCCAATTAAATCTAAAGTCTTCATCCTCTTTACGCCCGATGTTGTCTGGGATAGAATTGCAAACATACTTGGATTCCCCATCAGTGAGCTACCATCCACGTATCTAGGTATTCCCTTTTTTCTTGGTCCAGTAAAGATTTCTTTCTGGGAAAATGTGATCAATAGACTTAAGAGCAGAATTTCTACTTGGAAAGCATGATCGCTATCGTTGTCTAGTAGAATTCTTTTAATTAAAATTGTTCTACTGGCTATACCTAACTATTATATATCTGCGCTGCAAGCACCTGTCTCAGTTATTAAACAAATTGATAAAATTGTCTGAGGTTTTCTTTGGTCATCCAATATGACCAATGCCAGGGAAAGTCCCCCTTCTCTCATTGCAAAGACTCTCTTGTAGTAAGCTGTCTGGTGGAGTAGGTCTTCAAAACTTGTCTCTTAGAAACAAGGCATTTGGAGGAAAACTTGTCTGGAATATGTATTTTAGATCTCAATCCCTTTGGTGTCAAATTATGGAGTCTAAATACCTAGATTCTCCTTCACCTCATCATATTTTCACTATCTCTAATCCCCCATCTGGCTCTCCTACATGGAACTTCATGATGACTTCTAGAGAAGTAGTTACTACATATCTAACCTGGCAGATACATGATGGCCTTCAAGTCCTTTTTTGGAAAGACTCTTGGACTAGATAGCCACCATTGTGTGCCATAGGTTCTATGTCTGAAGTCATGAGGATTTCCTCTCTTCACTGGGGAGATCTCCTAGTAGATTATGTGGATCATGTAGACATAATCTCTCACAAGGTTTCTTGGAAGAACACTACAACCCTACCTTTACTGAATAGACTTGCAAAGGAATTTATGATGCTCTTATCTAAGAGACTAGTTTTCCTATCTAAAGGAAAGGATAGACTTGTATGGTGTCCATCTAAGTAGGGGTCCTACTCTGTTAAGGTAGGATATGAGGCCCTTCTTCAACTTGAGGTGCAACATTCTACATAGCATGCCTTCAAATTTTGTTAGGACAATAGCATTCTTCACAAAGCTGGTGTTTTTGCCTCTTTGGCCATTCAATACAAAATCCTGACCAGCGATAGGCTCACTAAGCTGCATATAGTAGACCCTTTCTCTTGTGTGTTATGTGGGAATAAAGAGGAAACAACTTACCATCTTTTTGTATAGTGTCCATTCACTTAGCAATGCTGGGGGTTTGTTATGAACAAATTATCTATTTCCTTTCCCCTTCCTAGATCTATTAGGGAGCTCTTCCAATCCTGGCCCTCTCTATTTCATCCTCCATCTTTGCCTTCCTATGGAGAGTTATTCCCTCCTTGATTATCTGGTCCATCTGGTGGGAATGAAACAAATGTATCTTTAGAAAAGAGGTCTCTAGTCTTAAAGATGTTATCTCTTCAATTGAAAGGCTCATCTCTGAACAAGTTAATAGTAGCTCATCTTATCACTTTAGCCCTAATTCAGTCTTTTCCTCATGGGACAGCCAGGTGTTGAATAATTAGAAATATATTTCTCTGCCTTTGTGTCCAATTTTCCCTAGGATCAGAAAAAGTCCCCATAATGAGATCCTTAATCAAATGGATCCCACCTGATTTTCTTGTTATCAAGTTAAATTTTGATGGCTCATCTAGAGGGAATCCTGGGCAGTCTGGGATTGGTGCTTGTCTTAGAAATCATCTAGGTGGGATCGTGGCATATGTGGCTTCCCCCATCAGCTCTGGCACTAACAATATGGCAGAAGCCATGGCATTACTGGAAGGCTTGACACTTGCTAAGAAAATGTCAATTTCTAATTTACACATTGAAGGTGATTCAATGGTTTTTATTAATGCTTGCATCCATAGATCTATTCATAATTGGCAATTGAGGTATATTCTTCAGCAAATCTGGGACCTCATTGATTCCCTGGATTCATTTTCTATTTCCCATACTCTTAGAGAAGGTAATAAATTGGCAGATATACTTGCTAATTATGGTTGCAGTAAAATTTTCTTGGATTCCAGCTCGCCATCTGATAGAATTGATAGTATTACATCTATCATGGAGATTGTGCGTAATGAATCTCTATGATAGATGGAAACAATACTCAAAATAGTATAAGGTATTTTGTTGCAGCTTGGTATACCAAAGTCTATCAGCCTTTTTGCCTCAAGTACTATTACATATTTCTTGTTAGCATTACTCGGGCACTTCATAATTTTTACTTTAGGGGACTTTTTTCTATACCAATTAGTGAAGTGGTGGCCACTAATTGG
>BSBK01000590.1:30000-330000 GCA_027943335.1 Chamaecyparis obtusa
ACATAGCTATTTAAGATTTTTTTTTTCTTCATATTTTTGTAAATAATATTTTTATCAATGTGGAAAACAATATGAATGATGTAGTTTTGCTTTGTGTTACTTTTAACATGGCTATGGGTTTTAGGCGAAAGACCTTACATACGAACGGAGCTTGAATTTTGTTGATCATTAGAAACACTCTTATCCTGATCAGTAGTAGAAGTAGTAGAAGACATACTTTGGCCCTTTTTTTTATTGCGCTACCTTTTAGGACCTAAGCTTTTTCATTCAACATTTTGAGGCCATCAATGCTCCTTTGCATTCCAGTCGTCCTAACAAGAATCACAACACTAGCTTTTCATGCACCTTGCCTATCTCCTCCAACATTATGATTTTGTCTTCTTCCTCCACCTTTTTTGTCCTGACATCCTTGGCAATAGCTTGGATAAGAGCAAACATATTATTAGAATTATCCATGTCAATTCCTATGTATATCTAACATAGAATAATAAAAATATGTATAATACCAACTTCTCTAACTAAACAATTTCAATAACATTTCTAATTTAATAATTTTATATGCCCAAATATTTTCTTCACCAACCATGTTTAAACTACTTCTGAAGACATATTCTAAACTACCATTTATTACTAAATTATAATTTTCATTTAAAAATTATATTTTAAAATATTAAAATAATACTCATCAGATTAAACACACTTTAATATTTAACAAAAGCCTTTTAATGAATGTCAATTACATTCTAGAAGAAACCAACCATTATGAAATAATTCCTACCAACTGAAATATACATTTTCTAATCACTTGTATTCACTAATTAAATGAAATGTGAACTCTTAATTAGATACAACATAGACCTACCTAAAATGATAACTATAATTTCTAATCATGTACCGAAAAGAAAAATGTATTTTCCTCCATAGTTATAAAACAATAATCTCTTTATGAATCATTAAACCAAAACCTCAACTAGGCCAGGAGAATTCATTCTAACACTAAATAGTCATAAAATCGGTTTTAAATGTAGATACATTAATAGCAGAACTAACATTCCCACGTATATGTATATGAAACATGTTAACTCTATAATCAATACCGCATCTATATATGAAAAAACTCAGACAGAACTATTTCGTAGGATAGACTTAGGGTTCCGATAAAGACACGGTACAGTCACAACTTCAAACCAGGCCGATACAAACTTTGGTGGACAGGGAATACGATACCTCTTCGTGAAGACAAAATCTCAAAGGTGAAAAGCACAAGAAAAGCATGTAAATGGAAAGATTAAATACAGGTTCAACAACTTATTCTGCAGGCTGTCTGTTGTAAAACAGAATCTTTAGAAAAGGGTAAGGACATCGATCAAAGCATAATGGAGGTGCATTTTTGTCAAATATTGAGGTAAGCTATGCACTGGTAGATGTGCATGCAAAATTAGTAATCACAAACAAAGTATGCGGAGACTGTTTGACACAAGTTTTCGAATATATGACATAACATAGAAAAGGTGATGAAAATATACGCCAACGATAGAAGGAATTATGGTACAATTACACATTCAACAGATCCAGCACGTCAAGACACCCCAATGTTGGTGAGAACAATGTCATGCAAGGAAACTAACCCATGTAGCCAACACCTCTGTTTTAGGGTTATACCTTGATTCACTTATCTTTTCATCTGTATCAAACTCTGTAACAAACATTGGATCATCTCGCTTTCTAACTCGATCAATTAAAAACAAATGTTTTAGAGACAAACCGGGAGAAAATAGCATATTACTTTTCAAGACCATTTCTCTGGCTTCTTCCATAGTCACATTTATTTGATCTAATTGCATCTCCCTAAGAGTTTGATTTGTGACCTCCTCACGGCTTTCTTCCTCAACACCCATGAGGTTTGCCTGTTTTCTTTTCTTCAAGTTCTTTTATCTTCATCTGAATCCAAAAATCCTTAAAACTCCCCGGACTCAATAAACTTTTCATCGTCACGGAATCTCAAAGTCACAACCTCTCTCTCATCAGTACGATCAATGGGTTGCTCTCCCTCTTGAAGTTGAGTTGTATAACCTAGAATTTCTTCTTGGTATTGTAGGAGAGATTGAGGTTTATGTACTTCCAAAGCATTTTTCAGTGCATTCAATACACTTTCCGCCTCCTAAGTGTTACCCACTTCATCTAAGTTTTCAGTAGACATTATTTAATCCATCTTTTGCTTCTGCTATGGAGGGGGACAAGGGGTAGTCTCTGAATCAGATGAGTCCTAAATAATCATTTTTCTATATTGTCAGGGTGGAGAATTTACCTCTTATGATGTGCTACTGATAGTCTTCCCATATATTCTCTCATAATCTAGCAGACATGCCTCTATCCTTAGTACTTCGATAGTTAGATCATTATAGAAGAAAGATTCACCATTTTGCTTTCTTTCTTCTTCAATCTTCTTCAAAATATTCCATTTTTTCCATCTTTGCAAAATATCTTCATTTGTAAGGAAATTTATAGCTATGTCCTCTTGTATGTCTACTTGGTGGGACATGCATCTGATATGGGAATGAATATGATGCTTAGGATCACACAATCTCTCTTCTCCATCTTCAAGGTGATAATTTCCTTCAAATATTTATGAACTTATTCAATGGTATTAGAACTAACAATAAGACCTAAAAATCTTGACACATGGGAAACAAAGTTGCCTTTCTCCTTTTCTCCATATATTCTATTTTAAACCACAACATTTGCCACATAAATTTGAGAAATGCTACCCTTTCTAGAACAAAGATTGACAATTTTTTAGGGGATTGTTGGCACCCATAAACTTTGATGACAGTGTGATTCCCATTTAGAAACTTGTCTCCAAAGTTGTGTGTGTGGCCCTTTTTAGGATTATACTCGATTGGCCTTAACACACTTCTTACCTTGAGAGGTAGCCTCTCAACTTTGTGACCAAAGGATTTGAATATCCATATTAAAAAAGAATCATGAATGACACCATTACTAAATAGGTAGTCTACTACCTTGGTGATCTATGATAGTTAATTGCATATTATTTATGAAAACATTACTATTTTGGAACATAGATAAAATGAGACAACAAAGAATAATGTGTAAACTCCCTCATTGTATTCCAATTTACCAATTGGTTATGAATCAACCTCTAATCCCAACAGTAATATCAAATTCCATATAAATTCTTGGTTCTAAGTTATTATCAACATACACATCAAGTCAATTGGCATTCTACTTTTAGCATCATCTCTAAGTAATTGACACAATCCATGATAAGTTTTTTTTAAAAAATCCATAAAACCTAGAGTAGAAAATGGTTCACTCTCTATGATAGGCATGAGTAGAACTAGCATAACACAAATTGTTTGACTATTTCTACTATTCCATGTCTTTGTGTTACGAATCAAACACCATTATACAATTTGTTTTTCAATGGTATATGTTCTTTTTAAAGGATCACCTAGCATAACATAATTTACTAGACTATGTAATTCATGGCTTCTTTTTTCATTCTCCTTTATATAATCCCATAAGCATAACTCAAGTTTCTTGTTTCTAGGTTGGATCATGGAGTCTTGTATCATCTTTGATGGGTGCTATTTATCTTTCCATGTGACCACTTGCACTCTTGCAATAGAATTATGAGCATAATACTAGTAGTTGAGACATTTTGTTTATCAAGGTCTCCTAAACTAGTTGATTTGGAGCCTTGGTTTCAAGTACTAATCCCCTTTGTTACATGTGTCATTTGGTTTTTTCTTAGTTTTCCTTTGAGTTTATCTTTATGTTTATTTATTTTGTGTGCCCTTACACATGGTTGTACAATTTGATATCCTTGGTTTGGGGCCTTGTTCTCTTAAACTTAGTGATATGTCTTACCTCTTTGCAATACTCTCTCTCTCTCTCTCTCTCTCTCTCTCTCTCTCTCTCTCTCTCTCTCTCTCTCTCTCTCTCTCTCTCTCTCTCTCTCTCTCTCTCTCTACCATGAGTATTTTTCTAGGCTCATAATCCCACTAAAGTTGGGGCTAAATAGAGTCAGATTGTATCCCTATTCAATTTATTGCTTACCTAGGCACCATTTTAGCATGTGTAACCTCACACATCTATTTCATCTTATCTAACCTTAATTTCACACATATATTTGGCATCCCCATACCAAATTGAACCTTGAGTTCAAATTTGGGCTTGCATTGGGTAGAAAAGGGTAAATGGGTAGTACATGAGAAACTTTGGATGACACCTTGTCCTAATAGTCACCCCTATTCTAAGAATTGGCCCTAAATTCAAACTATGTAATGGTTATTTGGTTTTAGAAGAATTCCTAGATCCTCATGGGCCTACTTTAACTTTTTCACTATGGAACGGCTAGGGGATGTGTATAAACAAGGTTAACTCCCTCATTTTGAGATAACAAGAATTTCATGATCAAGCAAGAGTAGGCAACCATTTCATCAACTACAAAGAAATCAAGAATTCAAGACATTTCATCTCACCATATTCTTCAATTCAAAAAGCTTCAACAACCATCATGAAAGTATGTCTTTAATGATTTCATCTTAGGTCTTGTAGAGTCATGCTATTGCATCAACATCTATGATCTCATTCAAAGAGGATTGCATCATAAAGGTATAAGATATCTTGTGACTTAGATCTATCCTTTTCTATGTATTACCACACTTTCCTGTTAAACATATTTCATTTTAATTTTAGGGTGACCCCACAATAGTGGATTACACTTTTTAACACATGATGATTTTTGCTGAAATAACAGATTTTTAATAAAATGTGATTATTTAAGCCTTGAGAGGTTCTATTTGAAGGAATTTATTACAAATGGTTAGCTCAAAGCCTCTTAGATAAAAAAAAACCATCGATATAACATCTATACTCATCATTCATACCTACAATGGAGTCTCCTTCACACCTATTAAAATGCTGAAAAAAAATCACTTCAACTTTATCTTTTGGCTTATCAAATGAATCGGGTGAACCCATAATAGTGGGTTACACTTTTTTGCTTGAACGGACACTGTACTCTAAATTTTGAATAAAACTTTTAGATTCAAATGCATATTGTCATTAAACCGTTAAGAATCAGAAGATGAAGTAAATTAGAGTCTTTTAGGATTTTCTATCTAGACTCTAAATATATTTTTTATTTTTATTTTTGAATTGATTTGATTGGTTTTTTCTTTCTCCCACAAAAATTAGTATGTTGCTAAAAACGTCATTTTCAAAGAGTTACATTGTTTTTGTAGAGCATAACTTTTTTTCTAAAATAGATATCAATGTGATTATTTCAAATTTAGTTTTTTAACATCCATATGGAGGGCATGCAATTGGTTTTATGACATTATCATGATTATGTCATATTTTATTAACATTTGAAGTTGACTAAGCCATAATTTTGACATACCTTGACTACATAGCTTATAACTTTTTGTGTATTTGTCCAATTTTATTTTTATTTTTTTTGATAGAAAGATAACTTCAATACCTAGGGCATAGATATTTTTTAGAATTTTTTGTCTCTCATTTACTATTTTTCCATAAACATCGAACATAGAGGTGGAGATACAGTGAAATATCTATGTTTAGTAAAACTAAAAATACAAAGTCATAATAAGCTTAATATATATTAACATGATAATAATTGGAAAGAGTTTTCTCAGTAGTACCTTACTACATAGATAGTTTTTTTGAATGGATTCATTTGATCTGCCAAAAGATAAAGTCGAAGTGATTTTTTATCAACATTTTAATAGGTGCGAAGAAGACTCCATTGTAGGCATGAATAAGGAGTATATACGTTATATCAATGATTTTTTTATCTCATTAATTCCTTCAAATTGAGCCTCTCAAGGCTTAAATAGTCATATTTTATTAAAAATGTGTCATTTCAGCAAAAATCAACATGCCTAAAAAAGTGTAACCCACTATTGTGGGGTCACCCAATCCATTTGAAAAACTTATCTATGTAGTAAGGTACTATTGAGAAAAATCTTTCCAATGATTATAATGTTAATATATATTAAGTTTATTATGACTTTGTATTTTTAGTTTTACTAAACATATATATTTCACCGTATGTCTACCTCTATGTTTGACACTTATGGAAAAATAGTAAATGAAAGAAAAAAAAATCTAAAAAATATTAATGCCCTAGGTATTGAAGTTCTCTTTCTATCTAAAAGAATAAAAATGAAATTGGACAAATACACAAGTTATAAGCTATGTAGTCAAGGTATGTCAAAATTACGGTTTAGTCAACTTCACATGTTAATAAAATATGAAATAATCAAGATAATGTCATCAAACCAAATTCATACCCTCCATATGGATGTTTAAAAACTAAATTCGAAAGAATCGCATCGATATCTATTTTAGAAAAAAACTTATGCTCTATGAAAATAATGTAACTCTTTGAAAATGACATTTTCAACAACATGCCATTTTTTGTTGGAGAAAGAAAAAACCAATCAAATCAGTTCAATATATATATATATATATATATATATATATATATATATATATATATATATATATATATATATATATATATATATATATATATATATATATATATATATATATATATATATATATATATATATATATATATATATATATATATATATATATATATATATATATATATATATATATATATAATCTAGACAGAAAATCTTAAAAGACTCTAATTTACTTCATCTTGTGATTCCAAATGGTTAATATGCATTCGAATCTGAATTTTTTTTTTCAAAATGTAGAGTTTAGTGTCCATTCAGGCAAAAAAGTGTAACCCACTATTGTGGGTTCACCCTTCATGGTTAATAAAAAACTAGGGTTTCACTTCACCAATTCCCTTTTTACAATTTGTTTTCATCATTTTCTGTGTGCAGTCCAAATAGGAGGATATTGTGTTGAAAGAGCTATAGAAAGATCTGATCGAGAGCAACACTATACAAGTCCTTTCATTAGAAAGTAATGGGATAGAGGGAAATTTTACTTGTCCCTGTCCTCCCATATTAATTTGAAATTTGGTTTACAGGTTAGTTACCGTTTGAACTTCTCAAATCTATCTTGGAATTGGTCAGTCACTCCACAATCATCTTGTTCATGTAAAAAATCATCCTTTCTCTCAATCTAGACCTAAATCTTGCATTTTCCAATTTCATTTACATAGTAATAGTCCATTTAGCAAGGGATTATTGCACTATGTAGAGCTTAAGCCTTCTTGATCTTAGAGGATAATCTTCCTTCCAATGTATTAGAAGAGATAGGCCTAATCTTCCTAGTTTGTCCACACATCCTAGTGAATCCTCAAATTTATTTTCTTTCATTACACTTACGCATAAATTAATAACATGTAGAAGCAAACAATTGAAGCACTTATAGACAAAGTCTTAACATAAAATATGAAATGTAAGATTTTTATGTCTAGTTTTCAAATATGTAATTTAGTCTAATTTACAGATGATAATTTTTTTAATAAAATGTACACAAATGAATTTTTTAAAATCCTTATATTTTGAGTTGAAACATACACGTGTAAAACCAATAGTTTTACCTACATAAAATTATTTTTCTATTTGCCTTTAAAAAATAAGTGTATTATTGTGATGTTTGATTAGAATATACTTTTATTATTTTTAAATGTTAAATTTTAAAATTAATTTTGTTGTGCCTAATTTCTATCTTTGTAAACTACTTTTATTTGGACAAAATAGTCTGAGCTAAAGCAATTACAAATTTATCTACATTTTTTTAAGTTCAAACTCAAAAGTTAGATACAAAATACAAGTAGCTATAACATGTAAAGTTGATGAACCATATACATCAAACATAAGTTAATAAATAAAAGAATATATATTGAAAAATAATAGATCATCATCTATAGTGGGTTTTAATTAGTTTCTAAAATTTAAAAAAGGGTTGTGGGTCCTATATTTCTAAATTTAGCTTTCCTCTTTCTATTTTCATGACATTGCACTTGTAAATTAAAAGATAAGGGCTAGGTTCCAAACTCATTTTGAAAAAGGAGCATATATATAATGTAAATAAAATTAGAAACCATTTCATTCTAAAGAAAGTATATCATTTTAAAATGGGTACATGTTTCTATTTAAAATAGGTCTCGTGTCTATTTAAAATTCGTACATATTTTAAAAGGGATGGAGGTTTAGGTTTAAGTGCCCTATCCTAAGTGGATACATATTTGTTATGAAACTAGAACATATTCCTATAAACATATTTTCTACTTTCAACTCTTACATTAAAAAAATGGACTCATCATCTTTCTTTTACCCAAAACCTATCATATTTTTAGGTATATATTCCTAGGGACAATAATTGAAGCTAGAAGAAATAATAAAATAGAAAAGCAAAGGGGGATGCAAAGTTGTCAACATCAATTATCACTAGGCATTACCTAAGTAGTTATTTCATGTGGTTAATGTTTAAACTATATAAAAAAATCATTTGTTTTAATGAGAAAGATTAATAAAATGACAAAACAAAAAATAAACTTAATGTTTAAAAAATATATTTTGAAGGATATATTAAAAATAACTAGAAAATAAATTCATGCTACTAAATCATCTCAGACACGGTATGAAAATTTCCATCCTGTTCTACTTGTATTCTTCAATAAATGATAATATAAATGGCTTTAGGTAGAAGAATATAGCTAATCTTGCTTTACATGAGGGTTTGTTACTATTAATTTATGAATATTTCAAAGCCAAAACCCTGGGGAAGGAGATTGTGGAAAATAAGGAAAGAGAATGTTTCTCTAGTTTGGACTATGTCACCTCATACTCAGATGATAGTGTTGGAATGCACTCAGAGGACGATTAGGATGAAGAGGTCAAAAAGTCAAAACAAGGCTCTTCCTCTAAGAAGAGAACTGTGAGCTCAGTTAAAAAAGAAAAACCCTTCAAAAAGAAGGCTAGACTGGAGATCTTGTCATAAGAGGAGTATAATGACAATGAGAAAGAAATAAAAATTGATGAAGAGGTGGATACATCTAGAGGTGAGGCCAGGAAGAAAAGGGAACAGACCATGGGGAAGAAAAAAAATTTAAAGGGGGAATGCTCTGGCTGACTATCTATTGATCTGGCTATCAGAAAAGATAAAACTCCCCCTCCCCCTTCTAGAGCCCACAAAAAGACTCAGGACCCTAATACCGCGGTGCTTGATGATGACCAGGAAGAGCCCTTAACCCAGTCCCCAAACCGACACGACTATTCAGAAGATAAGAACCAATCCAGAGGGGAGTATCACAACGACAACTCTGACAAGGGGAAAAATGTGTGGTGAAACTTCAACATGAACACTGTGCAGATGTGGATTATTAAGGAAGCTGTGAACCCCAAAATTCTCAAGGATATTGATGGAAAAATCCAAAAAAGAGGACCTGATTGACCCTGCCCTGGTCATCCTCAGTGACAAGGCCAAAGAAACAGACCTAAATCTTCTCAATAACGCTAAGAACAATATGTTGGACCATTTCAAGTCATTTAAATGGCTCTTTCATGAAGTGGGAGACCTCAAGGAAAAAATCCAGGGCATTGAAAGCAACTAGGATCACAATATCACTGAGGATCTTTGTCGCCTGGACTCAAGGATTAACCAGATGGAGGATAATATGAAGAGCCTTGAGGAAACCCTCAAAGGTATTGTTGAGAAGAACTTCAACATCCTGAAGGCCTCAAACAAGCACATCAAACTGCTCATAGACAAAATGGAAGAAAATTTGGAAGGCAAGGATGTGCAAATAATCAAAGAGGAAAAAAAGGCGAAGTCCAATGAAGGTCCAGGTAAGAGAACAAAGGCCTTGTCCAAGAAGAATAAGGACGAAGAAGACTCCAATGACATTCAGAAGATCAAGGAGGTGAGAGAGAAGATGGAGCTTCTCGAAACCAATGTACATTGATGCTCAGGAACCTTTCCTGAGCTTTCCTCCTGGTGCATTTTTCCTTTCTCTTTTTTTTCTTTGTTTTGTCTATTTTGTCTCAGTGGTAGCTTGTCTCTCGGCCTATCAGTGGCC
Source organism: Chamaecyparis obtusa (assembly GCA_027943335.1). Classification (NCBI taxonomy): domain Eukaryota; kingdom Viridiplantae; phylum Streptophyta; class Pinopsida; order Cupressales; family Cupressaceae; genus Chamaecyparis; species Chamaecyparis obtusa. The sequence goes on from BSBK01000590.1 coordinate 40,064, forward strand.
TATTTTATCTTTTGTTTTTACTTCCTTAAGACTTGTTCTCTTTAATGCTATATTTTAAGATGTTGTGGGTTTCATGAACCCTGTAAAGCCTGTTTTACTTAATCAAAAACTAGAAAATGTTAAAAAAATAAAGAATTCAAAGAAAATTTTGAAAAATAATAATTTTTTAAAATGAAAAATATTTCACAAAAGAATGAAATATCTAAATTGAAAGAATGAATCAATTAGTAGTAGCATATCTAAAGGAAAATATATCTAACCTAAATAGGACTGTAAATTGTATTTTCTCATGTGATACAATTAATTTGTACTATTCATTTGATGAATTATTTGATAAATATTATATAGATAAGCTTATTTAGATAAAGATTGTAAGGTGTAAAATAACAATGTTTTTAAATCTTTAAATCTTACTACTTGTGTTAATAATAAAAAAATAATATTTTACAAAGTATGTTGGTTTTAAGATTACAATATATTTTTCTATGATAGAAAATATTTGAAGGTTATAGATATGCTAGAATCAAAGAAAACAAAAATGATGTTTTAGCTAATATAATTGTAAAACGAGTCCTTTTAAAAAAAAAGTAATTCAACAAAAAAAAAATGGTAGGATTAAGTGTGGAGGAAATAACAAATACAAGATTATATACAAATGAATTTGGGATGGATTGTTGTATATAATTTACAAATGGTGATAAATATGTTCAAAATTCTATATAATCATAAATATTCATACTTCAAATAAAAATAATAATGAAGCAAGGTTTGAATGTTCAAGTTTTTAGTGATTAATGATTATTTGATATGACTTAAATGAAGCCACTATCTTGTTATATATATGTTATAAGAAAAGAAAGTATATTGATATCAAAGTATTGTTTCATCAAAGAACTGGTTAAAAACAAAGAAATCTATTAGACATTCACAAAAAGATTAGGAAAGAGTAAATATGAACATATAATATAAAAGTTGGGATGCTAAAGTAAGTAGTGGTAGAAATGAATAGATAGTGTTGGAATAAAATATTGATTTCTCTGAATAACAATCAAATGATTGGCACCATAATTAAATAAAGAGGGAAAACATATTGAGCCAGATTCTTTGGTATGAGGTAGTTTTCACTATTAAGTATTTATGATTAGTGTGAGCTGAATTTGAAGGAGTTATGAAGATTTGAAAAATAAATATTGGCAATAAAAAATAATTACTTACAATATATATTGAGTAGCATTGATAATTGAGCTCCTTGTTAAATCTAAAAAAATTATGTATCCTTAATTGTAAAGATTTTTAGTAAATCTACAAAGTTCTTAATCATAAGGATTATTGCAAATGGTGAATAATATAATGAGTATTAAGTTTATAAAGATGAAGGTGGTGAAAATTTTGAAAAACATTTCAAAGACTCATATTACAAGACTTCATTAACATTTAGAGGAGCATTTTACAAGGTTTCAAAAGGAAAGAGTCTATTAACAAATATAGTCAAATGTGTTCAAAGAAAGGTCAAAATCTTATGGCTAAATTGACAAGAAAAAATTAAATGTTTCATACTTATATTTCACATGTTGAAGTTTAACATGTTGAAGTCCATCATATAGTTAAAGTGTATAATAAAAAATAAATGACAGAAAAGTTAAAATTGCATATTATATTTGATGATGACCACACAATATTTTACACATAGAGAATATAGAATCATGTCTAATATAAGAAACAAATATATCCACATTTGTTTTCTATTTAAAGATACTTACGAATCTATTCATATCTCTCCAATTTCATCCATAACAAGTAACTTTTATGTTCCTTTAAATAGAATATTTTTAACACTATACGTTAAATGGAAGGGCTACTAGCTATGTATGAACATAGTAAACTTTACATGACCATGACTTTTCTTCTACTGGTTAGATCGACATTGCACCCACAACTTGAAATGCCTATTATATTTCATCTCAGTAATATATTAAAGTGAGCTTCACTATAATTGCCAACATATCAATACCACAAAGATGAGCGAGACACTGGGATTTCAACTTATTTACATCTGAAGATTCATAAAACATTGACGGTTAACTCCTGTGGGTAGCCATATAGATGTAGAAAGTAAAAGGAGAAAAACTATGGTTAACCTAATTTACAGAAGAAAGAATAGATTGATCAAAAATAATTGACAAAAGAGAAAATAACGGTGAAAAAAAAAATCTGAAATAACGGTGGAAAAAAATTTTGTGGAGAGAAAGAGAGAGAAAATCTTTAAATGTTTCAATTTACTGACAAGATGCAAAGAACATCTAATAAAATAGAGATAACCATACTATACATCTGAACAACAAAACAAGAAACTCTAGCCAATTTTAACGTTTATACATACTTTAGGGTTTAATAATAATTGACCTTAAAACATTAAACCAAAATTCTAATCAAAATGCATGTAAAACTTTTCAATCATTCAACAAAAGCATATCTCTTAATCTTTTTTCCTAGCAACCGTTCTACATTCACTTCCTTTTCTAGTAGAGCTCTCTTTATGGAGTCCATGTGAGCTTCCAACTTATTGTAGGATGAAATATTGAGTGGAAAGTTTAGCAAAGCTCTTGATTCTATAATAGTAAATCAATAGGAAATCAACAAAAGGTTTAAGACCGAACAACTACTTAAGATTTTTTTAATTCCTATATTTTTACAAATATCATTCTCATTAATGTCCAAAACATCAAGAATGTTGTGGTTTGCTTTGTTTTATCTTGAACATGGCTAAGGGTTTTAGGCGAAATAGCTTATAATGAACTAAGCTTGAATTTTGTTGATCATTAGCAACACTCTTATCGTGATCAGTAGCTACTTTTCATTGCAGTGTTCCTAACAACAATCACAACTTTGAACTTTACATGCACCTTGCCTATCTCCTCCAACATTTTAGTTTTGAGAAAATATATCATTAGAATTATCCATGTCAATTCTCATGTAAATTTAACATAGAATAATAAAAAATATGTATAATACCAACTTCTCTAACTAAACAATTTCAATAACATTCCTAATTTAATAATTTTATATACATAAATATTTTCTTGACCAAACATGTTTAAATTACTTCCTAAGACCTATTCAAAAATATCATTTAATACAAAATTATAATTTTCATTAAAATGTTACACTTTAAGATATGATAAAAAATACTCATTAGATTAAACACACTTTAATTTTGTTTCACTTTAATATTTAACAAACTGTGAGCAGCTCCCAAAGTTTTGGCCCAAGGGGTGTCACATTGTTACGAAATACTTCACCCTTGAGGGCAAATTTACTATGTTTTATTATTATCATATGTCGTTCCTCAACCATATCAGGAATAAGGACCTCATTTCCATCCTGTTTTACCTCCTACACTCTTTGGAAAACAACATCCTAGATATAAGGGAAAATAAAAACCCTAAGAAGTCAATCCCCATCCTCCACCAAGGCCTCTTGCTCTATCTGTATAACTTCCACAAAGCCATTTTCCCTCTACCCCAACTCCCCTTATTATTAAGGATGTCACCCAGGAAACCTCTCCTTCGAGAGCCAGTAACCCTTCTCAGTCCCCCTCCCAGTCTATCTAGGAGATCCAGGAAACTAACCTTCTCCCGAAAGATGGTAAAGGTCGCAAGAGATGCGTGAGAAACCCCTTTAAAAGGGCAGAGGATTTAGAGGAATCCCATGTCTCTAAGTCCATAGAAGCTAAGGATATGACGAAGGTTGATATCACCACTGAAACTAAGAGGAAGCCAAAAAAATGGAGGAATTCAGAAAGCCAAGTCGAGTTGGAAGTGGATTTTGGGGGCACTGTCCGGTGTTCTAATAGAATTGCCAAGGAGAAATGCAAAAGAAGAATCAGGGAAATGACTTCTAAGGAGAAGTCCCATTCGGAAGATGGAACCTCTGCCTCCAATGATTCAATTAAGGGCTCCTCTTTTTAACACTTGAGCTCGCACATGACTGGCATCGCTCCCCCCATGAACCCCCCGCTGGTGATGGATGATATGCCTCCCAGCAATGCCCCGCCTCAACCCTCCCCCCACGACCAGCAGACCAAATCCCCTCGTGCTGAGCACAATTCTATGGCGTTGGATGGGAATGACACCGAGCTTCACTGAGCTTCATAATGAGATCCTTGGCCTCAAGAAGCACATGAAAGATATCAAAGCCCACGTGGCCGATACGAATAAGTTTTCCCTCAAAGTCATGCATGCGTCAGTGGTGACCCTATGTAACATGCAGGAGAAGTTGGCTAGTGGCAAGTTGGAGCCAGATGAAGATAATAGAGACCTCTTCCTATTTCTGCAAAAAGAGTGGGCCATGACCTTGATGTCCAAATGTCTGGGCGGGAGATCCTAGCTGCTACTGTTTCCATGAGGTTTTTGTTCTGGTTCGGGCATGTTGGCCCCAGATGGACTATATTTTGCTTTCCTATTTTATGGTTAATTTGTTTAGACTCTAGATTAGCCCTATGTGGCATGCTACTGTTAATATATTTTTCACTTTCTGCTTAAGATACTCTGGTTCGTTTATTTTGAAAAGAACCGTTAAGTTTGTTTTTGATAGAGGCATACTAGACACTCTATTTTCTGTTGTCTTCCTACTGATTACTTGCTATGTGACTAGTGCTATTAATATGATGTTAATGTGTTTCTAGTCTCTTTGTACCACAAGCCAACACCCTCTTGCTACTTCTTTTATAAAAAAAAAAAAGGCCTTCTAATGAATGCCAATTACATTTTAGAGGAAACCAACCATTGAGAAGTAATTCCTACCAGCTAAAATATACATTTTATAATCATGTGTATTCACTAACTAAATGAAATGCAAACTCTTAATTAGGTACAACATAGACCTATGTAAAATGATAATTATATTTTCTTATCCCGTAGCTAAAAGAAAAAGTATTTTCCTCCATTGCTATAAAACAATAACCTAGTTTATGAATCAGTAAACCAAAATCTCAACTAGGCCAGGAGAATTCATTCTAACACTAAATAGTCATAAAATCAGTTTTCAAAGTAGATACATTAATACCATAGCCAACATGCCCACGTATATGTATATAAAACATGTTAACTGTATAATCACTACCGCATCCATGTATGAAACAACTCAGACAGAACTATTTCGTAGGATAGACTTATGGTTCCCATAAAGACACGGTACAGTCACAACTTCAAACCAGGCCAATACAAACTTTGGTGGACATGGAATAAGACATTTCTTCGTGAAGCCAAAATCTCAAAGGTGAAAAGCATGTAAATGGTAAGATTAAATACAGATTCAACAATCTATTCAGCAGGTTATGTCTGATATAAAACAGAAGCTTTAGAAGATGGTAAGGACATTTATCAAAGCATAATGGAGGTGCGTTTTTGTCAAATATTGAGGTAAGCTATACACTCGTAGATGTGCATCCGAAATTTGTAAGCACAAACAAAGCATGCAGACCTTTTAACAAAATTCTTCGAAGATATGAAGATAACATAGCAAAGGTGATGAAAAGATACGCCAACGGTAGAAGGAATTATGGTACAATGACACATTCAACAGATCCAGCACGTTAAGACACCCGAACGTAGGTGGGAACAATGTCATGCAAGGAAGATAAAGCGCCAAGAACAAGGAAATATCATTAAACTGGCCGCATATTCCACAGGAAGAAATAAGGAAGGGAATGGATGGGCTTAATCAGCACGGGTTTATCTTCCTAGAAAATGTATTAAAGACAAAAAAATAAAAATATAACTAGCAATTGCAACTTGGTATGCAATTTGTATGTCAAATATATGTGAAGTTTCTTTTTTTATATACTTATATGTTTGAAAAGTGTTTAATTTGTTTTTTTTTGGTTAGGTTTTAATATGTGTGATTTTTTTTAGTTAACAAAGAATAAAATATTAGTGAATATTTATTATGTAGAATTTTTTTTATTCAATTATGTTTTGTTATTGATTTAAATTTTTAATTCTTTTGTTCTATTTTGCATAATGCTAATTGTTTTATATTATTTTTTAATATAATTATTTGTTGATATATAAAACATATAAGAATTTAATAAGAGAACATGAGATTGAGATATAAGATATGAATTGAATGAAAATACTTATATCATTGATTATCAAATTTATAAAAAGGTTAATGATTTTAGCATTGATAGGAACAAAGAAATATTGGTTTTAACATTTGCGTCTTTTTATAATTGCAAATATTTTTATGTTTTTCTTATATTCACAATGAATGATAGAAATAATATTGAAAGTACTTGACCTTCTATATTTTGATATAAATATGTAGTAAATATAAGTCAAAATCAAATACCTTTCATCATGAATATAGGTAAATTAAATTTAAAAATCTAATATATTTGGTAAAAATATTGATATGTTTACACTTAAAATTGAATACAGTTGAAATTATAAAATCTTTATTTTTTACAAATCTAAATATAGCATATAAACAAGTAAATATTTTTTTTGTTAGCAATGTATTATTTACGAAACTTGAATATCTTAAACCTGAATATGTTTGTAAAAGAAAATGGACTAATTGTTGAAAAAATTAAAATAAAATTATGTAAAAAAATCCCTAAATTTTGAAACACCTTAAGTTTCTGTAGAGCCCAAAATATTATGTATGATTGAAGAGAGCAATATTAGGTAGAATCTGTATTTTGTTTTTATTAGTATTTGTCATGTTCAAAATTAATGATATAGAAATAAGTAGCAATATCCTGTCAAGAGTGGTTAGAAATTACTTGAGGGTAGGACGTTTGGGGGATTTATTTTGGTAATGTTCAAAATTGTCATTTAATTTTTTTCAATTTTTATATATTACTAACATGAATTGAATATGCAAAATAAAAAAATGAATGAGATAACCAAAGCCCACTTAATTGACTAATTGTTGAGAAAATTAAAATAAAATTATGTAAAAGAATACCTAAATTTTAAAACACCTTAAATTTTTGTAGAGTCCAAAATATTATTTTTGATTGAAGAGAGCAATATTAGGTATAATCTATATTTTGTTTTTATTAATATTTGTCATGTTCAAAATTAATGATATAGAAATAAGTAGCAATATCCTATCATTGAGTATCAAGAGTGGTTAGAAATTACTTGAGAGTAGGATGTTTGGGGCATTTTTTTTGTAATGTTTAAAATTGTAACCAAAGCCAGCCTCCATTAGACCTCACCTTAAGTCCGCAACCCTAAAGAATGAGAGCAACTATTTTTAAGAAAATATTCTAATTAATCATGTAACATTCTTTTTTATTTGTTTTATAAAGCCTCTTCTTTGAAAATAAATCTGGAAACCCCTCATAATAAAGAAAAAGATTTCAATTCATTATTTTTCCTATAAATTTGGATACTCATAAAAAAGAAAATTATTTCAATTCATTATTTTCCCTAATTCAAAATTTATAAGATAATATTCTAGTGTCTTACAGGAAACAAAAATTACATTCAAGCAGCTGCTCGATTATTCGATTATTTCTAATAAATAAGCTTTTTAAAAATGATTAACTAAGAATTCTAATCTAGGAATTTGAGAGTACGTTGAGAGAGCTTGGAGTGCAAATACAAGGGTCACACATGAAAGGTGAGCCTCTTCAAGAAATTCCAATTGAATTTATAAGCTAACATACATGTGTGTGCATGTATGTGTTTTTTTTCATACTGAAGAGACTTGTTTAACTATCACCTAACATTTCTCCCTTTTGCAAGACAAAGTTGGATTTTTGGGGAAAATCCTAATAATTGAGTTGGAGGATGATAACTGTTATATTTAGAAAAAAAAAAAAAAAAAACTGTACATAGTATATAAATATATTTCTATCGAATAAAATAGCTAATAGCCCCATTTTCTCAGGCCCTAATTTCCCTCAATTTATTGTCAAATGGAATGCATAAATAGAATGAAATCTTTGGCACTCATGAAAAACATAGAGAATGTGAAATATGATAGATTCATGGCTTGAATAATGAGTGGAGAAGAGAATGTATTTGTTTAGCCACTGAAAAGCTTCAAAGCATAACCAAGGATTTATTAAAATCCTTAACTATCAAAGCCCCACCACTACAACACTGACAAGCCCAAAAGAATGTCAAAATTGTAGTCTTTTATGTCTTGGGTTTTGTAGGAAGAAAGAAGCAAAATTTAAAATAAAAAATATACACTCTTAATCTCAAAGGAACAAAAGTCATACTTATTAACTATGATAAGACCTTAATTGAGTATAAAACCACCAAAGAGGCATAAATGTTTCTCCCATGCACTATAAAAATTGAGCTTAAACTTTCATCATATATTGTTATTACTGTTACCCAAATTTTCATATGCATTCAAATTTGGCTGAAGATCGTACCCAGGCCTCTATTTTTACCATGTCTACCATCCCTAAAATTTTCATGAATTTATTCCATGTTCTCTTGTCTTTGCAAATTATTTTACTCCCTTGTCTCTAGTTGAAAAGTTTAAAAAACTAGCTGTTGGTATTCAAAATCCTAAAAACCCTTTGGCTATGTTATATTTTTATGATACCTTTTCCCCATCACTTAAGTTCAAAATTTGCATGTGCCTTTATTAATCCTTTAGTCGCCAAGTCTCCAATTCCTAGCGGTTAACCCCTAAACACTTAGTGATCCCACGAGCAGTTACCGTTTACGTTGGTGGTCTTAGTTCAAGTAGCCAGGTCCAGATTCTAAATCTGACGGTTGTCGCATGATCTCATAAGGTTGGAAGATTCCTTGAGATCTTGTGATGATCGTCGATTTCTCTTGCTTGCAAAGTTTAACATGTCAGTGGGACCGATGCCACCTAATCCAATTTGGCAGCTCCTGATTCATCGACTATGTCTAATTTGGTAGGTTGTTAGTAGGGCTATCTTCCTTGGCAGGTTAACTTCTGATTAGATCATGTGGTCATCGTTATACAGGGGGCTCAAGATGCACGTGTTTTATCATGGCGGTATAGCGACAGTTGTAGATCTTACTTTATCGCCTGGCTTCTATCAGTGGGTCCTATGTCAAAGACAAATGCTACGTGGATCTATTTTGGCAGCCTATGATTGGATGAGGTTGAATACAGGTGGAAGGTTGTCAGTGGGGCTGGGCCCTTTCAGCGGTCAGGAGGCTCTAACATCTACGGAGGATTGACGGTCGACGTGTGTTCTCAAGGGTTTGTGTCAAAGCTCGTGATCTTATGACAACCGCCGATCTTGGTTGGTGTCAGAACTTCCTTCAGTGGGTCCTTATGTGCTGACTTGCTTGAATTTGTTTGGTCTACATGGCTGATGTCAGTGGGCCCATGGGGTCAAGGCTTTCTAAGAAGGTAAAGCGCGATCAGATCTCGTGACTGTCATTACACCGCGGGCTCAAAGTGCTCGATCATTATGATGGCAAAAGGGCGATAGCCATCCAATGGTGTTCTCAGGGATGTGGGTCTAGTGACTTGCCAGAGATGATGATTTGCTCATTTTTTATTAGTTGCTGACTGCTGCAGTGGTGGTTGATTTGTCAGAAAGGGTTTTAAAGCTATTTTTAAAGGGTGCATCTGGGTCGTTCATCTGCTGAGAAGGTTATTTATCAACGGTTACATTTTGAAGTTTTCCGCTAGCCGTTAATATTCAAATTTGAATATCTCTGCTAGGGTTTTGCTAGGTTTTTGCATTCTTTCAGCCATGCATGACGTTGGTTAGCTCAAGAATTGATTTCTCAGGATGGTTGTGGTTGAGAGGGTGATTGAGGTGACCGATGGTCGGTGTTGCAGGGTAGTGTGTTGCATTTTCATGCCAGGAAGTGCTAGAAGGAGTTGGTGCCACCTTTTCAAATAGTACCTCTTCCAGGGAAATAGATCAGATTTAAAGCCTTCATGGCTTAGTGGAGTTGTAGGTGGGTAAATGGGTTGAAGTTGTTGTGTCTGCAGGTGGACTCAATCCAGGATCAACACGCAAAGAGAAAGATTTGATCTATTGGCGGGTGTTCTCAGAGATTTTCATGATGACTAATTAGTGTACCTTTAGGGTTTGACATTATTGTCGATCTGTAACCCTAGTTAGGTTAATTTTGACTCCTACTTGCATGCAGTTGAGTATGTATATATTGTTTTGGAGCCTTTTGAGCTTAGGAGGGGGATAATTTGTAGAAGAAATTCATACTTTCTTAAGGGTCATCTATGGCATTTTTCTGCCCTCTGGCTTATAAAGTTGTATTTCTCCCATTAATGATTTAAATATTGTAGAGGTATTTTTGTGACAATCCTTCATGTCCCTATGCTTCCTTGTTTAAATTATGTCTTATTGGATTAAAGTATATGATCTTTTTAGTGACAATTTAGGGTTCCTGATCCCTCTTGCTTTCTGCATTTTTGTGTGTTGTTGTGTTTGATTTGATTTAGGTGTTCTTGTGGGTATACCTCAGGCCCCCTTAATAGTCTTATCTCAATCCTACACCGAGTTGTAGAAGTGAATGTCTATTTGCAGGTCATAAGTTGTGTCTTATCCTCAAGTCCTCTTATGAAATAATTATGCAAGCCTATTCAGTAAGTTGTGACCTACTAGACCTAAGTTTTTCATTGATTTCATTCCTACATACTGAGATCCAAACCCTAGTTTCGGTGCATCACCTAGTAGGTGGTTTGCTTTCAAGTCATTTCCCTTACAAGCATTCTTTCTATCCCTTTCCCTCAAAGGTTTTACTTTCATGTCTAAAGCAAATTAAGGTGATTATCGAAGAGGAACTAGCTTAGAACCTAGAGGTTTCATCTTAGTTAGCAAAGGTCCCACAACCTAGAGATGATTCCCATGTTATACTAAGTTATCAAGACCAAGAGAGCTTGAGATAAAGGTGCAAACTTAGTGTATAACAATTCTGGCATGCCTGGTGGGACTAGAAGTTATTCAAATTCAAAGATATGCTATCTCTGATATGCAGATTGCACAAAATAGGCTTTTAGAAGTCATTCTACCAAGTATATCTGGCGACTCCACTGTTCAAAGATCAGAGGCTACTTTGATCAAATTTTGATGAGAAAGATTGAGATTAGAAGTTCAAAGCCTACCCAATTTTTAGAGTTTCCCTCAAGAAGAAGTCATAAAAGTAGGACAACTCAAAGGACATCCCCTACAAGAAGAGTTCCATCTACAACTCCTGATACTTCAGAAAGGAGATCTTTTCCCTTTCATTCTAGAAGAAGAGGTAGATCTCTAACCAGAGATCTAGGAGAAGATTCCAATCAAGCAAAAAATACAACTCATATAGTTGTCAATCTTTGGATTCCAACACCTACAATGGCTAGACCATTTTCCTTTGCACCATTCAACCAAGGCAGCCCATTGGCCTTTTCTCAACATCATGATGTGCCTTTGGTGGCACTTAAGAGTATACCTAATTTCATAGGTGAAGGGTAGACAACTGCTTTCGAGCATATAAGAGATGTGACCAACATATGTAGCATACACAACATTACTCAAGAAGATGTGGCCATAAAGTTATTAGCAGCCTCTCTAAAAGGTAAAGCTCTAGAATGGTTTAGAACTCTAACTATTGGTTCTATTACTTCTTGGGATGAGTTAGGGGATGCATTAAGTAAACATTTTGAGGATAAATCAGATAATTTATCTCTAGTTGAATAGTTAACAACTATTAAGAGAGACCCTCAAGAGCAAATGATAGATTACAATAGTAGATTCCTTAAAACATAGAATAGAATCCCAGTCTCAGTGAGACCATCACCTGACCACACCTTCCTTTACTATTTTCCAAGTCGAAATGGTCAAATTTCTATCATGATCAAGTCTATGGGTGGTACTTCTCTACCCCAAGCTTTTGACATAGCTGCCAGGGCTGAAAATTATTTGATTTAAGTAGGCATGATTGTGAGAAGGCCTCCAATGCCCATTTTTCCTAGCCTTCAACCCATTGCACTTGCCCAAGCACCCCCATTTACCCCTATTCCCACCATATTGGCATCCCAAGCTAGTACTAGTGGCCAAGAGTTAACAACTAGCTTCTCTCAAGAGCTGCAAGAGATAAAGAATAGTTAGTGTTGGTTGTGGATTATTCCCTTTGATCTTCAACTTGCAGATTTACACTTTGATAGATAATATGAATGAAATTCTGACTCTATCACCACTCCAAAGTCCACAAGGAAGAGGGACAACTTACAAGGATCAAAGGATCCTTCTATTCTTTGAGCCTTAATGCTTAGGCAGGTGTACCCTTGACTCACTTCTCTAAAGGAGTCTAAAACAATATGCCACTATATGTCATATAGAATTGTTAAAGGTTTATCAAATGATTTTTATGTTTGTGGTTGTTAACCATGCATACCTCAAGAGGAAGGACTAGTGCCTTATCCCAGGGCTCAGAGTCACCTAACTGTAAACCTCAACTAAACACCTCAAATCAAACACAATGGAAACTAGAGTAAGTGCTTTTCCTATTACCCCTTTCCCTCAAGCACAAAGACATCAAATTCTATACCTGGCTATAAACTCATTGAATTCACCTAAAAGGCTTTAATCCTAACTTTTTTAGAAACTCAGAGATGAATTCAAGATACTCTTTGTTTACCATTCATTAACACACTTTGTGATATTAACATATATGAGCTCAAAGATGAGCAAGAAGACATACACAAGATACAAGATTGGGATTCAATGATGTTTTCATTAACAAATCTAGAATCAACATACAATTAGAATGACACCAAGACAAGAGAAAATCACAAAACCAGACTTCTATCAGCATATACAGTAAAAAACCAGGGACCAAAAGAAACAATGTTTTGGAACCCTTGCAAAATCCAAAATTCTGCAACTTATACCACTAGCCGCCTTGGAATTCTCAGAGAGAATGCAACAAGGTATGGACAGCTAGGGCTAGGGTCTCAACCCCCCAACCTCCCAAAATTTACATCAAAAATTATTACAAGGGCAGGAAACACAAGTAGTCCAGAGAAAGAAAATCTCAAATAGATCTGCAATCATGAAAATCTATGAGCTAGGAAAGAGAACTAGGAGCTGCCATGAAAATCAGTCAAATCAGCCACCTGCAAATAGCTCCTCGAGCACAAAACCATAATCTACCAAGTACCAAATCTCCTTTGCAATTAGCCACATAGACCCTGGACCACATCGCAACAACCTACCACCATCAAACCACCAAGAAATCCGCCCAAACAACATTAAAACCAGGTACCTTTGGTCGCTGCAAACCCCTCTATAAATTTGAATTTAAAATCTCAACGGTCACATCTTGGCACCAGAAACACATCGATGGTCCTTGTTTAAACCAGGATCAACTTTATATCCCCACCGTTAGATCTTTATCTTTCCTGGGCTTCAGATCTTCACTTCACCTTAGACAACATCGATGGCTGTCGCTAGACCACCAAGTTAACTTCCTTGCATCTTACCTCAGTGGTGATACGATGGCCACAAGATGTGTCATCCCTTTAATCACTTTAGAAACCCATCGGCCCCACTTAATAACTCCGCAACTGCAACAACATTAGTGGTCTCATGATCGCATAGCCCAGAAACTGGGCTATACGATCATATGACAAGGCTCCACGTCGGCACCATCTCACTGCCACAACTCCACAACCATGACCACAAATGGTTAGTCACATGATCACATAGCCTAGGGGATGGGCTATGCAAACATGTGACAACCCGTTGACTTTAACCCTGCTGTAACTGCTACGCCTTAGAGGTGGGCCCACCAACCATAAGACTTTGAAATGAATAACTGGCATAAGATCTCATCACTCTGACAAATCCCATGAGAAATTACCCTAGTTGTAGGATCCATCCTTGTCACAGACCCCTCCGACAATGGCCCCACACTTGAGCACATCCATGTCAACCAATAAGAAACCTTCACCTGCGTAGACAAGTCACATCAGACCCACTGCGGACAACAAACAACCTGACAAGATGGAATAAAATGGATGGATGGCACATGATCTCAAATGCCAAGAATATTCCTTGAGATTATATGCTGACTGTTGATTAAAAGCCTTTAACTGTGGGCCCCTCTGACATAAACCAACTCATCACCATCTCCACAACAAAAGAAAACGGGCCCACCTACCAAAATGCCAACACACTGCCACGGACATGTGTCAATTAGTCACATGATCGCATAGCCCAAAACTGGGCTATGCAACCATGCGACTACCAATCACAAGCTACCACATGTCCACCACTGGGACCACACCAAAGAAGCCTCATCCCTTCAGAGGATTGGATGATTGTCATGAAAGCGCAAGAAATAAACCTCATGCATCTTCACCATGCGAACTTGTAGCAACCATCGATCCTGTTTGAACTTTAACTATGCTGGAAGCATAAGAAAAGACAAACCGCCAAGCACTCAGCGACTACGTGACTAACCATCTGCCAAGTCATGAGATGTCAGCCGCTAACCACCAGGAATAAAGAGACCACATGACTACATAGTCACCAGGTCGTTGGATAGAAAATGTAACTGCCCAGAGACTTGGAGAAAGTGTGACTAACACTCTGCAAAGACTGGGCCCCACCATCCATCGCACTTGCACACTAAAGCAAAGAAAACTGTGAGGCAATCGAATAAGAATTGGGACCCGCATGGTGAGGTGGCAAGCGGTCACATGATCACATGTAAGAAAAGTTTGACATGCGGCCATGCGACAGCCAATCAGGAAGAGCCTGGACCCACCATCCACGTCAGGCTTGCGCAGTTGAGGGAATGTTGAAAACACACAAAATTTTTGGCACCATAAGACAAGTGCACAAAGCTTGAAGGCAAAGGGTTGAAAACAATCCAGGTTTTCAACAGACTAAAAGATAGCAAGGAAGCTAAACACAACATGGGTTTTCAAAAACACTGTGAGTTTTTGACACTGAGGCAAAACTTTAAAAATGCTTCCCGCGAACCTTGAAACTTGAAAATCTTACTGGGTTTTGCACATTAGTAGATGTGGCTTGGGCTGAAGCAAGGTGACACATGAACAACACAAGGTAGGAGCGCACACCATAAAACCAAGTGGATTACCATTGCAAGAAAAAGCTGAGACTGCAAGCCGGGTAGAGACAACAAAACAAAGACTGAAGAGAACAGGCCAACGTCACAAGATTTTGTAATGATAGAAAAAAGATCTATCAGTGGCTCTGTTTGGGGATGTATGCATCCTGCAGGCATAGAAAGGACTTAGAATCACTGGTAAAAGTAGACCATCCCATAGGAAAAAATTGCAGAGAGCAAGGAACAAGCAAGGCAAGACCAAGCAACAAGACCAAAAACTGATAGACCAAGGTAGAACAGGGCAGGGGAAAGCAACCTATATACAAGAATTTATAAGATGTACAACCCTAACTACAGTTCATGGAAAAAAAAGAGTACTTCAAATGAAGTACTGCTTCAAGAATTGTCCATGAAGTGGCAACTCTTGAATATCACCATTAAAATCCTTGATAATGTAAGAATCTTGGCCCCATTTCTTATGAATCAGATATGGCCCTAACCAGATGGGATCAGCTTTACCATGCTTCCCCTTATCCTCCAATCTAGCATTCCAAACTAACACCAAATCACCAGGCACAAACTTTCTGTCAATAGTCTTTTTATCATATAGATTCTTAACCTGTAACTACAATTTGGCATTTCTTGCAACTGATTCTCTTCTAGTTTCATCCAACCTCATGAGGTCCTCAATTCTCAACTACATCTCATCATCAATGTCATCATCATACAACTGCACAAACTTGTACATCTCCAATAAATTATTTTGAGGCATTCTAGCATGAATTCCATACACCAGGTCAAATGGTGCACAACCAATTTCCTTCTTCACAATTACCCTATCAGCCCATAGAGCTAATGGCAACTTTGAATTCCATTCCCTCTTATTCTTCTCTAGAATTCTCTTCAAGATTTTAATCAAGCCCTTATTAGTAGATTCTGCCTGACCATTTCCTTGCGGATGATAAGGTGAGGAATTAGAAATCTAAATTCTCAAACCTTTACAAAAGTCCTTATATTCGGCAGATCTGAAGCACATAGCATTGTCACTCACTATCCTCTCAGGGCACCCAAACCTTGTAACAATATTGTTCATCAAGAAATCAATTACCACCCTGCTAGTTGCATTGCTTGTAGGTATAGCTTCTACCCACTTTGTAAAGTAATCAGTGGCAACTAAGATCCATGAATGTCCTCTACTTGACTTGTTTGGTATCTCCCCTATGAAATCAATTCCCCACTGCTGGAAAGGAGCCTGAACTTATACTAGTTTTAATGGTACATTACCTAAAAACTTAAGCTTACTAGAGAACCTTTGACAAGCATCACATCTCCTTACCAACTGTTCTACATCCTTGAAGATTGTGGGCCACCAAAATCTTGCTCTCAAGATCTTATGAGCAGTTGTTTTACCCATATAATGTCCACCACAAACTCCCTCATGCATCTCCTTCAACAATAGATTAGCCTGATTCTCATCTACACATTTCAATAGTATGTAATCCATTATTTTTCTATACAACTTACATTTCACAATTACATACTTGATGGCCTGTAACTTCAATGTCCTCTTTTGATTATCATTCATACTATCTGGAAACCTCATGTTTCTCAAATAGTAAATAATATCCTGATACAAAATACAATCATCCATATCACATGTATAATCAATTTCAAAATGATTTACCTGGTTTGCATCTAGATTGGACTGGGCCATCAACTTTGCCAATCCCTATCCTCTAACCAATTTAGTGATTTGGATCTCAACATTGAATTGCTGGATCCTATTGATCCATCTGCATCTTCTTCCAGATACCTCTTGCTGTGAGAAAATGTCCTTCACAGCTACACTTGGCACAAAAGCAATCACAACTGCTCCCATCAAGTAACATCTAAAAGCCTTGATTTCCTTCATAAGTGCATAATCTTACTTCTCATTTATGTCATACTTTAATTCTGCAGCCTGCAAAGATTTACTGAAAAATGCAATAGGCTGCTCAAAACCATCCTCATTCTTTTGTAACAAAACTGCAGCAACAGTGTGAAAGGATGCAAAAGAAAAGATATGCATTGGGACACTATAATCAGGTTCCTTTAGCACTGGTGCATCAGGCTTACCCTCCCAATTGATTACATATCCCTTCTTCAACATCTTGGAAATAGGTCTAGTAACCTCTGCAAAGTTTCTCACAAACCTCCT
The DNA here is from genome assembly GCA_027943335.1 of Chamaecyparis obtusa. Classification (NCBI taxonomy): domain Eukaryota; kingdom Viridiplantae; phylum Streptophyta; class Pinopsida; order Cupressales; family Cupressaceae; genus Chamaecyparis; species Chamaecyparis obtusa. The sequence continues at coordinate 57,308 of BSBK01000590.1, forward strand.
CAGAAAATTGACCTGACCAAAGAAGGACTGAATCCCTTTAACATTCTTTGGCCTCTAAATTTTATCAATGGCTACTACCCTCTCTAGGTCAATTCTCACTCCTTGCTTGCCAACTAAGTGGCCAAGCAACTTACCTTCTGTGACACCAAAAGTACATTTCCTTGGGTTTAATGAAATGCCAAATTCCAAGGCCCTCATAAATATTTTCTCTAAATGAGCACAATGGTCCTCTTCCTTCTTGGAATAGGTAGTTAAATCATCCTAATACACAATAAGGAAATCATTAATGAAATCTGAATAGGCAACATCCATTGCCCTCTGAAAAGTAGCACCAAAATTTGTGAGACCAAAAGGCATTCTCACATAAACATATGTTCCCCAAGGTGTTGTAAAGGCTATCTTGAATTGTTCTGATTCCTTAACAATGACCTGATTGTAGCTAGAGAAACCATCCATCATTGACATCAATTCTGATCTAGTTACTCTCTGTAACACAGCCTCCATATTGGGCAAACAATAATTATCTTTCAATGAGCTGATGTTCAAATTTCTGAAGTCCACACAAAACCTGATGTCACCTTTCTTTTTTCTTATAGGAACAAGGTTTGACACCCAAGAAGAATGCCTTATGGGCTTGATAATGCCATCATCTCTCAACTTCATTAATTCTTCTTGCATCTTGGGTGCCAAAGTAGGATTAATAGGCCTTTTCTTTTGCCGGAAAGGTATAGAATCCTCTCTTAATGGAATAACATGCTGAAATAAATCCTCTCTATAAACCTTTAAGTCATCATATGACCATGCAAAAACATGCCTAAATTTCTTCAATAATTCAATCAAAGGTTTCCTTACCTTTTGAGATACATCTCTACCAATGTACACTTTCTTAGGTGCCTCATGTGATCCAAGATTTATCTCCTCAAGATCAACATGATCTTCTCCTTTGATATTCTTTTGAACTCTATCTTGGTTGTCAAAGATAGTCTCCAAAACAATAGGCCCCTTGGGCACCTTGTTAGTTCTAAGCTGAATGACCTCATTGCCTAAGACAACCTCACTTCCTTCTATTGACTCAACCAAGGCTGAACAATCAAGTTCCTAACCATGATACTAATCCTTGCAATCCATAAACTTCAAAATATCATTATCATCATCAAAAACTTGCCAATTCTCAATATTGTCTAGTATACTAGGCCTAGCATGAATTTCAACTTTAGAAATACCAGAGAATGTAACATCATTAGGATTGATTGCAATATTGGCCAACAAGTCTGCCATCTTGTTGTTACTCCTATCCCTCCACTCAACATTAAAGGCATCAAAATGCTTAATCAAATCCCACACTGTATTCCTATATTGTTTCAACCTTCTATTCTTGGAGGCATATACTAACCTGACTTGAGACACCACCAACTTAGAATCATCAATAACACTTATGCATTTTATACCATGCTTTTGTGCCAACCTCAGTCCTAACAACAAGGCCTCATATTCTACTATATTGTTGGTACAAAATAAATTCAATGTGAAAGAGAAATTGTAGGTGTTTCCATCAGGAGAAATAAATAAAATACCTACTCTTGCACCATCTTTGCAGTTTGTACCATCAAAGTACATGACCCACAAATCACCCTTCATAGATTCAAGACCTACCTCAGTAAAAATAGGTGACAAAACAAGCTCATTGTCAGATACAAGGATCTCTGCCCTAAAAGAATTTACATCAGTATCCACAAAACATGTAGTTTCATTATCTATGTTTCTCTCAATCATGTGGTATACTCTTGGCTCTCGTTCAATCTTGACAAACTGATCATAATCTTGAAAGTTGCATAGGACAAATCACACTGTAAACTTCCACCCATGGCAATACTCCATCTTCTTGATAGCAACATCCCATAATGAGGGGGAATATCCACCACCAAAACACTCATTGTTAGCTCTTTCTCTGGATATGTTGCCAACCTATATGGCATTGCATTGATAGTCCCAATGACTGGTACCTCCCTCTGATCCATTGCACAACACCTGCCCTGCATTGTATCAACTTTAAGGCCCAATCTCTCCATGATTTTTAAAGGCATGATAGTATTAGAGGCACCACTATCAATCATACAATTTCTTAATTTCATCCCATTCACAAGAACACTTAAGAAGAATGGGTCAATATTTTCAATGCTGGCATTGACAAAACTATCCAAATATATTGGAAGAATTTGAGACACAATTCCCTGAGTAGCAACATCCTTCAAAGCTTTATCCTAAGATCCATTGCATGAAGTATCATTTTTGTGAGTATTACCAACCCATGAAATAGCTTTATCTTTATGTTCAAGGATCCTCAACAATTCTGACAATGGAACCTTAACTATAATTTGTGACAATATAGATAACATGTCAACAGGGGTAGAGGCAGGAATCTCAATATGCATTTCCTTAACATCCTTTTGCTTGTCTGACATATTAGGTGTATTGACCACCTTCATTTTTTCAACCTTATCCATTGTGTTAACTGGCTTCTCAATCTCACTAGAGATCTTCTCAATTCCAACTCCCTTAGGCTCACAATGCTTACCTTTTACATTCTTTAATTTCGCCATGTGATCAACCTTTGATTTGTTCCATTAGGTTCTCCAGAGTTGGTACTCTTTATAAACATTCCTGTAGCTTTCTCATTTATGTTCCTTGCCACCATGCCTCTAGTTTGCACCTGGGCAATCATTTCTATAGTAATCCTCTCCATCTCTTCTCTAGAAGGTCTTCTCAAACTTACTGACTTGGGAGAAGAGTTCATGTTACATGTTTTTTGATCAGCGCATTCACCATCAGAAAAAAAAACTCTTGATGAAAAAGGGCCTGATTATGTCTCTTCACATTCACATCTGCCTCTTCATCAAAATCAGAATCATCTTCATATCCTAGACATGAAGAAGCCATGTTACAACCAACATCATCCTGTTCTTCTTCTTGTTCTATCTCCTCATCGCCACAATCTTGATTTGCAGCCATAGATTGTGCAACCACACAATGCTTTGTAGTATGAGGGGACTGACATGTAACACACCATGGTACATTCTCCATGACATTTATTGAAGCTTTATGTAGAGGGTCAGGGACACCTCTTTCATTGTTTCCTCTTGCAGCAGGAAAAATAGGCTTGCCATCCTTCCATTGGGTGTTGTAGGGGTAATTCTGTAGTCTATTCTGCTTATTGAAATTATTGTTGAACCGAGGCCTCTCATTGGTAGGAGCACTGATGTTCCTATTTGTAGGTTCCTTCAAGTCCTTCAATGCATTAAGCACCTTATCCAATTTATCTTCTTCCTACCTCCTAGATCGAACACTCTTATCATTTTCTTTTTTGTATTTCCTGTCCCCAAACAACTTTGGGTCATCTCTCTTTCCACCCAAATTTTCTGATACTTTCATGTTGTTCTCAATATTGATAGCAATACTAAAAGCATCCCTAAGAGTTCTTGGTTCTTTATCCCTCAATAAATATCCCATCTTCCCATCAAATGCATTAAAGCATGTAGTTAGACATTGTCATCCAAATGCATGACTTGGAACAACTTATGCATACCCTTCTGAAATCTCATGTTGAATTCGGCTGCAGACTCATTTTGATTTTTCCTTATGGTATTGAATTCATTCAACATGAAGCTAGCATTAGGCCTATCACCATACTGCTCCTTGAAACATTTCTCAAAAGAGTCCCAGGTATCAATACACTGATCAGGAAGCCTCTTAAACCAATCTCTAGCATCCTCCATTAGGGATTGAACAAACAATTTCATGACAACATCCTCATGCTCTACTTCATAATCATTAAGCATGTCAACAAATAACCTAAGATACTCTTCACAACTAATAGCATTATTACCAGCAAACTTAGGTACCTTATCTCAAATATCACTTGGAAAAGCATTTGGATAGCCAGAAATTCCATCAAAACTTATTTGCCTATAGCCTTCTAATTGCATAGGTCTTCTTTGAAAGCTTGAACTAGTGTTAACCCTAGAATCAACATTAGCATCTACATTTATCTATGCATTTGACTGCTACCTAGGATCTGCACCTATCCTAGCAGATGAAGGAAAAGAACTAGTGGCATTACTAAGTGGAAAAGCAGTAGTCATAGATGGCATACCTAGTTCAGTAGCAGATGGGCCAAGAGCATTAGTTGAAGAAGCCCACAAAAATTGGATCTTCCTTTTCTTTTCTGCAATGGCAGCATCAACCTCAGCTCTCTCTAGTTCTCTTGCAAGGTCCTCATCTTCTTTTCTCCTTCTCTCCATTTCAGTGTCCTTATTTGAATCAGGTGGTGGGATCCATGGTATTGTCACTGGTTTGCTTTCTTGCTCACCCACCATCTTCTACTTTCCTTTCTCATTTATGATAACAGTAGGTCTGGTAATCCTGTGCCCATCCTTATCTTTAAGCAAAGCGACATAACTTTGCACTTGTCTAACCACAGGGCCCTCATTTTCAAATTCATGATCCTACAGTAAGCGCTCCTACTCACTCCTCAAGGCATTAAGATCACCAAAAATATCATGCTACAATGTTTTAGGAGCAAAAGCAAGAATCTTGTTTCTCTCTTTTATTTCATTTATTTTTCAAATAAGAGACTGCCTCTCTATCAAAGCATTTACCTTTTCAGCCTCTCTCCCCTCCTATAATCTTTTATGTATGGCATCCTGCTCTACCAACTACAACCTCTGTGCATTCAAATCATCAAGATCTACCATAATGTCATTATAACCAGATGACACATCCATATCAGGAAGATTTTGATATGGGAAATGAACCTACCTATGTCTCATGGGTTCTCCTTTGAATTGATCTTCATCAAGATCCAAGTCAACCTCTAAACCCACATCTCCATTTTCTTCATTTTGACCTGCAAGCAACAGACATTTATCCTAAAATGAAGCCTCAGGGGTATCATGAAATCTCTCTTTAGAGTGACCACCTTCTGATCTAGAAACTCTATTCTGTGAACCATCCTCACTTGAGGATACATGTGGTCTTCTAGCTCTAGCATTTCTTTGTTCTCTCATGAGAGCACTGGCAAACTCACCATTCCTTCTAATCTAGCTCTTGTTTCCCTATCTATGCAATTTCTCCAGAGTGACCTCTAGATTTTTTCTAACATATGAACTAGTATTTCTCCTCTTATCCATGCTTCTTCAATATGTTGCACTGGTTCAAAGCTTTGAGCTGCCACCCACCTAGATGGGAAATCCTTGAAAACAACAAGAAAACAAGAATAGAATATAACCTTTCTCTTTAGATTCTCCCCAGTAGAATCACTGACTCTTAACAAATGCATATCTTCATGGTTGTCCCCAGTAGAGTCACCATTTTGTTGGTTGTGGATTATTCCCTTTGATCTTCAACTTGCAGATTTACACTTTGATGGATAATATAAATAAAATTATGACTCTATCACCACTCCAAAGTCCACAAGGAAGAGGGCCAACTGAAAAGGATCAAAGGATCCTTCTACTCTTTGAGCCTTAATGCTCAGGCAGGTGTACCCTTGACTCACTTCTCTAAAGGAGTCTAAAATAATATGCCACTATATCTCATATAGAATTGTTAAAGGTTTATCAAATGATGTTTATGTTTGTGGTTGTTAACCATGCATACCTCAAGAGGAAGGACCAGTGCCTTATTCTAGGGCTTAGAGTCACCTAACTGTAAACCTCAACTGAATACCTCAAATCAAACATAATGGAAACCAGAGTAAGTGCTTTTCCTATTACCCCTTTCCCTCAAGCACAAGGACATCAAATTATATACCTGGTTGTAAACTCACTGAATTCACCTAAAAGGCTTTAATCCTAACTTTGTTAGAAACTCAGAGATGAATTCAAGATACTCTTTGTTTACCATACATTAACACACTTTGTGATATTACCATATATGAGCTCAGAGACAAGCAAGAAGACATACACAAGATACAAGATTGGGATTCAATGATGTTTTCATTAACAAATCCAGAATCAGCATACAATGAGAATGACACTAAGAAAAGAGAAAATCACAAAACCAGACTTCTATCAGCATATACAGTAAAAAACTAGGGACCAAAAACAACAATGTTTTGGAACCCTTACAAAATCCAAAATTTTGAAACTTATACCACTAGCTGCCTTGGAATTCTCAGAGAGAATGCAACAAGCTATGGACAGCTAGGGCTAGGGTCTCAACCACCTGACTTGCCAAAATTTACATTAAAAATTATTACAAGGGTAGGGAACACAAGTAGTCTAGAGAAAGAAAATCTCAAATAGATCTGCAATCATGAAAATCTGTGAGCCAGGAAAGAGAACTAGGAGCTACCATGAAAATCAGTCAAATCGGCCACCTGCAAACAGCTCCTTGAGCACAAAACCATACTCCACCAAGTACAAAACCTCCTTTGCAATTAACCACATAGACCCTAGACCACATCGCAACAACCTACCACCATCAAACCAGCAAGAAATCCACCCAAACAACATTAAAACTAGGTACCTTTGGTCACTGCAAACCCCTCTGCAAATTTGAATTCGAAATCTCAATAGTCACATCTTGGCGCCAGAAACACATTGGTAGTCCTCGTTTAAACTGGGATCAACTTTATATCCCTGACATTAGATCTTTATCTTTCTTGGGCTTCAGATCTTCACTTCACCTTAGATAGCATCAACGACTATCACTAGACTACCAAGTTAACTTCCTCGCATCTTACCCCGGTGGTGATACAATGGCCACAAGATCTATCGGCCCTTTAATCACTTTAGAAACCCAGTGGCCCCACTTAATAACTCTACAACCATGACACCATTAGTGGTCACATGATCACATAGCCTAGGGGACGAGCTATGCGAACATGTGACAACCTATAGTCTTTAACCCTGCTGCAACTACCATGCCTTAGACCTAGGCCCACCAACCATAAGCCTTTGAAATGAATGGCTGGCATAAGATCTCATGGCTCTGATAAATCCCATGAGAACTTACACTAGCCGTAGGATCCATCCTCATCACAAACCCCTCCAACAATGGCCCCACACCTAAGCACATCCATGTCAACCAATAAGAAACCTCCACCTATGCAGACAAGTCACACCAGACCCACTGCAAACAACAGACAACCCGGCAAGATGGAATAAAATTGATGGATGGTGCATGATCTCAAAGGCCAAGAATATTCCTTGAGATTATACACTGATCATTGATTAAAAGCCTTTCACTACAGGCCCCTCTGACATAAACCAACTCATCACCATCTCTACATCAAAAGCCAATGGGCCCACCTACCAAAATGCCAACACACTACCATAGACACATGTCAATCAGTCGCATGATCACATAGCCCAAAAGTAGGCTATGTGACCATGCGATTACCAATCACAAGCTACCACATGTCTGCCATTGGGACCACACCAAAGAAGCCTCATCCCTTCGCAGGATCAGATGGTTGTCACGAAAGCACAAGAAATAAACCTCATGCATCTTCACCATGGGAACTTGCGGCAACCATCGATCCTATCTGAACTTTAACTGTGCTAGAAGCATAAGAAAAGACAAACTGCCAAGCACTTAGTGACTATGTGACTAACCATCCGCCAAGTCATGAGATGTCAGCCACTAACCGCTAGGAATGAAGAGACCACATGACTACATAGTCTCCAGGTCACTGGAATGAAAATGTAACCGCTCGGAGACTTGGAGAAAGCATGACTAACACCCTGCAAAGACTGGGTCCCACCATCCATCGCACTTGCACACTAAAGAAAAGAAAATCGCCAGGTAGCCAAACAAGAACTGGGACCCGCATAGCTAGGTGGCAAGTAGTCGCATGATTGTATGTCAAAAAAGTTTGACATGCAGCCATGCAATAGCCAATTAGGAAGAGCTTGGATGCACCATCTACATTGGGCTTGTACAGTTGAGGGAACGTCGAAAACACACAAAGTTTTTAGCACCATAAGACAAGTGCACAAAGCTTGAAGGCAAAGGGTCGAGAACAACGTAGGTTTTCAATGGACTGAAAGATAGCAAGGAAGCTGAAAAAAACATGGGTTTTTGAAAACACTGTGGGTTTTTGATGCTGAGGCAGAACTTTAAAAATGCTTCCCGTGGACCTTGAAACTCAAAAATCTTACTGGGTTTTGCACATTAGCAGACGTAGCTTGGGCTGAAGCAAGGTGACACACGAAAAGCACAAGGCAAGAGTGCACACCATAAAACCAAGTGGATTACCATTGGAAGAAAAAGATGAGACTGTAAGCCGGGTAGAGACAACAAAACAAAGACTACAGGGAACAGGCCAATGTCACAAGATTTTGCAATGATAGAAAAAAGGCCTAACAGTCAGCAAAGCAGTTAGCAAGAAATGACCAACTTGTTGCAAACCTTAACTAAAGAGGTCACCAATTTGAAGAAACAAGGTCAAGGAATTAGACCAACATTTCAGTCACAAGGCCAAGGTCCTAATCAGCAATATCAGAATCAAGGACAGCCTTATCAACAAAATAGGCCATGATACCAAGGAGGCTATCAAGGACAAAGACAAAGTTTTAATCAAAGACCATTTCAACCATATAACCCTGCACCTCTAAACTCTACAAAACCAGCGAGGGATATGGTTCCTAGTCAAAATAATATGGCTATAGAGAATGAATGGTGTTTTCCTTGTAATTAGCCTCATAATCATGCTACATGTTCAAATGGATGGATGAACCAAGCTCTAATGGTTCAAAATGCCTCACAAGCTCAATCAAAGGTTTCATCCAGTGGGTTAGTACCTCAACAAGAATCACAAGAGAATGAGACTACCCTTTTCAATTGGGAGTAACTAGACTGTAATGGAGTCAATGATGAGGTTTATTTTGTTGCCTTTACAAGAGAAAAAAGAAGAGCTCAAGACATGGAGAGAGAAGATTCCAACTCCAAAGCCACTACATCTACAGAGCCACTATAGCAAGTTTCTCCCATTACACCTAAGGAAACTCCTATCATTACAAGAAAAGAAGGCTAGCATTCCAAAGAGGTAGAGCCCATCATGCCAAAGACACAACAAAGAGTACACACTGTGACACCTTATAATATTGTAGACAACATGAAGAAGGTGAATGTCACCATGTCCATGTGGGACTCTTTGGCTCTTCCAGGACAGCCTAAAATTTTGAAGAAGACCATGACAGAGGTAGCAACTCCTCAACCTGCAAAAGAAATTGTAAAGCCACTATTGGTCAACACCAATCAAGAAAAGAAGGCTCCAAGTAGCAACTCCAAGGCTAATGCCACACAAGGTAGGAATTCAAAGCCACCTCCCTTTTATGTATCTTTAATCATTGGAAAATCTTTAGTACATAATTGTATGGTAGATAGTGGAGCTAGTAGCACTGTAATGCCCAAGAAAGTAGTTGACCAGTTAGGACTAAAATATGAGCCCTTCCAGAAGAAGGTTACCTAGCTTGATGGATCCTCAGTTAATACTATAGGTGTAGCCAGGGATACCAGTCTAATCTTGCATGCTAGTCCTAATTTCTCAATCCTCCTTGATATATATGTCATAGATCTCCCTACATTATTTGCTATATGTCTTTCAAGGGAGTTTACAGCCAAGACAAGAGGTTACCTATCTTCTGATTGGTCTCACATGTTATTTCATACAAGGTATGGGACCAAGGTCACCATTAAATTAGAACCATTAGCAGCACACCATATAGAGCCATATGTATCCAATACCATCAATGTAAACTACCCTATATTTGATAGCAGTGACTTCCAAACCATTAATGAAGCAAGCACAAAGATAGAAAATATCCTCGATATTTTTCTAGATGAAAGAGCTTCAGAGGCCCAAGAAAATCCAATTTGGGATTTTGGTTTGGGGAGTTATTTAATACAAGAAAGTGGAGACATAGAGCCAAGCCTTCTCAAAGAGGATACTAATTCAGAAGATGAGAGCAATCAGGTTTGGGAACTATTTTTTGATGGAGCTAGAAGTAGACATGGTTCTGGTGGTGGTGCTATGCTAGTGTCCCCAAAAGGAGAAAGGTATTATAATGCCTTTAGATTTGGTTTCTCCTGCACTAGCAATACTACAAAATATGAAAGTCTAGTCAATGGACTAGAATGGGCTAGAAAAAGAGGGCTTAAGGCCTTAAAAGTTTATGGTGATAGTGAGTTAGTTGTCAGCCAAGTGAGAGGGATAAGTGCAACTAAAAATGACACCATGAAAGCATACAAGCATAGAATTTGGGATGCAATTGAAGATTTCCATGCTTTCAATATTGTTGCCATCCCTAGAAAATTAAATCAAAATGCAGATAGGTTAGCTTCTGTTGGATCCCAATATGACATCCCAAATAGCATTTCAAAAGAAGTGGATCAATAGCATATCAAAGTGATTGTCAAACCCTCTATTCCTAATAATGATGTCAATTGGTAGGTGTTTGACAATGATGAACAAATTCTTGAATTCTTGTTTGAAGAAGATGTTTTTTCAGAACACAATCAAGATAGGATATCACAAAACTATGGTGATCAAGTGATACAAGTCAAGTCTAATAATATGCCTAGAGGTCTTGTCACCTTAGAGACTATCTTCAACAAGGATGATGAAGTTAAGAAAAGAAAAGCTGGCCTGGTAGTCCAACAAGAACATTGTGTTGAACTAGAGTTGGAACCAAGTAAGAGCTTACAATTTGGAAAGGTAAACACTGAGTTGGAAAAGCAAGCTTATACTTAATTATTCAAAGAATTCAGTGATGTTTTTGAATGGAAATATGAGGATCTCAAAGGTTTTGATCCAACCCTTGCCCAACACACTATTGAATTAGAACCAAATGCCAAACCAGTGAGGCAAAAGCAAAGGCCTGTTAATCCCAAGCTTGAACCACTTATGCATAAAGAAGTGCTCAAATTGATAGAAAATGGTATCATCTACCCCATCAAGCATACTAGTTGTGTTTCCAGCCTTCTTCCTATCAAGAAGAAGAATGGGGAGCTGAGGTTATGTGTTGACTTCAGGGATCTTAACAGGGCCTCATTAAAGGACCGCCATCCATTACCCTCTATGGAACAAATCTTATAGTGTGTCTCTAGTTTTGAGAGATTTTCATTATTGGATGGCTATTCAGTATACAATCAGATCTTATCAAAAGATGGCTTATCAAAAGATGCCCTTTGGTTTGTCAAATGCAGGTGCTACATTTCAAAAGGCAATGGATATGGCCTTTAAGAGCCTACTGTACATTTTTGTGTTGGTCTACTTGGATGATATAACTATCTATTCAAAGAATGTAGTAGATCATATCAAACATTTGAGAAATATTTTTGAAAGGTGTAGAGAATTTGGGATATCTTTTAATCCCAAGAAATGTGTGTTTGCAGTCCATGAAGGAAAATTATTGGGATATGTAGTATCCAGAGAAGGAATTATAGTGGATCCTGAGAGAATTACAGCTATCTTAGAGCTACCCCTACCACATCATAAGAAAAGTCTCCCATCTTTCATTGAAAAGATTAACTTTGTTAGGAGGTTCTTGCCTAACATTGCAAATGTACTCAAGCCTTTGACATCCATGCTAAAGAAGAGTTTAGCTTTTAGTTGGACCAAAGAAGGGAGAGTCAATTTCCAAGTTATCAAAGAGGCCTTAACAAAAGCCCCTGCTCTCTTAAACCCAAATTTCAATAAGGACTTCATCCTTTATGCTTACGGAGGTCATGATGCCATATCTGCAATGTTGACTCAAGAAAATTCAGATGGATTGGAGTAGCCTATTGCTTTCTTTAGCAAAGGTCTAGAGGAGTATGCATAGAGATACTCTTTTGTAGAAAAACATGTGCTTGCTGTGGTAAAGATCCTTAAAAAGTTCAGATATCTATTGACCCATAGCAAGGTACATTTAAGAGTTACTCATCCAAGTGTCAAAGATTTTTTGATTTCCAAGGACCTAAATGAGAAAACAGCTGGTTGGATCACCAAGGTGATGGAATATGACATTGATATTCAAACTACCAAGCTGGTTAGAGGAAGAGGTCTTTGTGAGAATTTGGAAGAGGATGAAAGTTCAAAGAGATCAGAGCAAATGGATGAATCTCTGGTGGTGCATTATATAGAAGAACAAGCCAAGGAAACAAGTTGGTTTCCTAATATGATCAATTACTTGAAGATAGGACAATGTCCTGTAGGTTTGGATTCAACAAAAAGAAGGTATTATAGGTTACAATCTATTCCTTTTGTGCTAATTGATGATGTTCTTTTCAGAAAGGATCACAATGGTGTCCTTTTAAGATGCATAGATTCAGAAAAGGTAGCAGACATCCTATTTGAGTTTCATGATGGACCTTCTGGGGGTCACTTTTCTCCTAGGACTACTGCTTTTAAAATCATGAGGGCTGGATACTTTTAGCCATCTATCTTTAAGGATAGTCATGATTATGTTAGGAGATGCATCAAGTGTGCCATGTTTGCAGGAAAAGAGAGGCTTACAGCCTTACCCCTATAGCCAGTTAGAATAGATCAGGCCTTCATGAAGTGGGTTATAGATTTCATTGGCATGATTAATCCTCCATCTAGTGTAGGGCATAAATGGATAATTACTACAATAGATTATTTCACTAGATGGAAAGAAGCAATTGCTTTAAAAGAGGCCAATGAGAGTGTTGTATTGATTTTTTATGATGACATAGTTCATAGGTTTGGCACTCCTGATTCCATCATTTTAGATAATGCCTTGGCATTCACAGGCCTCAAAGTCTCAAAGTGGGTAGTCAAGAATGACATCTATCTGAATACTAGTTCAAATTATTACCCTCAAGGCAATGGCTTAGCGGAATCCACCAACAAGAACTTGATTAGGATAATCAAGAAGACTCTTCAAGAAAATTAGAGAGATTGGCATACAAATTTGAGGTCCGTAGTGTGGTTAAATAGAATTACCCCAAAGAAAATCATTGGTAACTCTACTTATGTGCTAGTGTATGGAAAAGAGGCTAAGTTGTCCATTTCAACAGAATTACTAGCTCTGGACTTAGCTACTCAATATACCTTATTTGAAGAAGAAGATCCCTTACAGATCAGAAATGCTCAATTGATAGAATTAGAAGAAATCAGAGAAAAGTCAATGCAAGATATGGAGTTCCATTAGGTTCAGACAAAGAAGAGCTTTGACAAAAGAGCCAGGATCAGAAATTTCAAAGTTGGAGACATAGTCCTCAAGTGGGATGAGTTCAGATATAAGCTTGGAAGGAACACAAAGTTCATTTCATTTTGGGGTGGACCATTTGTTATAATAGAATGTAGGGGAACCAATTCTTTTCAACTTTCAACTCTAGAAGGAGATGCCTTGCCAATCATAGTGAATGGTTTCCACCTGAAACCCTATTTTGAGGTTAATCCCTCTCTGTAAATTTTGTAAAAATGATTTTCTGCTTTCTTCCTGCTTTCTAGTTAGTTCCTTCTTTTCTAAGAAGTGCTCTAAGCACAGTTCTAGTTCTACCTCTCTAAGAGAGTTTTGAAATTTTGATGACCCCATGCCCAATGGATTGTCAAGGTCACTGGTTTCCTATGTCTAGCAAGCTGACATCCAACAGAAATCATGAAAATGTTACCCAAATTTTCATATGCATTCAAATTTGGCTAAAGACCATACCCACACCTCTGTTTTTACCATGTCTATCATCCCTAAAATTTTCATGAATTTATTCCATGTTCTCTGGTCTCTGCAAATTATTTTACTCCCTGGTCTGCAGTTGAAAAGTTTAAAAAACTAGCCGTTGGTATTCAAAATCCTAAAAACCTTTTGGTCGCATTATATTTTTATGTTACCTTTTCCTGATCACTTAAGTTCCCAATTTTCACGTGCCTTTATTAATCCTTTAGTTGCCAAGTCTCCGATTCCTGACGGTTAACCCCTAAACACTCAGCAATCTCACAAGCGGTTACTGTTTAGGTTGGTGGTCTTAGTTCAAGTAGCCAGGTCCAGATTCTCAATCTGACAGTTGTCGCATGATCTCATAGGGTCGAAAGATTTCTTGAGATCTTGTGACAATCATCATTTTCTCTTGCCTACAGAGTTTAATGTGTTAGTGGGACTGGTGCCACCTCAATTGATTTGGTAGCTCCTGATTCGTTGGCAGTGTCTGATTTGGCAGGTTGTCAGTAGGGCCATCTTCCTTGTTGCGTTAAGTTCCAATTATATCATGTGGTCATCATTATACTGGGGGCTCAAGATGCACATGTTTTTATCATGGTGGTATAGTGACAACCATAGATCTTACTTTATCGCCTGGCTTCTATCAATGGGTCCTATGTTAGAGACAAATGCTACGTGGATCTATTTTGGTAGCCTGTGATTGGCTGAGGTTGAATATAGGTGGAAGGTTGTCAGTGGGCCTGGGCCCTTTCAATGGCCAGGAGGCTCTGACATTTGTAGAGGATCGATGATCAGCATGTGTTCTCAAGGGTTTGTGTCAGAGCTCACGATCTTATGACAACCACTAATCTTGGTTGGTGTCAGAACTTCCTTTGGTGGGTCCTTATGTGCTAACTTGCTTGAATTTGGTTGGTCTACATAGCCAATGTCAGTGGGCCCGTGTGGTCAAGGCTTTCTAAGAAGGTAAAGTGCAATCAGATCACATGACTATCATTACACTGTGGGCTCAAAGTGCTCGATCGTTAGGATGGGGGTATGGCGATAGCCGTTCGATGGTGTTCTCAGGGACGTGGGTCTGGTGACTTGCTAGAGATGTTGATTTGCTCATTTTTTATTGGTTGCTAACTGTCGCGGTGGTAGTTGACTTGTCAGAAATGGTTTTAAAGCTATTTTTAAAGGGCACATCTGGGCCATTCATCTGTCAAGAAGGTTATTCATCAACGGTTACATTTTGAAGTTTGCTGCTAGTCGTTAATATTCAAATTTGAATATCTCTACGAGGGTTTTGCTAGGGTTTTGCATTCTTTCAGCCATGCATGATGTTGGTTAGCTCAGGAATTGATTTCTCAAGATGGTTGTGGTTGAGAGGGTGATGGAGGTGACCAATGGCCGGTGTTGCAAGGTACTGTGCCGCATTTTCATGCCAGGAAGTGCTAGAAGGAGTTGGTGCCACCTTTTTAAATAGTACCTCTTCTAGGGAAATAGATTGGATTTGAAGCCTTCACAGCTTAGTGGAGTTGCAAGTGGGTAGATGGGTCAAAGTTTTTGTGTCTGTAGGTGGAATCAGTCTAGGATCAACACGCAAAGAGAAAGATATGATCTATTGGCTTATACAGTTGTATTTCTCCCATTGATGATTTAAATATTGGAGAGGTATTTTTGTGACAATCCTTCATGTCCCTATGCTTCCTTGTTTAAATTATCTCTTATTGGATTAAAGTATATGATCTTTTCAGTGATAATTTAGGGTTCTTTATCCCTCTTGCATTCTGTAATTTTTTGTGTTGCTATGTTTGATTTGATTTAGGTGTTCTTGTGGGTATACCTCAGCCCCCTTAATAGTCTTTTCTCAATCCTACACCAAGTTGTAGAAGTGAATGTCTGTTTGCAGGTCATAAGTTGTGTCTTATCCTCAGGCCCTCTTATGAAATACTTATGCAAGCCTATTCAGTAAGTTGTGACCTACTAGACCTAATATTTTCATTGATTTCATTTCTACACACTGAGATCCAAACCCTAGTTTCAGTGCATCACCTAGTAGGTCGTTTGTTTTCAAGTTATTTCCCTTACAAGCATTCTTTCTATCCCTTTTCCTCAAAGGTTTTACTTTCATGTCTGAAGAAAATTAAGGTGATTATCCAAGAGGAACCAGCCTAGAACCTGGAGGTTTCATCTCAGTTAGCAAAGGTCCCACAACCTAGAGATGATTCTCATGTTATACTGAGTTATCAAGACCAAGAGAGCTTGAGACAAAGGTGCAAACTTAGTGTATAACAATTACAAACATATAGTGAATGTGAAATAGAAAATAGTACATTTTATTTGCAAATTTTATCACTATTTATTTTAAAAACCATTTTCATGACTCAATTTTAAATTTCCTATAAATATTAAATTATAATATAGAAATTTTATTTTTGCATACAAGTCATACACATTGCATATATACTACATTGAGATTATAAAAACAATCAGCCTTGGGTTACTACTGGAAAATAAACCAAATAATTAAATGACAAAAGATTTCAACAACCTAAGATAGAGAAGACACAGTGTATGCATAGAGGTGACATAGTGTAGAACAAGGGTTGATAACCTTGATAAAATCCTAAAACAACCTATCAATCAACTGATGTGCCAAAACCACCATCCACATAAGGAGCTGTTACCCAACCCCTTCTTGGCAGCATTGCATATTTTGGCCAATTAACCTATAGATAGCTCACTTCAATGTATAAGATGAGGCTTAGCCAAAGCACTTGTCTAGAAAATCATTCATGTAATAATACAATGTAATTATCTAATTCTGGAGATAATACAAAACATTTACACATTTAAAAACCTTTTATTTTGAAATGTATATTTGTGAGACAAACTAAATTAAATCCTTTTTCTATTATGTAGGGTCATTTTCTTGTATATACAACTACTTTTTTGAAAAGTCTTCGGTGATTCAAATGTCTCGCTAGTGCGATTTAAAGAGTGACTTTTGTCAAAACAACTAGAGGCACTTTGTTATTGGTCCATTAGCCTTTAGTTTTTTTGACAAAAGGCACTATCAGTTTGAAACTTTGATACAAGTCTACATTAAGACATTGTAGGTACCTAGTTTCAGTGTCTCCTCTCCTAATAGAGCAGACCTGCTTAAAAAAACAAACCCACCTAATATCAAATCACATAACCATTACTAAAAAACATAATATTTTTGGACTATATGTGACACTACTTTTGTAAGAGAAGAATAATGGGTACTCGCCATTTACACTAAGTGAGAACTTGTTGGGATCAATTGTTTTGAAGTCCTCAATGTGAGTCTTATGTGAAATCTTCATCTCTCATGTTTGAACACATCTTATACCATCAAAAAGATTTGAAAAGAACACTTGATAGATTTAACATATAAGTTAGAAAATTAAAATAAAATTATGTAAAAAAATACCTGAATTTTGAAACACCTTAATTTTTTGTAGAGACCAAAATATTATCTCTGATTGAAGAGAGCAATATTAGGTAGAATCTGATATTTTTTTATTAGTATTTTTCATGTTCAAAATTAATGATATATAAATAAGTATTTATCGTGGATGTGATTCTGTTTTCTTATTTTTGAAATTACCAAAATCAATCCAGTACAGAAACTGCGTATCTAACAGCCATGAAATAGTTTTGGTAAAGTCCAATGGAAAAATAATTATATGCCAGACAGGAACAAGAACAGTACTTTAAGTCTTAAACATATTGAAATTAACAAATAAACCAAAATTAATCCAATACAGAAACTGCATATCCAACAAGGATGAAATAGTTTTGGTAAAGTCCAATTGTAAAATGATTGTATTCCACGCAAAGTAAATAATACATGATTATGTTTGTCATAAAAAAAAGGAAATATTGTTGAGAAAATTAAAATAAAATTGTGTAAAATAATGGCTGAATTTTGGAAGACCTTTATTTATTGGAGATGCAAAAATATGATCTGTGATTGAAGAGAGCAACATAAGATGCAAGAAGGAGTTACTGATTATTTTCATTATGTATATTCAGTAAAGAAGATAAATAGAATGAAAAGAAATGTAAAACATAGGATTGTAAAGTTGTAGTGATAAGCATTCTATTATAAAATTAGCCCATTTTGTATCTGTAGAAATTAGGGTAAAGAAAAGTGTGGGACAACCTACTTGAATAACTATGTCTATTAAGAGGTTAAACTTTCAATATCAAACAATTTATTGAGAAAAGTAAAATAAAATTTTGTAAGATAATACCTAAAGTTTGGAATGTCTTCATTTATTGTAGAGCAAAAAATATGATCTGTGATTGAAGAGAGCAACATAAGATGCAATCTAAGGAGTTATTGATTGTTTTCATTATGTATATTTAGTAAAAGAGATAAATAGAATGAAAAGGTAGTTTGAGAAATGTTCATACGTTTGATTTGTTTATTTTTTAAGCACACTGCATTATTAATTTATACAAGACAGGATTGTAAAGTTGTAGTGATAAGCATTCTATTATAAAAATATGAACAAAATTGCTAGATATTATATAGCTTACAATGGCGAGTAACAATAATTTTCTATTTTTTTGGATAGTAGAAGTAGGAAATCAAAATGTACTTCATAACCAGACTGTGAACCCTATTATTTATAAATCATGTTATCTTTTTTTTTTTTCATTATATTTTCTTGGTGGAGTAAATTGTACATGTTAATTAAAACATGAGGTACTGTACTTTTGTGGAATTGCTTGTTATCTTTATGGGTTTTTTTTTTTTTGTTAGTGATAAGCTGTATTTTTTAGTTTATTCAATTTGTCATGTTCAAAAATAACTATGTATTTAATTTACATCTGAAAAGAAAGAAATTTTGATAAAATAGACATATTGTTTGTTTTCAGTATCTATGTTGAGTAAAGGAGAAACAATATGGAAGGTTAGTTTATGAAATGTTCATACCTTCAGTAGTTATTTTGTATTGGTAGATTACTATAGTAAATTATAGAATAGAGGATTACAAAGCTTGATATGTACCTTGTGAGTCCAAAATTGAAATTAACTATTTTTTTTTTGTGGATGCAATTCTCTTTACTTGTTGTACCAATGGAGTCTCTTTTTAATAAATTCCTCATAAGAATAAGTGCCATATGTTTTATCTAATAGCAAGAATTTTTGTTTTTGTGCAATTCGATTCTATTTTTGTGCTGGAGTAAATTGTAACTGTCAGTAAAAACATATGGAACTATTCTTATGTGGAGTTCTTGATGTAGCACAACACTCTCTATTAACAATAAAACTCAATCATAAGACAAATAAACACAACTTTGAAACCTTCAATATTTTTCCATTCATCACTAACTGCTTTTACAATTCACTACAAACTCTTAAGTAACCAAAAAACCTAGAAAATCAAGAAATCTAAAAATTACCCTTTTTGGCAATTTTTTCCATAGTTGTTTTTTTGCCATTTTTGGTAATTTTTGAAACAACACCTAAAAAGATGAGTTTTTCCCTAAACATGCCCTTGACTAAGTTAGAAAGAATTGCCAACTAATATCCAAGATTTAGAAACATAAATTCAGATTTATTACAAAACATAACTTTCTAAAAACTAGAAAAAAAATACTAAAAGTTGATTTTAGAGCCCTAGATGAAACTTTCAGCTCCCAAAAATGTGCTAAAATGGACCCGAATCGATCTGAGATCATTGGAAAAGAAAATGCCACCTCCTGAGGCATGCACCCAAAAAATTTCAGCAAAAACCAGACCTAAGTCAAAAGTTATGACCTCCGGAAGTTTCTATATTAGTTTATGACCTACAGAAGGCCCTGCATTAGTTCTTTGCTATGTTTAATGGTTTCTTTGTTGTTGTTCCGAGGCATAAACTATAATTTGTTTTTATAGGTAATTTGGAATGTTAAATAAAATTAAAAGTAAGATAACTACAATAAGTGCTGTATAAAAAGCATAGACATTAATGTGAGAAAAGTAGTAGTCATTGTAATAACTTCAAATAGATATTCATATGTAATGATGTTTGATACAATGATTGCAATTTGTAATGAAAAAGTATACAGAGTACTTAAATTGAAATATAGATATAAACTTGAAGTACATAATAACAAAGTGTATGATACTACTGTTCCTTATACTTGCATTTATTCCTCTCTTCTTTGACTATGATATTGTTCCATTGTTGTGAGTACATTGAGCATTTCTTGTTCCTGTGGTATGGTAATATTGTCATTTCTTACCATCTAGTATTCATGATTTTTTTAAATTTCCTTGATTTGTTTAGAAATGATCTTTGTGTCTTCTTTTACAGTTGTTAATGTCTCCAATTGCTGTCAGTTTGTAGATATCTCCTTCCTCATATGATGTTGTTCTGCTGATTCTTTGAAGATGTAATTCATAGTTTTTCTTCATGATTTCTATATCTATAGTATCTTGAGAGTTTGCCTCATAAAAATTGTAGCCCATATCTGTAAAGATATTTTCCATATGTGTAGTTCTCGTATTGAGTGTATTGATTAGATTTTGTAGTTCTTCAACTACTTCTATGTGGATCTCTATTTTGAAATTGATTGAAAAGATTCACTTTTGTAGAGGAGTGTCAGTGGATTTGATAATACTTAGATTCAAAGATTCTTCACTGTCCATATCTATTACTGTCTGCAATAGTTTTTCTAGTGTATTATATATTCTTTTCTATTCTTTGAACAACTGAAAGTCTCTGTAGATTACATCTTTGAGTTGAATATATATTTTGTAATAACTGGCTAGGCAGTTGATGAGGTCCATGCCTCTTGAATTGAGGTATTGTATCCATTCTCATGATATTTGTGCCATGTGTCTATCTTCATGCATGTTCTTGATTATTTATTTACTGGAATCAAGTGATGGATCAAAAATACCTTCTATTTGATTTGGTGTTGGGAAGAGATAGGAGCAAGCATTTTCTTGATATAATTAGATAGATGATTGACAATAGATTTGAGCTTGTTCTTTTCATCTTTCAATTGGTCCAACCTGTCTCTTACCTCTTGATGTGTGAATTCCCACATAACAATTGTATGATCATGGAAAGGTTGTCCTATGTCAATTTGATTGACATCAAAATCTACTGCATTTAGATATAAAAAGTTGTTGTCTTGTTTTTCTTTTGCAACTTGTATTATTACATGCCCTATTTCTTGATGTTTTTCAAGAGTAGCTAGTTTGCATTTTTCATTTGTTTTTCTTTGAATTGGTAGTTTCATTAATGATTTGAGAAACTAAACCTTGAGGAGGAATTCTATCCTCTCTTCTTTTTCTTTTTCTTTGTATTATCTCTTCTAACCATGAAGGAGTGGCTAGAATTTTTGAGGTAGAGGCTAAACTTTCAATATCAAATAATTTTTTGACTATTGTAGGGCTTTGCATTTCTTCAACAGAAATTTGAAATTTTGGTACTATATTTTGAGTACATGTTATAGTAGGTCAAATAAATTGTGTTGTTTGAGTTGGTGGTTCTTGTTTGAAAGATTGGTCTGTTGCATTGTATTCTGATTGACCTATTTCTTCTTCTTGTTTTGTCTTCTTTGGTTCCTCTTGACTGTCCATGTTGATAAAGAGAAATGAACTACTACTGCAGGTGCTGGTTATATCTTTGTTTTTGTTTTTTTTTCTGGTGGTTGATCATCTCCACCTATATTTTCTTGATTGGAATGAACTACTGTCTGCGTTGTTGGTAATGGTAGTTGAGCTAATGGTGTAGTTTGAGCTTGTGTTGATGATTTCCCTTCTATCTTTGACTTCTTTTTTGTTGTTTTCTTGTACTGTACCCTTCTTTTTGTTCTTTTAATTATCTGTTCCATTCTATCTTCAAGATTGTCTAGTTTTGGTTCTTGAAATGTTACAGGTTGCAAAGTTATCCCTTTTCTTTTTATCAAATAATGATAGGAAATCAGATTAGATTGATCATCATATAATCCTTTGAAATCAATTAAAATATTATATGGTTGAATCTATTCAACTGTGAGATGGGACAATGATCTTTCTCTCATTTCAAAGTCATCTTTATAATTAGCTAAAAAATCTTCTAATGAAGGTATGTGATGAAAATTAGGGCCTAGTTGCAAGTTTTCTTTTATATAATTGGAAGGGTCAAAATGATGTCTAATAACATTTTTTTTTTGGCAAAAATGGGCGAAGCCATTATTTTTAATTTAACTGCTTCAATGAGGCTCAAGGAGAAAATAAGTCAAAAGAAAACCTCCTATCATTATCGAGATACATCAAAAGAGAGCCAAATAATCACAAACCTAGTGACCATTTCCTCTGTCTCAAAGATACATGTGAGAATCAAAGGAAAATGATCAACAAAACCTTCTGAAACCCAAATAAAACCATGTTGTAT
This sequence comes from Chamaecyparis obtusa, assembly GCA_027943335.1. Taxonomy (NCBI): domain Eukaryota; kingdom Viridiplantae; phylum Streptophyta; class Pinopsida; order Cupressales; family Cupressaceae; genus Chamaecyparis; species Chamaecyparis obtusa. The sequence continues at coordinate 79,368 of BSBK01000590.1, forward strand.
AGGATCGAGATACAAATATACATTCAGTTGAGATTATATACAGATGAGGATACATGCAGCCAAAAAGATATACAATCAAAGAAACTACCCACAAAGCCCCAAGAAACCTAGTTCTACTTGCCGAGAAGATCATCCCCTTGGCTTGAAACAACAAACCATGATAGTGACAAGGGAATTTGTAGGTCTGGCTCTAGGCACCGCACTAAACAATAGATTGAAGACTGCCCATCAATGATGAAGCACATGGTCTTTCATAGTTGGGCACTCCCATACATGGTTAAAAGTGAAAAGTAGAGTCTCTATACTCCAATGAAGGTTGGGAACCATGCAGAATACACTGGACATGGAATAGAGCAAAAAATAGGGTAGGCACAAAGAGGACACCGAGGAAGACTAAAGCCACCACTATAGCCAAGATTAACCACTTAATTTATGAAGGCCTACCAACTACTAATGTGAATAAGTAGGAAGCCAAGAAGGATGTTTTTGTGTGCTTGACAACCCAACCCATGAGTTGAACAGAACTCAGACATCTAGCATACAGATAGTGTTTTATAGAACAAGATGTATAGAAATTTCTTTCGTCACCGAGTCGACACCCATTTTTGAGATAAAAGATCTCACTAGGGGATCATTGTCCCAATACATAGATCTTCTTGCCAAGTTAACTTCTTTGATGATGAACAAGAAAGCATTTCATAGGATGAGCCTAGCCCCCGAAGCCCCTGGGTTTCCCTTGGATTCCCCATCAAAATTAAGTTGATCAAAAGAGGCATTTGGTGGTTCCCACTTAACATTATTTTGATGCTTTCCCTTTGATTTCTTTCATATTAGGACCCCTTTAAATGGGATAGCAATGGAAGGCCATGAATTCAAGATTCTCGAGTCTTGAGAGGAGAATGTAGAAGAAAGAGATTTGAAGTGATGTGCGTAATTGTTGACCATTTAAAAAATAGATTTTTCAATTGAGGTATACACCTTATCAATCGAGAAGATTTCCTTCCTAAAGATCCTCTTATTCTATTCCCACCAGATGGACCAAGTAACAACTACTGGTATAATTTTCCAAATATGAGAGAAGAAAGTGTCTTTATGAAGAAGGGGCCACTATTCGAGAAGATGGATTAGAGATGCTAGGAGAGGGCCCTACCAACCAAGCCTTCCCAATATCTAGTACCATATCTCTTGGGCAAAGGGGAAAGAAACAAAGAGGTGGTCTGCCTCTTCACTATGAAGGTTGCAAAGGATGTAGTGAAAATTGTGTGTAATAACAATCATGCATAGATGGTCATTGGTAAGATTTCTCTTAAGAATTGCTAGCTATAGCAATGAGCCTGCTTTAGGAAGAACTATTGGATGCCAACAAAACTTGAAAAGATGAGCATTATGGTGAAGAGTAGCTTAGGATATGGATTTGTAACCCAGCTTAACCGAGTATTTTCCATTTGGAGAAATAGACCATATCAATTTGTCATGGGTTAGGTTAAAATGGAGGGGTCTTTGTACTAAGATACCCAATAATAATGCCTTTTGATCTTGAGGGATGTAATCTTGGGGTATACCTTTCTATTTTTCCTTTGGCCCTGAAGCTGATGGGGTGACCACAAAATAATCTCTCACTTTCAAACCCCATTACCATTGAACGAAGGTCTTAGTCAATGGAAGGATGCCCAAGAAGGATGAGATGGGAGGTAATCTATTCCATGAGTTGTCTCAAAAAAAATTTGTGTCATTGAGTTAATTACCCATAATAGGTGAGGGAGAACAACTTCTCTATATTTCAAAAAAAATTGCACATTACTGAGCTTAGAGGAGGACTCTTAATTGTAAAAATGCGAGCAGGATCATCACTATCCAAATACTTAAGTCAAATGATCCTAGCCCACAAAGATGTCAGGTTTTCATATAATTTCCATGTGAATTTTGTACCAAGACTAATATTTCTCTCATAAATACTATGGAGACCAGCCCGCCATTATCCTTTGGGAGAGAGATCTTATCCAACAAGACTAGAGGCACCTTAGATATCCCATCCATGTTACCTTTCCATATGAAATTTTTAAAACATTTTATAATCTTCTCTATGACATTCCTAGGTTCCAATAACATAAACATGATATAGTTTGGGATGGAAGAAAGAACAAACTTGACCAAGAGGATTCACCTAGCCAAAGAGAGCCATCTAGCTTTCCAAGAAGCTATTTGGTCAGAAATAGATTGAAAATGTTATCCCAAAAGGAAGCCTTATAGGAGACTTGGAATAGAAAAATTCCCAAATACTTATTCGGGGTCATAGCCACTTCAAAACCAAGAAGCTCCATGATATCCCTCTGAATATTTTTAGGCATAGTGAAAAAGAAAATCTTAGACTATGTGATATTGAGTTTTTGACCTGAAAGATTGCAATATTCTTGAAGGGTATCCCCAATAACTTTAGCCTCCTAGCTGGAGCCCTCAGCATAAAGGAGAGAGTCATTAGAAAATATAGTGTGTATGATTGGAAGTTGAGAATAATGAAGCAAGATGCCCATCAGCAAGCCCTGATTTTGTTTAAAAGAGATAAGTCTACTCAACCCTTTAGCCATAATGTTGAAGAGGAAAGGGGACAGTGAGTCCCCTTGTCTGATCCCTTGAGAGGAGGAGAAGAAGCCTCAAGGAGAACTATTAATCAGAACCAAGAACTTAGCCCCCGTAACACAAGCCATGATCCATGAAATCCACTTTTTACTAAATCCCATCTTGTGCATAACTTGTTTTAGGAATCCCCGGTTAACCCTATCATATGCTTTCATCATGTCCATCTTAAGGACCATGGCCTCTATGCTCTGCATCTTGATAGAATGGAGAATCTCATGTGTTATTAGGGCACCTTCAACTGTGTCCTTCCCTAGGACAAAACTACCTTGTTGGTCAGAGATGATCTTAGGGATAATTTTGCCTAGGCGAACTGAGATAGACTGTAATAATTTTTTGGATTGTATTGCATAGAGAGATAGGTCTATAGTATAAGAAAGAGCCTAAGCTTGAACCTTTACGGATTAAGGTGATAAAATTATTATTCAAGGGCTTTCACAGACATGAATGTCTCCTGGATTCCTCCACAGCCTCCAAGATATCCATCTTGATGAAGTCCCAACATTTTTGGAAAAAAAGGGAGTAAGTCCATCAGGGCCTAGAGCCTTATTGACCTTCATGGAAAAAACTAAAGACTTGACCTCATCTAAGGAGAAAGGATGCAGCAATAAATTATTATCTTCCTTAGAGACAGACTTGGAATGAAGTGAAGGTCTGGCTGGGAGGGAGGGTCCATATGTGATGGGGTACTGAGGAGGCATTAGAATGTCTAATAACATTATATTCATCAAATTTATATATTTTTTTAGATGATTTGATGAGATTCATTGTAGAATAGCTAGGAAAGCATGTATAAGGTCCTATACAAATTAGAAAATGAATACCTTCTTTATGGTGTTCATTGCATCTGTTGTTGACCTTAATGATCTGTTTGCATAACTCAATCAAAACCATTTTATCATCTAGATATTTTGACAATTTGAATGGAAAGCCATCGAAAGCTCCAATCTTGAAATATGTAAATATAGGATATTATGTATAATAGCTTCCAAATTGCATTATTGTTTGTGCGACTACATCTAATAATCTGCATTCTAGACAACCTTGAATTTCATGGTATATCTTCATTGTAGAAAAATCATTAACCCTTCTGTAATGTGTATATATGTTTTCTAGTTGTATGTAGGGGTAGAAATCATAGACCTGAATATATTCATCATAGTCAGTAATGCTAGGTAGGTCGTTCCCTTTTTGTTTACATGCTAGGGCATAGATGAGGAAATATGACATTGCAAAATTGTATGAATATTTTGCTGAGACAAGTAGTTTCGTAAGTCTATCACTTACTAGTTTTGCCCAATCTATATAAGTATTCTCTACACATATAGATTGCACAAGGAAAAACCACCATTCTTCAAAATTTAGAGCTTGTTCACTTCCTCTAATTCTGTACAGAAGTACTAAAACGTCTACAATCTCTTTTTTTAGATTTGTTTCATATAGGGTTTTGGATAATTTTGAACTGGATGCTCTAATGGTTTTAAACCATTTTGTTGAAATTATAGCTCACCATCGTGACCTTTTTTCATTAAAATTTGAAGCTTCCAGAGAGAAATTCCATTCTAAATATTGTTTTCTTGAAAGTAAACCAAAGAATTTCTATATTGAATCTCTGGTAAAAGTGATGAGAACTTGGTTGTTTTGTTTCTTTATTTATTTGGTATCTAGGTCAAATATTTGAATGCATTCCATAATGAGCTCTGGCACCTGAATAGCGATTGGAAACCTTGCATCTTGTATTAATCCACTATCAATGACTCTTTGTGTAATGGGATGAACTACTTGTGAATTTATTCTTCTGTGTAGATCATTTAAATTGTAAAAATGCAGCTTTGTATCTATGATTTCTTTCCATGCACTGTCTATTCCATTGAGATGATCATAACTATTTATTTTGGTATTTATTTTGTAAAGGGTAATAGATTACAATGCATACTTTTTATAAAGGGCTTCTTATGTTGTAGCGATGGATTTATTGGGTTTTGTCTGTTTGGCTGGAATGGTGTTTAAGATATTTTCTATATATTTGGTGTTTAAGATATTTAGTAAGCTCAAATAATGATGTGATAGATAGTGGGCATTTAATAGTTATAGGTGATAATTAAATAGTCATAAAAGCTTTGAATGGTAAATGGTATTAATGTTGTTACATTATTTTTGAGGACAATTATTTTTCCTTGTAGATATTAACGCTATGTGTATTGAATATAGTGGGTATTAGTAAAGTAGGTGCATAGAACGACATGTGGCTTTATTTTCTTTTTTTTTCAATTAGTGTGTTTATGGAACAACTATTAGAGCAATAAGCTTTATGAGATTGGATATCTGATATATTTGTTAATTGTAATATGTAGATCAATTAAAGTGATGCTTGTAGTACATGTTGATCAAACGATTATTGAGATCCTGCCATAAATAAATGTTGATTACAATAATTTGAAGGCATTACGAGTAACGTCAATTTTATATGGATGTCATCGAACGTTAATATCATTAGTAAATGGACCTTGGTAATATTTTCTGTCGAATTTGCACTAACTTTGAAATCTTTTCCGATTGACTTTTTTTTCAATTTGTAATTGATATTATGGATATTGATATAAGATGATGGATAATCTGAAAATTAAGCATGTAAATAATTTAGATAAAGTTAATTAGAAGTTTATAAATTAATAATATAATTTTGTACTTTCGGGTATTGATATAAGAGCATGCATAATTCAAAATAGTTTTCCTATGTTATATCGTAATTGTAATCATTATATATTGTTTATGTAATTTATTTAAATATTGTAATAATAAATAATATAATTGGGAAGAAACATATGAAATTAAATCTTTTTTTTTATTAAAATTTATACTAAGTTATATAATTTGATATCTTTTATAAGAGTACTTGTTATAATAAATCAACGACTATGATGTTTCTAATTTATCAGGTCCATTTGTAACCATTAAAATATAATTAAAAAGATAATATTTTGTTCAAATTTTGAATTTTATTTTCAAAAAATTTAATAAATATTCTTTATTAAAATTATTCAAATATTGTAATAATAAATAATAAATTTGTGAAAAAACATATAAAAAAAATTATGTTTTATATTATAAATTTTATTATATATTTTTATTTACCTTTTAAAAAAATGACATATTTAAAATTTAATTTAATTATGTAGATCTTTCATCCAGTTACTTATATTGTGTGTAATGTTTGGGTAATTGTAAATATTAAAGCATTATATATTGAATGATTAATATACTAATTACAATCTAAATATAGTATATTATTAATCAGAAGTGGAGAATCAAGAGTCCCCATTCGCATGTAAGTTTCATATTTTAGCTTTATTTGGATATATCATGATCGTTAGATTTTATTTGATCTCATGGTAATCATTGTCCCGCAAAGTTTTTGGTTGTCAATTTTTTCTTGAAGGCATTGCAATTAATTGACACCTATCGCGACACATCAATTGGCCCATGAAAACAACAAACTCTCACTACTAAATTTTAATTTTTAGGTATTGAATAAGACCATGCATTATTCGGAAAGGGTTTCCTTTGATAAACCGTAACCCTAAGTATGTTGTAAACCATAACCATTAGTACTAATGTATTCAATAATATTTTTATATTATTATTAGGATTTTCTATTCATCTATGATATTATATGAAATATAATATTGAATTTGCGGATGTTTATGTAAGATGGCGATATATCCAAAAAAAAGTTTCCTATGGTTTATGCATCATGTTTGTAGTTTATATGATTGCAAATATTATAATTGAATGGAATGTTTCAAATTATCGGTTTAGATGTTACTAACTAATGAATCCGAAATCGTTTATTTTTTGTGTTGGCCTTGATTGTATTTATTTTTGGGTATATCAGGTATTGATATAAGACCATACATAATCTAAAAGGCTTTCCTGTGATAAACCCTAACCCTAGCATTAAACCCTAATTTTAAGCTTGATATTAAGTATGTCATAAACCCTAAGCATTATATATTATTTATAAATTATGTTCAAAAATTGAAATAATAAATAATAAAGTTGTGAAGAAACTTATCAAAGAAATAAAATTATTTGTAAATTTATTAAATTTTTTTATTAATTTGATTCAAATATTGTAATAATAAATAATAAAATTGTGAAGAAACATATCAAATAAAAAAGTTTTTTTTAATATATATTATAAATTTGATTATCTTTTTTTATTTACCTTTTTTCAAATAATTTGAGATATATTTAAAATAAAATTTAATTATGTAGATCTTTCATCAAATTACTTATATTGTGTGTAATGTTTAGCTAAATGCAAATCTTAAAGCATTATATACTAAATGATTAATATAGTAAATACAATCAACATATATTACATTAATAATCACAATAAAGACAATCAAGAGTCCATATTGGCATGTAAGTAATTTAGATAAAGTTAATTTGAGCTCTATAAATTTATAATATAATAATAAATTTAGTATTGAATTTGAATTTGAATTTTTGGGTATTGATATAAGAACATGCATAATCCGAAAAGGGTTCCCTATGATAAACTGTAACCCTAAGTATGTTGTAAATCCTAACTATTGTATATTAGCTATTTTTAATAATGTATTCAATTATAATTTAATATTATTATTATTAATTTCTATTAAACTATTCAATTATATAAAATATAATATTGAATTTGTAGATGTTGATGTATCCAAAAAGGTTTCCTATGGTTTTTGCATCATTTTTTTACTTTATATGTGTATGCACCCTAAAATGGTGGCCTAGACTTTGGGCCCCATTCTTCAATTTATCAATGTGGAATTATTTTATCAATTTTCTGAATCAATGATTTTTAATATTTTTAATTCAAATCAATTTATTTGATCAAATTGTAATTAATTCAAAAATTTTAATATATTTTCCAAGTTTTATTTAATTGAGAGAACTTGCTCCCTTTTAATTAAATAAAAATCTCTTTTAAATTAAATAAAAATAATTTAATTAAATCATCAAGTCATTTATTTTGAATCTCATTTTAATTAAAAGAATAAATCTCTTTTAAATAAATAAAAAATCTTTTAATTAAATATTGGAACCCACTTTGCTAAAAATACTAAATAAAAAATAAAAATAATAAAGTAAAGTGCACTTTCCTATGAGATAGAATCTTTTGACTTTTTAAAAAGGTTTTTGCCTCTTAATCTCTTCCACATATCTTTTTGCCTCTTAACCATGTCCATTGATTTTGCCTCTTGAGAATCTTGAGCACATGGATCAACCAAGATTTAATCTCCGCCGTTGCTCATTTCTTTTTGCCTCTTAATCTTAACCATCCTCTTTCCTTTATAAGGAGCCCTCTCCTTCTCATTTTCATATCTAGGTTTTCATATTGTTATGCAGGTTTGGAGAGTGATTTTGGAGAAGAGTTTGGAGCACTTGAGCTTGGATATTGCAACTTCTCTTTTCTTGTCTTCTTCTCTCATGCCCCATGGTAATCCATTAGATTAATCTTTCATTTTCATATTAGATTAGATTCATATTTCCTTTCATAGATTAATATTGTACAAGCATATTCTTTCATAGATTAATTTGCATCATTATCATATAGAATAGATCTCATTTCTCTTTTCATGCATCTTTGAATCTCTCCTTTTTTGGTGTACTTGCATGGGCACAAACATAGGTCAAATCTGAGGGCCTCCATCATAAACCCTTGCACTCCATGAATAGAGAGCTATGAGTCACTATTTGAGACCTCAGTCTTGAGAGATCTTGTATGTAATGATTCATAGAACTGTGACAACATTTTAGCACACATTTTTGGTGCCCACCATGGGGCAACCCACTTTTACATGCTGGTTTTGATTTTTTTTGGAGCTAACGCCCTTGTGCAGATTTGCTTGGAGACTAAAACCCTAGATTTTTAAAGATTTGATTATATCTCCCAAACGGCTTGGTGTTTTAGTCCGAAAATATTTCTTTAGGTTAGCAGCATATTAGAGAAGATCCAATAAAAAATTCAAAATTTTTTGAGGTATTTTTTATTTTCTATAATTTTTTCTTAATTTTTCATAAAAAACTAATTTTCAGCTTAAATTAGCATATTTTTCAGAAATTTTTACATTTTCGAAAAGCACTTCAAATTATACAGGGGGTCCATTCTTTGTATTTTGAATTTGGATGTAATATCATAGCTCAAATAATTGATTTACAAAAAGTGGTCTATTTTGGTAAAATGGGTCTCGAGGGCACAAATGAAGAGATTTTTCTAAAATTTTTACATTTTTGGAAAGCTCTTTGTTTTTTAGCATGGGTTTTTATTTTTCATTTCCATTTTTTTGACCGAAATCATATCAAAAAAATCAAATCTTGTTGACTAGGTCAAATGAAAATAAAATAAAATTTTGTGATGAGTATGCACTTATTTTTCATGGTTCAATGCATGATATGAGTTGTCATTTGGATTATTTGCTGGCTATTATTGCTCATAACAATTTCTTTTCAGATCTAACCCTAGGGTTTGCATAAGTTGGACATACATTGCATATCTTGTTTGCTTGTTGGAGAGTTCATGGCTTGCTTGCACAAAAAAAGCTCAACAAAAATCTACTAAGCGCATTGCATTGGACTTGAGGTATTTTGTCCAATCTCTATAACATTTGGATTGTGGGAATAAAATGAATCTCTCACGTGTTTGGCTTGAGTGTTTATTGCTTTCATAGATCACACTTCAAATTTGGGCTCTAAAAAAGAACATAGATTCATTTTCTTGCATATGTGTTTCACATATTAATTAGGCCCTATGAACATTATTTGTGGTGATCCTAAGAGATTGGGTTTCTTTTGAGGCTCTTCTTGATGATAGATCCCCTTGTAGGTAAGGAGGATATTGAGATTATCTCATGTTCCCTTGATTTGCATCCTCATCTTTTTGGTTGATGCATTCTCTCTCCGGAGGGATTGATAGATCACACGTTGTTGACACCACAGATCTTGGTGAGGTTAATTTCAGTCTTAGCATGTCGGATTAATCTTGCTTGCTATGTTTAGGTGAAGTGAAGAGGCTAGAGGACTATGCTCTACTCCCTTTTTGGGTAGTATCAGAAACTCAGATCCTTGAATCTAAACCAAGTCCCCATGTGGTCCTTTTTGTGAGTCACCTTGTTAGAGAGGGTTAACCATAGTGGACACTCCCTTTATTGGGTAAACCACATGGATAGAACCTCAAGCAGTAATAGCCATTTTCATCGTGGTAGTAACAACCGCTATATAAATGTCTTTGTGGAAGAAATCTCCACAGGTGTAGTTTCTTGTTGGGCTATTAGATCTCCTCAGCATCTCCAATTGATTAAATTCTCAGAATGTGTCAAAACCCCAGTGCGCCTGGATTGGAGTTCACCCTCTTGAGATTATAAAAGTTGCAGAGTCAAACCATTACTAAGAACCATAGAGCAACCAACTTTTTCTTTGCTAGGACTATGTGTGTGATTGGAAAAATATTTTGAGAACATACGCAAGTAGTTCTTAAGGAGTAGAAATACTAAGTCACTATTCTTGTTCATGTGCAAGGTTTCTCTTTCCCTTGCTCATTGTTTGAAGACACTTGTTTGCTTGTACTCCTTGATTTCTATCTTCTATGCTCGATCAATGATAAAAATATGTTGATATACTTACTTGATCTTTTAAAACAAACAAAAACTGAGTTCCCGAGTCGGAAAACCAACTTTTACAGCTTGCCTGATTGGACATTTTGCCATTTCCAGTCTTCCTTGGTCAATCCAGGTCAGATCTTAAGTGCTATGACATGTTTCTCAACATCCAATTGAACTTAAATGGTATCAAGTTGCACAAAATGACTCTTGTTCTTGTTTCTTCCATGTCTTCCTAGTCTCCCATTTTCATTCCTTTCTCTTCTTTCTTCATGTCCTCTTGATTCTTTTCCTCTTATTATCTAGTCTACCTTCTTCTATTCATCTATTCATTTCTTTCATGCTTGATTCCTTCTCTTCTAGAACCATGAATTTCAAATATCTTGTTATGGAACCTCTCTTGAAAATGGATGATCTCGAACTCATTGCTAAATTAGAAAAGTATATTTCTTACTCCAATAGTCCTTCTAAATATCTCATGGGTGATATACTTAAGGAAAAAATAAAAGAAAAGATGATTGAATTAGATGCCTTTGCTAGGATCACAAACATGATTATGTCATGACCTCCTTCTTCCAAACATTCTTCATCTTCTAAGTCTTCTCATTCTTCTTCACATTCCAAGTCTTACCATGATTCTTCTAGACATTATTTGCATTCCTCATTATTCAAGTCTTCTTCCTCCACTAGGTCTTCACTTTCCTCTTCTTCACAATCTCATTCCTCTTCCACTTCTCCCAAGAGTCTGACTCCTCAATATGAGCAATATGGTAGTCCTTGTGATACCTCTTCTATGAAGAGTGGCATGCCCATTTTTTATGACACCTCTATTCCTAAGAGTCCTCCTCATCATGTGCTTGTGCTTGCTAAAGGGGCATCCTATTGGGTAGATCGTGATGGTGATTTGTATGATTCTGATTTTGAAAAAGACTTTGATGAGTTCTATGAACAATACCTTGATTATGATCCATCTACTACTACTGAGGACTATAAAATGCACCGTGCTGATTTGAAATGTAAATATTATAAGAATCCTTTCTCTAAGCAATCTCATGTTGAAAATAAAGATTGCACTCTCAAGTAAGATTATGTTAATGATGAACCTTTGTCTTGGATAGTTCCCTTCCATCCTCTACTTCATCCAATGCCCATACATCTCCTAAAGCTTTTGAATCTTTCACAAATCCTTTATCCAACAAAAGTCCTAATGCTTTTCATGTGATTCCCTATAGTTATCCTCAAGGGCTACCTCTTAAAGAAACTCAAGCTAACCTTCACTTGGCTGCAAATACTTTCAGTAATGCTAAACCTAAAGAGCCTAAGCCTTTATGTGCTATAATACCTACTTCAACTGGTCCTTCACCATGTTTTCCAAAGCCTTCCATACAATTCCAACATGCTTCATTGTATTTAGAAGTGGCTTCATGTCAAGAGGACTCTAAAAATAAAGAAAAGAACATAAAGAAAGATCAAGATCAAGAACCCTCCATGTCATCCAATTATTTTCATGATGTCTCTGATCCATTTCATGGTTCTTTTGATCCTCTACACCCTTCTTCATTCATTCCACCATGTCTTAAGTCTTCTCCTAAGAAAGATCAAGCTACTACTTACACCATTGAGCTTATTGATAATCAAAATAACCTTACTAAACTTGCACTTTCCAAAGATGATACTTCCATTAAGGTTATTGAAAATGGTGTTGTTACTTCCAATGTTAAGCCTATTGAAAATCAAGAGAAAAATTATATGCTTATGCTATCCAAATCTCCTTGTCAAGATCAAAGTCTTCCATCTTCTTGTTCTACCACTCCATGTTCGCTTCCACTTTCTACTCTTCCTAAGCCTTTGCAAGCTTTGAACAATCCTATCAAAGAAGTTGTTCCTATCCAAGATGTTCATGATCCTATTGTAAATGCTAATGCTCACTCTAAAGATGTTGATGTCCTTGATTGTCATATAGATGTTGATGAGCTTATTGATTATCCTTTTGTATCTTCCACGTCCATCCTTGGACCTCCTCCACCAATACTAAGGGCTTCATGTATTCCTTCCATCTTGGGCCCTTATGTCCCTTCACTTTCCTGTTCAGAATTTAGGATGGTCATTTGATATGACAGGGAAAGTAGAATCGATGATACATTTTTAAAATTTAAAGATTCGAGGTGTGATGTGCCTTGTGAATGTAATATGCGACAGTTTTCAACCATGTTGATTTAATGGCACTTCATGTGAGTTAGTTGCACAAAGATGACAAGGGTATAAGGAAAGTTAGGGTCTTTTCAATGATACATTGTCTTTTGATTTCTCAGGCGAACGTGTTTTTGTTTGCATATTCGAATTGCAAGTATTTCCAACAACTGGTAGGTGCCTTATATTGTTCTTTTTGAAGTACTTACACTTTGTGTTCCTCATATTGTTGATTGAATGTTTGAGATAGGTTAGCATGTTTTTTGTTTTGTTTCTGAATATTGTTTTATGAAAGGGTATGTGCAGAATCATGGTATGCCAAACGAGGCCCTTAAGTGGCAATGGAAATTCAAAAAATTAGGTTTAGGCAAGTTGACATAAAAACTTGAACAAGTTATAAATTATTATATCAAAAATATGTAAGAAGAGAATTTGTAGAAAATTGAATTTAGTTTCTAAGATACTAGACCTTTTTTGAAAAACAATTATTCTATATGTTGAAATTTTCAAATTTCAATGTAGTAGTAAAAATATTTCAAGAAAAAAAAGAAGTAGGTGTATGTCTGACCACCTTAAACACAATCAAATGATAAAAAAAAATTCACAAGATTCTAGATAAAAGTAGTAGACTCTTGTTCGGATGTGACACATATTTTTTGTAATTTTTTGCAAGTAAATAATTAATTATGATTTTTCTTCTACAACTTTTCCAGAATACAAAAAATCTCATGTCTGACCACGTTAACTTACTCTAAAATTTATCAAATTGAAGACTTTTTTAAATTTTCTTGTAGTAGGAAAAGAATAGAATGTGACACATGTTTTGGATTTCAAAAATTTATACAATTTGAAAGTTATAGCTATTTTTCAATAAGTCTATCAATCAACACTAGAAAGATAACAAGTAGGTGTATGTCTAACCACATTAAAAAAAATCAAATAATAATATTTTTTTATAAGATTCAAGATAAAAGTAGTAGACTCATGTCCAGATGTGATGTATATTTTTTTCTATTATTTTCTAATTAAATAATTAATTATGATTTTTCTGCTACAAATTTTCCTGAATATAAAAGCTCTCATGTCTGACCACCTTAACTTACTCTAAAATTCATCAAATTGAAAGAATTGTTTATTATTGTTATACTAGGTGAAGCATAAAATGTGATGTATATCTCAGATTTCAAAAATGTTATCTTTTTGAAAGTTTTTTTTTTTTTCAAAGAGTTTATCAATCAAGATTTCTATTTCACATTGCTACTTGTTCGCATACCATGATCCTGCACATACCCAAAACCCTAGTTGTTAAGAATGGCACCACAAAGGGAATTTATAGGATAGATTGACTACTAGAAGAGAATTTTTCTATGATGATTTATTGCAGTTACTTCCTCCTTCTAAAAATGATACATAAAAAATGAAAGAATTAGTGTCAAGAAACTCTAGGAATATTGTAGCAAATGGATTATATGATAGGGGAATTTGGTTAAGGGATGCTAGGGTTGGAAATCAATATAGTGGGTTCATCTTGTTTAAAGATGCATATTCTCAGAGGAATGCATGTACGCCACTCAGTAATATCTAGCAATTTGATGTTGGTAAATTAGTTGTGCCAAGTATTTTCATGGACGTAGACATTTTGCTACAGGTGGCTAATTGTTATGATCCAGTGTCAAGGGTAGTAAGAGGTGTTGATGGAAATGTTCTAATAAGTATAAAAAAGGATGAAATAAGAGTAGTATTCTCACTAAATGACCCTTATGTTATTCTGGAGGAGATTAATTTTGATGGATTTAATAAAGTTTATGAGGCTTAAAGAGAATACTTTAGGTGTGGAACTTTGAGGGAGTTTTTTTCTAAAATTGGTAGCCTATGTATGGTCAGTTCAAGTACCCCATAACCTTTTCGGTTAGATCTTTTTAGTTTGAGGGCTTATGCCATGCAAAAATCCTTAACTTATAATTTTGGTGAGCATGAGACTACACACATGCCAATCCACTATATGTTCATGATGATGCAAATATTACAACCCCATTTGGTACTGATGTTTAATTTTTCCCCTTTTATTTCTGAATTGATTGATCAAGGTTTGATAGGAATCCATAAGCTAAAATTTTATAGAACATTTGGATGGTATTCTATGTTAATGCATATGTTCTTGTATAGAGGTGTTGACTTTTTTAGCCAGACAATGGACATAGTGTGGGAGAGAGATGGTGAGACATTACCAATCCAATTGTGGAGTATCGAGCTATCTTGGGACTATGCTGATGCTAGTTATGTGATTTTTGATAGGAATTTTGCCTCTAGGCTAAGATAATAATTATATTTGGAGAACCCTAGAATTCCTATGCGGTTATTAAGATTAATTAGGTCAATGGAGTATGCTAAGGATATCTCAATAGTTCATAACTTTGGTGACATAATTTTGTATCTAGTATCCATAGTTTTTAGGGTATATGGATATAGGGGAACCGCCTATGTGTTACCATACTAAGTATCCTTAAAGGTGGAGTTTGCAGATATTTTAAGATAGA
Source organism: Chamaecyparis obtusa (assembly GCA_027943335.1). Taxonomy (NCBI): domain Eukaryota; kingdom Viridiplantae; phylum Streptophyta; class Pinopsida; order Cupressales; family Cupressaceae; genus Chamaecyparis; species Chamaecyparis obtusa. Next base: position 94,384 of record BSBK01000590.1, read on the forward strand.
TTGGTGAGTTGCAAGAATTGGCCCTGACTGGAAAGGGAAGGGGAACTCTCTTTCTAAGTATCACAATATCTCATCAACTCATTATTATCAAATGTATTTGGGTTCACTTGAATAAAGTTTTGGAACCCTATAGGATGGCTACTACTATATCTAGGTGTGCAATGAGGTTTTTATATAAGTGGAATGTTTAAGTAGAGAACAAGTTGTGTTACTATGGAACACCAATTCAATTTTCCAGAGGACATTGTTAGGAATGAATTTGAACTTCAAGAGTAGGAAGTTAAAAAGATGAAGTGGTTAATTTACAAGAAAAAATTGGATTTTATCCAAATATTTGATGAGACATATGACCCACTAAAGGAATTTCAGCCTTGGGCAAGGAAGTTGGAAACCCTAATGGTGTAATTTGAAGGAATCATGCAAGAGTGAATGAGAAAAAAAATTATGATTGAAGCTAATCTAGGTAGGGTGAGAAGAATCCTCAATCAGCCTGGATATGCAAAATTGCTTTCTAGGAGAATGTATACAATTCATAAAAGGCAAGATTACAATATTTGTTTTCCCATTCAACAAAGAATTATAGGAAGTCCATCTTCTTAGAAGGGGAAGAGACCAATGAATGATCCTATTGATATGGAGGCTTCTTCAAAGAGGTAGAGATAGGAAGAGGTGCCTCAAAGACATGAATAAATGTATTCTCCATCCCAAACCACATTGCATTTAGATAAACAAGGAATTGCTCAAGAATTGATACAGATGAGCAATGATGGAAAGTTTGTTGTTTCAAATGAAGAGATACAGGAGGGAGTGCCAGAAGCACTGAAAAGAGTTGAAATGGATCTTACTATATCAGATTTTGTTGGAAAGGAGTTGGACCCAATTGTTAAAAATGGTAGTGATAATTTCCTTTTCAATGGCAATTTTGTCAAATCTAGGGCATTTTTTTAGTTTTTGTGGAGAATGCACATTTCTCAGTTTAGGGAAATGTGTGAAAAGAAAAAGGAGGAATTCCCTAATAGGGATATTACTTGTATTGAGAATGAGATCAAAGGGGAATTGATGAGAAAATTTGAGAATCTGACTCCAGATGAAGGGAGGGCATTGGTTCATACTGTAGGTGTATTAATTCTTCCTAAGTGGGATATTGTAGATGAAGTGGTCTTTGATGCTGTAAGAAAGAGTACATCTATTGTTCATTCTACTACAGAACAAGCACAATAGGATATTAAGGGAGTGGTATTTTCAAATGACCATACTCCTCTAGTGACGTGGTCCCTTAAAATGGATCAAAATAAGAAAAGGAATGATGTATATTCCTTAGACTATTCAGGAAACTTGTTAGTACAAAGGGTGGGGAATACTTCAAATGTTCAGGCCTCAAATATTGATCTAGAAATAGCTAAGTTCAACTTGAAGGTTGCAAAAAGGGAGGCCTGGGAGAAAGAGGAAGAGAGAATAAATTTTGGAACTATTCTCAAGGCTTATAATGAATTGAAGGTTGTGGTCATAGAAAATGACAAATTAATTTCACAATTAAGGGGACCACATGATCATAGGTCTCCTCAATTGTTGATTTCTCAACAGCCCACAATTTCTTCCTCTTCTAGCTCCTTTGTTGAATTCCCTCCATATCCCTTCCTAGAAATAAATATAGAGGTTATAATTAGTTGGGAAAAGCAACAACTAATTGAAGAAAAAGAGAGATTGAAGGAGATTAGGGAAAGCCTGACTAAGGAAAGAGATGAGAACATAAGATCCCAATGAATTGTTGAGTAGAAATACGAAGAAAAGGTCAAGGAAGTAGTGATGCAATTTTTTACTAGTCTTGATCTAACAATTTTGTATGATCACACAAAAATATTAGTTACTCTATTAAATTCTTTGAAATAAGAGAGGGCTGAATTGAATCCAATTTTTGACAGATGGGTGGAGAGGATCCCAAATATGAAATTATTTTATCATCTCTCTAAAAGTCAAGTTGATCCTGATCCACTAATAAAGCCAACACATAAGTTTGTGAAAAGTTTGGTAGAGTATAAAATAATTATGGATGATTTTGAGAGAAAATCCAATGTATGAAAGAAACAATTATCAGTTGTTGGTTGTGAATTAATTCTAGGGGTGTTCAAAAGAAGTGGTGAAGTCAAGGAGTTGGTTAAGTGGATAGAAAAATTGGACGAGGAGCTGTCTCTCAGAATGACCAGCATTTTGACTTTAGAAAATGCTCTTTTCTTTATTCACACCATTGAAATATTAATAACTACTAAATCCAAGTTTGAATTTATAAAGAAAGAAATAAAATAGATGGAAAGCAAGTGGCTACAACTATTGGAAAGAAAGACTAAAATCATTAGTTTCCCATTCCCAAGTGAAGAGACATTTAATGCTTGGAGATACCGGTATATATATGATGTGGAGAAAAATGACGATCCATCTACTTCTTGAAGCAAGTGAGAGTATTGATAATTTGAGGTTTTTGTTAAATTCATTATTTGCATATATACAAATATGTCACTTTTTTGTATTGACTAAGGTGATGTGCATTTTGCACGTATGTATATTGAAGTAATATTATTGTGTTGAATGTTTCATGTTGTGTAATTATCGTTAACTTTATAAATGATTTGTAGATCTATTTTACATGATAATAGATAAGTCTTTAATGTTCCATAAATGTGAAATGATATGAAAATAACTGTTTTTTAATAATTTATTCATATTTAGTATGATATTATTTATTAATTAGTTTTTCAATCCTACCTTGAAATATAAATCATTTTTCTAGTCATGCTTGATACAATTAAAAGATATTTAAGAATATCAGAAAAAATGTAATGCCTATTAAAATAGCTATTTTTGATTGAAAACACTGAAATGCATATCCACATTTATAAAAAGACTTAGATTCTATATAAAAATTTGAAAACGTTAACTACTTCTTTTTTTTTACAATATGATTTACACAAAAAAAGATGTAAACCATATATTTTAATTAGTAGGTAGTTTTCTGCAATTTTGAAGAACTTGCCATATAAAATAAAAAATCTCTTGTTTGGCTTATGTTGTTTCCAAAAGTATATGCTTTAAGGTACCTAAAGAATTTTATTTAGAAAAAAACTAATCAAAAACACTGAAAATAGTGTTATGATTTTTTATGTTTAATAAAAAATATTGTTATGATGAAAAATTAGAATTGAATTTAAATTTACAATTTGTATATTGAGGTATTTGAAATTTGTTAAAAATATTTATTATTATATGACATCAGAAAATTAGTTTATGATATTCTATAATTAAAATTAAAATTTAGGTTATTTATGATTTTATCTATAAGTCGATAAAATTAATTTATACCATGGAAAAGCTAAATATGATAGTAAATACCTTATTTTATTATTAGGTTGCAAAATTCCAAACTATCTTTCATCTTTGTTGACGTAAAGTGTGACGATGTCTAGGATAGATGATTGGCATCCTTAATCGAAGTTGATTTCCTATACAAGCTTGATGATTCCAAAGTTTCCTTTTTATTTGTACTCAGACAGAACATTGTCGTTGTGGAGAGACAACTGGAAATAATGATTTGGCTTTAATTTTCTGATATTGCCTTATTTTTTTACATAGAATTACCCATTGATTTTTAATATCTTTTTTGTAAGATTGTTTGTCAATTCGCATGGGCCATCAGAGAAAAGGAAAAATTCCTATTTTTCTACCATCTCCTTCATTCACAAAATAGTTACTGTAGTCAAATCCTTGACCAGGATGAGCGTATTGTAGCAATGAATTTAGTCCAACAATCAAATCTTTAGGGAAAAGAGAGATCATGAAAAAATGAATAGTCTGAACATTTTCTAAAATTTCTAAACCCCAAGCCATTAACATAGTGGCAATATCAAGATTTACCTTCCATCGATGAGTGGCATTGTGAAATTCTTCACCTAATGTGCGTTGAACTACTTGAAGAACATAGTTAGTCTTGCAGAGAAATAAGTTTTTTAAATATATATGGTCTACTCTCCCAAAGAAAGCTATTTGTTGTGTGCTGGTTTGAAAATTAAATGTAGCTTCCATTGCTAATTGTTGATTTGTGGTAAGCGTTATTATGTGTTGTAATGAACTTTGCAAGGAATTCATTTTGTTGTTGATCCTTTTATAGTTGGATTACATTTTAAAAATAAATGATTTTGTATAAGATTTTGAAGAGTATTAATTAATGAAATATTTATTAGATTTTCTACAGATGTGCTTTAAATATTTTGACTGTTGTGAGTTAATTTGATGTATTAAATCGATGTCATCTTATGTGAAATCTGACACTCTTAACTTATGCTATATGTGTCACACTTAAGAAATTAATAACATAATTATAAATTTTCAATATTGTTTGAAATTAAATATTGAAATAGAATATATTTTATCGAATATTGATGTAACATGTTGTAAAATTTGAAAACCAATTCGTATGGATTTTGTAACATTTTCAAATTTTGTATGATTGAAAAATAGATATATAAATTTATAATATTATCATGAATTCTTACTAATGTATTCAATTTTAAATTATAAATTTACAATATTATTTGGATTTTTTATTAAACTATTCAATTAAATGAAGTATAATATTGAATTTGCGGGTGTTGATGTAAGATGGCGATGAATCCGAAAATGGTTTCTTATGGTATTTGAATCATTTTTGTACTTTATACGATTGAAAATATTCTATTTGAATGGAATGTTTGGGATTATCAGATTTAGATGTACTGAACTACTAAATCTAAAATTGTTTAGTTTTTGTGTTCTGCCTTGACTATATTTGTTTTAGGCTATATCAGGTATTTAATGTGTGTTAGAATAACTGAGGGGGGGGTGAATCAGTTAGACCAGTTATCGTATACTCCCAAATACAAATATGTACCTTATAAAACAATTCCAATACAATATGCAACTCAGTAACATAAAATATCAATCTGTCTGTTTACTTTACTGATTACCAATAAACAGCTAACTATGATTACCAAGAAAATTAACTATGAAATATGTAAAGTATGATAGAAAAATAATCATCACAAATAACACATAACACAATGATTTAACAGGGAAAATTTGTTAAGGGAAAAATCACCTGGGACCGGTAACCCAAAATAATTCACTGTTCTGAAGTGAGCTCGGTGAAGAGCCAACCCTGTTAAAGGTTACAAACACACTGTTAAGTGTGACTTGGTTAGAGGATTTATCACTAACAGATAAATTTTGATCACCAATCACTATGGAGTTAACAAGATAACAATGTACATTCTCTGAATGACATAGGGAAGAATATAAGACTATTAAGTCCACTCGGTTAAGAGATTTTTTGAATCAATGGTTAAACTGATATAGTAATGATCTGATTCAAATACAACTCAATTGCAGATATTCAGATCTATGCTAATCCCATACAAATCCTCCAATCAATAATCAAATTCACTTCCTCAATATTCTTCAACTTACTTTCACTCGGTAAATGGTTCTCTGACGCTTGGTTAACTCTGCAGTTCATTTCTTTCAATAACCAGTCTGATCAGGCATGCATGAATAGTTTTCACATGAAATCTCTATGATCTTCTTCTTTCGACATGTTTCAATAATAAAACTCATATCTCTTATATAGACAAGTAAACCATTTTCATATCAACCATTAGATTTTTCCACTTAATCTCCTTTGTCCATTTTGCCTCTTAAACCTTCCTCGATAGATGTGTCATTAACATGTTTCAATCTCATCCTTCAGATCTTTTCTAAATTTTTTCAACCATAGGTCTCATAAAAAAACTTCATCCTTAATCTCAAAATCATAACAATTTCCAGCTCATCAAATTCAGCCAACTGTTCTTAGCATTTATTGTTTTCATCCATACTTAGCTAATATAGAAATGCGTCGATGATAACTAGTTAAACTAGCTCGGTTAATACTTTTAGTCGGTATACACTGCACTGGCTTAGTGTATACATAAATATTCAATTATCAACCACATTGACTTGTTCAATTTCACATCTCTTCTTCATAATAGATTAATGTAACATGCTCAAGTCAACAATATAAAGCCATAGTCTCATCAATAAGTTACCCAATGTTTACCTTATCCTTATCTGTCATATCCATCTTTTTCTCATGTAGATATCTCAGTTCTTCATCTTTTCTTCCTTCAATAGATGTTTAGATGTTTGTAACTAACATGATAAGTACTATCAAGACTAGCTGACATCAATGACAACATATTGACTAATTTAATCATCTTACATATTATTTCAGTACTCGGTGATCTCTAATCACTATTTCTTCAGTTCATTAAGATATTCAATTAGGTGTAGTTCATCAATATCTCCCTTTGTCATTGATGGCAACATAAGCAATATGAAAATATGCGATGCACATACCAAACATGTATTCTAGAACTATGTAAGAAAAATGTTGTAGTTCGGTAAGCTCAAATTTAATATGTTTAATCACTACAAAACATAACAGCCACTAGTACATTTTGCACCTATTTTCAATGGCCAATTGGTTGAATTTTCTACCAATATTGGTTGACTATTCGACCAACCGTTTGGTCGCTATTTTTTACATCGAATGTACGACATAATGTTTTAACGTCAAAAGTTTGACACGACTCTTGGTCGAAAATCACATTGATATTGGGAATTCATTTTGGTTGAACTGTCAACCAAAATAGGTTGAAATCTTCAGACCTTCCAACCTTACTTGGTCGAAATATGTAGACCACCTGACTAGGATGCCAAACCCATGATAGAAAATTTTGACATAAATTGGTTGAACGTTAAACCAACTCTTGTGTGGGTTTCAACCAAAGGACAATAAAAGATCGACTAATAATGGAATGTCAAAAAAAAAAATGGAATATAAATATCTAGAGTAATCACCTATGGCTCGGTGATTATTCTAGATATTTATCTTTAGGTGTTACTTTAAATTAACATATATCAATGTGTATTTTGTTATGTTACTTTACTAAAAAAAATTTAACAGTATTTGGTAATTTTATTAATCATAACGGGTTAGAACCTTGCCTAAAATAGTGATAGCTTCATTCAGGAGAGCTATCTCCCCAAATATTCAGTAAATCCACATCAATCACACAAGGTTAGGAAGAAAGAAATAAAGCACCTCCACTTTGGCTGCCTCATTTTGCCAATCCTTGAGATTATCCCCTGAAATACAATCCACACCCAAGCCAAACTTCCCATGTTGATGCAGATGATCATCTAATTGCTCATCCACCTTGTCTCAGCACCCAACAAGTCCTTTCTTTTCTCTTCCCTCTGGTGTGGCTACTACCTTTCTAGCACTTTGCCCATCATCCAAACCATCCACCAGGATGCAACCTTGAACATAATTTGTACAATTTGGATAGTAAGTCTAATTTAATTTTTCCATCGATTGAGACCTTAAATTATTGAGCTTCTCTTTGTTTCGAGAATAGTTTAACATTCTTTACTTAACAGGGCCAACCACGTGAAGGTGGAAGCTCATCTGGCCCCTCTTAGGAGCCTCTTAGGAACCTTTATGAAATTTTAAGACCTCTAAGATGTATTGTTAGGGATCATAAAGGGTCGTAAAGGGTCACAAGGGGTCCTGGGAAACAAAAGCTAAGAAAAATAATTGTACGCATCATGGTGACAATTTTTTGGAGACAACGTAATTGAGTGGTATACGTAGATGATGCAAAGCAACTTCTGCTCCTCTGGTGCCAAGTTGACACTGCGGGATGCAAAGACCATAGATAAGGACTAAATTTAGAGAGTGGAGGAGGGCCATAACAAACAAAACAATACAAGAAAATCCTCACATTAAATGAGGAAACTGCAAACATTTTAATAGATTTTTATTATTAAATAATGAAATTTGCATATACTAATATGAAAATTTCATTTTCTAAATAAAGTATATGAAAATTTCATTATTTAATAATAAAAATCTATTAAAATGTTTGCAGTTGCCTCATTTAACTTGAGGTTTGTCCTGTATTATTTTTGTCATTATGGCCCTCCCCCGCTCTCTAAATTTAGTCCTTATCTATGGTCTTTGGATCCCGTAGTGTCAACTTGGAATTGGAGGAGTAGATGTTTCTTTGCATCGTCTGGGTATACAATTCAATTATGTTGTCTCCAAAAAAATGTGACCATGATGCCTACATTTATGTTTCTCAGCTGTCATTTTTATGTGCATATTTTTTATGTGTTTGGGAAGACATCTTTCTATCCTGGGTCTGGATCCTACATGCAGCCAGAGCTTCCTTTTCATCAGGATTCAACTCCACTTCCCCCATCTCATCATCCTCATCACCCTCAACTTCCATACTAAGCCCTTCTTCCCTCTCCAATTATTCAAGCCTCTAAAAGATATCTAGATCAATAAAGTCTATAACATTGTGTCCATTTGATGCAGGAGGATTTTGGGTCTTGAGCAATATTGCATCAACCAAAAACATTTCTTGATTTCTGTACCTATTTTCTATTGTTTGCATTATAATATTTGCATTTGATCATTTCATGTTGTGCAAATCTTACATTATGTTGAGGAACTATTTGGGAACCTTCTCCTATGAGCACATAAAGATTGGATGGATTGTTTCAAAGTTACAACTATTTTCCTTCCTGTCGGAGCCGCATTTTCCTCCAATTTTGGTGTTGATTGCCCATAGTGGAGATATTGATCATTAAGGAATCAGCCTTTTAATTCTTAAGAAATTTAAGAGGACCTAAATTAATATCATTTCCCAAGATCTCAAGTCCTAATTCATTATGAGTAAAAAGTTATGCCCATTTTTCTTGGGGACCTATTTTCTACCAGTTTACACATGAAACATGGAGTGTTTCTTCTTGTGAAGTTCCATGTGATCAAATGGGGCCTTGAAAAGTTAGGGGAATGTTCTTGGGTCATGTGTGGACCTAAATCCAAAGGTGCATCATGTGGTGATCATCCTAGCATTATTTTTCATTTAAATCTTCTAGATTGGACCTATATTGTAATTAAATGCCTGACTGGCTGACTTGTGGCTTAGCTGGCTATATAAGGAGTCTAGATTGATGTAGTAGGGAAATAAAGATGTAGATCTAGGAAGTATTACCAAGATACATCATTGGAGACAAAGATAGGATGCAAGCTATGTGTTGGCTTTTTTCATTGTAGGACCAAGCTTGAATCAAATGGTTGGGCTTAAAACACTGGTTAGGCACTCAAGCTTGACAAGAAAAACAAACCAATTGATGAGGATAAAGAGAAATACTCCTTCTTCTTTGAGCTCCACATTCACTCAGGTGGGTATTGCCTTATCTACACATTGAAGACACCTCATGACAAACCAAAGGCCTGTAGACAAATTAATGTGGAATGGTTCTCAAACTCTTAGGTATCTTGTACCTCAATGAAGCCAATATCTCATGCAATAGCCCTACTTGCATGGAGTGAGTATGAAAACTAGAGACCTATCCTAACAAAATGAAAGGGAAAAGGTGGGACTAAATGGAAATGATTTTAAAGATGAGTTTGAAGGGACCCTTGAGATACCCTAAGTCTTTGATAGACTAGTTCCTTGTCTAATGGGCCACAGAGTCAAATACCCTATTGCAAAAGACAACTATGAAACAAAAACATAATAGATTCAATGTGTTGCTACCTAACATCAATCACACACCATGACCAAACCATACATTACCAAACCACTTGTGCATTCAAGCATGTTATTTTTTATCAAAGGATTTTAACCCTCCCCTGGAAGAGACCTATAAATAGATAATACATTGACCAGCATCCACTAGAAGACAAGCATGAAATATCCTTGACACTTCAGCTCATACACACATGAACACTAACTCTGAACCAGTTATCTCTACGAAGATAACTCCACTTGAAAACACTTAGGCAATGCAAATAAAAAAATCAAACACCCTTGATGTATGATTAATGGACTCAGAATCCAAATGGAGATAGCTCAGTAACAGTAAGAATATATTAAGTTCTCATACATAAGACAAATCTGTTACAATATGTATTATATTCTCTCAACTAGTAATGGAAAAAGAGGAACACTCTATATGCAGAGAGAAGGAGAAAATCTACAGAATAGAGCCTTCACATGGAACCAATTCTCCTCAAAAATTTGTAGAAGAAGAAACCCTTACAAAATCAAACAACCTGCAATTTATACCACTAGCTACCTTGGAATTCTTAGAGAGAAGGCAACAAGCTACGGATAGCTAGGGTAAGGGTTTCAACTACTTGACCAACCAAAAGAATACATCAAAATTTATTACAAGAGAAGGAAACCAAGAAACCTCAAAGAAATAGATCAAAGATGATCTCCAATCATCATAATTCTCAGAACAAAGAATAGAAGATCACAAATCTACCAAGAGAGAAATTCAAAACAACCACCCTGAAATCATGCCTCGAGCCAACAAAACTATCCTCCTCCACACGGCACAAATCCCTGCAAACCCTCAAAGCACCCTAGACCACACTAGAATGGTAGAGAAGTTCAAATTCACCAACTCTGGCCCTTCTTGTCATCAATTCCAGTCCTTCCTAGTCACTGGAAACATCTCTAAACTTTGAATTTGAAAACCAACAGTTACATCCTTGGGACCCAACACATCGATGGTCATCATTTAAACTGGGATCATCTTTAAGTCACAGCCGTTAGATCCTTATCCTTCCTAGGCTTTGCAACTCTAACTCATCCAGGCACCATGGGCTAACATTCCATGATCTGGCGACAAGGCAAAATCCCAGTCATAGAATGAAAAGCTTAACCACAGTTAAAATTTGTAGACACATGACTACACATGTTAAAATCACCCACATAGGTCATCTGGCAAACTGGCGACAAAGGACTTTCACCAGTTCATGGAAAGAATAGTGCTATTTCCAAATCATCTCGCAAACCCATGACAAGAAGCAAATTATCAGGCCGCTAAACTTGATCTACTCTGCCAAACCCTAGACCCCACTATTAACTCCACCACCGTGATGCTTGATGCCACCTGTCACAACACCACTCGCTAAATACCACCTCGTCTTTAACACCAGACCCACACTCAATAAGACTTTGAAATCAAATGGCAGATGCATGATCTCAAGGGGTTTGACACCTCCCATAAGATCATGTGCCAACCACTAGATCCGCCATGCCATCCTCTCTGCTGAATCTCCTGGGCCCACTACAAACAAAACCCTTAGCATCAAATTGGATGGTGGGCGCATGATCGCAAGGGAAAAGAATATTCCTTGCAATCACATGCCAACCATAGATTAAAATCATTAGCACAAGCCCCACTGAGACATTTGACCATCACCACATGGACCAATAGGAAGATGCCACATCACCACCTCACTGCAAACAGGTCCACCGAGTAGTCTCCTCATAAACCAAAATTGACAGCTGTCGCTATACCATGACATTAAAAAGTGAGCACCTCCACTTAGTGGTATAACAGAAACCACTAGATTTGTCCATGCTTTAACCTCCTCAGAAGACTGTGGACCCACCCTGCTCTACAAAATAGAATCAATGGCAGGCACATGATCACAAGGGGAAAGAATATTCTTCACAATCACACGCCGACCGTCGATCTCCCTCCTCTACCGCTTGAAGAATCAAGCCCACTAACTGCCAGGCATTTAGTGACTACATGACAAACTACTCACCAATTCATGATATGCTAGCTACAAACCATCAAAAGGGAAGAGATCACATGACTACACAATCACCAGGTCACTGAATAAAGACATAACTGCCAAGCAGTTGAGAAGAACATCACTGAGAACTGGGACCACGTGGATAGGTGGTAGGCGGTCGCATGATCGCATGTTAGAGAAGTTTGACATGTGATCATGTGATAGCCAATTAGAGAAGAGCCCTTGAAAACCTGGGCCCACCTGTCATTGCACTTGCGCACTTAAGGAAAGCTGGCAGATAGGGAACTAGGAGGTCAAAAACACACAAGGTTTTTGACACAGCAGAAGACTGAAAACACACAGAGTTTTCGACACCAAAGGATAACCGCACAAAATCAGGAAGCACAGGGTCAAAAATAATGAAGGCTGAAAAAACACAGATCGAAAACATTGTGGATATTTGAAAACACTGTGGGTTTTCGACACTGTGAAAAATTTTGAAATATTTTCAGCATACTTTAGAATTTGAAAAACTATCTAGATTTTATGATTTAGCACATGAAATCTGGACTAGAGCAAGGTGACAACAACAAAGAGCATGAGGTAGGACATTTGACAAACATATTGCATGGAATAGGCCAATTTTGAAAGATTTTGCAATCATAGAAAATTGTCCTAATAGTGGCTCTAGTTGGGGATGCATGCCTCCTATAGGCATGGCAAGAATTTAGATCTCTGGGAAAGTAGACCACCAACTAGACAAAAAGGTAGGGACCTCAAAAAATGTAGGGAATAGGAAGGAAAACCACACAATAGGAAAATGAAAGCTATTTATAGAGTATATAAATATGTACAACCAGGCTCAAGGCCTCAAAAGAAAACCAGTGACCCTCCTGCATCAAAAATCTAGTTTTCATCCACATATGTGACCCCAAGTCTGAAAAAATCTTTACCATTCTGCTACACACATATGTGAGTACTCATGGGCTGAAGAATAAACTTGCACTGATCACCACCCATTTTTTTCCAGTCATGATTATTACATTCATATTCAAACTCCAAGAAGTAGGGAACATCATCTACTTCTCCCTAATGACTGGAAAGAATAAGATCACCTTGTAATGCATCAAAAAATAGTACATGAGGAACATTATACATTACAATACAATTACTTGGTTGAGAAGGACTAGGATCCTTAGATTCACCTTCATGCATTGCTTCAGCCACTAAGCAACCTGGTTCATCCATAGTGTTTTCACTGATTGCATCATGAACCAAGTGAAGCTCTTCTTCACTATCATATCTGGCAAAAGAAGGAAAAGAACTTGAACAAAAGACTTGTTCATCACTGCAATCTTGATGATATGAAAACACACTATCATGTCCTTCTACCTCTCTTTTTGTAGAGTCACTGCCAGAGGGAAAACCTAATATGCCTAGGTCTTCATGGTCACTTTGAACACTGGCCTCATTATTAGTGTCAAAGACTATATCACAGGGGAGCTGCAAATCAAAGTCCAAAGTAGGGGCATATCTTTGGAACTATTTAGCCAAGAGTGCTGAAATCATTTCACTGCTTAGTGGACTTTGAGCTTCCATATCATTTTCTTCTTCATCAGCTACATCCCTGTCATTGCAAACATCATTCTTATCCAAGACAAGAATGGAGACATCTGGCCTTAGATCATTTTGTGTGAAGCAATCTATGCAGGAATTAGCATCTGCATCATATCCAATATTCTCCTCCTCACACAAAACATCATCAAATCGGGATAAGGAAATTGCCTTCTTATGTTGACAAGAAGAAAAATCTACAAACAAAAAGGAAATATTGCCAAATTCAGATTCATCTTCAGCACTCTCATATGCACTGATCTCAGAATCAGCTTCATAGTCAACACTCTCTGCATAGTGAGATTCAACATCAAAAACACTGGCCTCCTCATGAACATCATCAAGAGCCACCAGTCTTAGCAATCTTATATCCTCTGCTAACTACCAGTTCACCATTTTCAACCTTACTAATTCCATCTTGAGAGCAACCACTTTATCAAAATGCTCAAAAAACTTAGCTCTTAACACATCCCAAGAAAGGATTGAACATGAAGGCAAGGACAAGAACCACTTCTTTGCACCATCAAAAAATGTGTGCACAAATAATCTCATGGCAATATCTTCATGCTCAATATCCATATCTCCAAAAAGACCCATAACATCATCAACATGCTGGCTTGCAAAAATAGATCCATCAGCCATGAATCTAGGCAAGCACTCCCCATCCTCAGTAGAAAACTCATTAGGGGCACCTTCAATGCCATCAAAACAAAAGGGCCTATATTCCTCCATGAGGAACTACCCACTACAACTCATCCCTTTACAACAGTGCTTAACACAAGATAGGGATACATTTTCAATAAGAGAGTACCTGGAATTTTGTAGTAGAAACCTTGTTGACTGAAAGGTAGGGTAGATCTAGAGCTCACCTTGTGGCTCCATTAGGTTCTTTGTAGTGTAGAGTCATCACCTCCTTGAGAGGAAAATGTTTCACTATTTCTTCTTCCAACCAGCACAAAGCTTACCAGGATAACACACTATTTATTAGGAGGAACACTAATCAAATAGAGAAAATCAGAGCTGCCACTCAGCACGCAGTGAGAAGATTTAGTCAATGCTAATTTTTGTATCTGACTCTTTTCTAGACTCTCCTGAGCAGGGTCGCCATCTTGTTGGATTTTTTCCTTGCAGGATCAAGCTTGAATCAAATGGTTGGGCTTAAAACACTAGTTAGGCTCTCAAGCTTGACAAGAAAAACAAACCAATTGTTGAGGATAAAGAGAAATCCTTCTTTTTCTTTGAGCTCCACGTTCACTTAGGTGGGTATTTCCTTATCTACACATTCAAGACACCTCATGACAAACCAAAGGCCTATAGACAAATTAATGTGGAATGGTTCTCAAACTTTTAGGTATCCTGTACCTCAATGAAGCCAATATCTCATGCAATAGCCCTACTTGCATGGAGTGAGTATGAAAACTAGAGAACTATCCTAACAACATGAAAGGGAAAAGGTGGGACTGAACGGAAATAATTTTAAAGATGAGTTTGAAGGGACCCCTGAGATACCCTAAGTCTCTCATAGACCAGTGCCTTGTCCTATTGCAAAAGACAACTATGAAACAAGAACACAATATATTCAATATGTTGATGCCTGACATCAATCACACACCATGACCAAACCATACATTACCAAACCACCTGTGCATTCAAGCATGTTATTATCCATCAAAAGATTTTAACCCTCCCCTAGAAGAGACCTATAAATAGATAATACATTGACCAGCATCCACTGGAAGACAAGCATGAAATATCCTTGACACTTCAGCTTGCAAACACTTAGGCAATGCAAATAGAAAAATCAAACACCCTTGATGTATGATTAATGGACTCAGAATCCAAATGGGGATAGCTCAGTAATAGTAAGAATATACTAAGTTCTCATACATAAGATAAATCTATTACAATATGTATTATATTCTCTCAACCAACAATGGAAAAAGAGGAGCACTCTATATGTAGAGAGAAGGAGAAAATCTGTAGACCAAAGCCTTCACATGGAACCAATTCTCCTGAAAAATTTGCAGAAGAAGGAACCCTTACAAAATTGAACAACCTACAATTTATACCACTAGCTACCTTGGAATTCTTAGAGAGAAGGCAACAAGCTATGGATAGCTAGGGTAAAGGTTTCAACTACCTGACCAACTAAAATAATACATCAAAATTTATTACAGGGGTAGGAAACCAAGAAACCTTAGAGAAATAGATCAAAGATGATCTCCAATCATCATAATTCTTAGAATAGAGCATAGAAGATCACAAATCTGCCAAGAGAGCAAGTCAAAACAACCACCCTGAAATCATGCCTTGAGCCAACAAAACTATCCTCCTCCACACAACACAAATCCCTGCAAACCCTCAAAGCACCTTGGACCACACTGGAACAATGGAGAAGTTCAAATTCACCAACTCTGGCCCTTCTTGTCATCAATTCCAGTCCTTCCTAGTCACTGGAAACATCTCTGAAATTTGAATTTGAAAACCAACGGTTACATCCTTGGCGCCCAGCACATCGGTGGTCATCATTTAAATTGAGATCATCTTTAAGTCATAGCTATTACATCCTTATCCTTCCCAGGCTTCGCAACTCTAACTCGTCTAGGCACCATGGGCTAACATTCCACAAATGGGTGACAAGGCAAAATCCCAGTCATAGAATGAAAAGCTGAACCATAGTTAAACTCTGTGAACATAGGACTGCATGTGTTAAAATTGCCCACATCGATCATCTGGCAAACTGGCGACAAAGGACTTTCACCAGTTCACAGAAAGAATAGCGCTGCCACCAAATCATCCCATGAACCCATGACAAGAAGCAAATTATCGGGCCGCTAAACTTTATCCACTCCGCCAAACCCTAGACCCCACTATTAACTCTGCCACTGTGATGTCTGATGCCACCTGTCACAACACCACTCACTGAATACCACCCTATCACCAACACCAGACCCACACTCAACAAGAATTCAAAATCAAATGGTGGGTGCATGATCTCAAGGGGTCTAACACCTCCCATGAGATCATGTGCAAACCACTAGATCTGCCACTCCATCCTCTCCGCTGAATCTCCCGGGCCCACTGCAAATAAAACCCTCTGCATCAAATCAGATGGTGGGCACATGATCACAAGGGGAAAGAATATTCCTTGTGGTTGCACACCAATCGTAGATTAAAATCATTAGCACAAGCCCCACTGAGACATCTGACCATCACCACATGGAGAAATAGGAAGATGCCACATCACCACCTCACTGCAAACGGGTCCACCGGGCAATCTCTTCATAAACTACAATCAACGGCTATCGCTATACCACAACATTAAAAAGTGAGCACCTCCACTCAGTGGTATAACATCAACCACCATATTTGTCCATGCTTTAACCTCCTTAAAAGACTACGGACCCACCCTGCTCTACAAAATAGAATCAATGGTAGGTGCATGATAGCAAGGGGAAAGAATATTCCTCATGATCACATGCCGACCATCGATCTCCCTCCTCTACCGCTTGAAGAATAAAGCCCACTAACCACTAGGTATTCAGCGACTATGCAACAAACTATTTGCCAAGTCATGAGATGCTAGCCACTAACCGTCAGAAGAGAAGAGATCATGCGACTACACAGTCACCAGGTCACTGAATAAAGATATAACTGCCAAGCAGTTGAGAAGAACATCACTGAGAACTGGGACCACATGGACAGGTGGCAGGCGGTAGCATGATCACTTGTCAAAGAAGTCTGACATGTGGCCATGCGATAGGCAATCAGAGAAGAGCCTTTGAAAACTTGGGCCCACCTGTCTTCACACTTGCGCACTTAAGGAAAGCCGGCTGACAGGGAACTGGGAGGTCAAAAACACACAGGGTTTTTGACACAGTGGAAGACCAAAAACACATAGAGTTTTTGATGCCAAAGGATAAGCACACAAAAGCAGGAAGCACAGGGTCGAAAAAAATGAAGGCTAAAAACACACAGACCAAAAACACCATGGATATTTGAAAACACTATGGGTTTTTGACACTGTGGCAAATTTTGAAATATTTCTAGCAAACTTTAGAATTTGAAAAACTATATAGGTTTTATGATTTAGCACATGAAATTTGGACCAGAGCAAGGTGACGACAACAAAGAGCATGAGGTAGGACATTTGACAAACACATTGCATGGAACAGGCCAATTTCACAAGATTTTGCAATTACAGAAAATTGGCCTAACACTATGATTCTAATTTCATAATTCTCATTGTATAAGGCCAAAACCCAGAAGGCCTCATAGTCAAGCATGTTGAAAGAAATAATATAAATTCTTTTTTTTTATTTCCAGTTGATTGCCTCATATCCATTTTTATTTCATGCTTTCATATGATATTATATTGCTTCCATTGTGTAACTCTGAGCAAGGCTTGTTGTTGATTCGAGTGGAGTCAATTCTGCTTGATTCTGGTTTTATCTACCCTACCCCTATGTCAAGTGGTATCAGAGTGAGTTGTTTCTTTTGGATTGGATCATGAAGAGCCTTATTGGATTGGTTGTAGGGTGGAAGATCTAAGATCTGACCTATAACTTGTAGAAGGTTACGATCTTGCTAGAACCTGATTGTCAAGATGGTTCGTGGTAGAGGAAATGATAATGCTATCATGGATATGTTGAGGCCAATTGCAACTAGGCTTGAAGCTGTAGAGATAGCCTAGAGAAGCGGCACACATCTTGAAGATGTTAGTGATGAAGAAGAAGAAGTAGCACCTAATGCTAAATCTAAAGTTGAACAAGATGAGGAAAGACTTTTGAGAGTTTTGTCTAAGGCTAACTCCAGACCTATAGTTGAAGTTGCTTGCTATGATGGAAGACTTGAGATGGATACACTTTTGGATTGGATCTCTGAGATGGATAAATAATTTAAGTATGAAGGTGCTCTTGATAATATGAAGGTTAAGATAGCAGTCACAAAGTTGAAAGGTCATGCATCTCTTTGGTGGGATCATTTGCAAACTGAGAGACAGAAGAGAGGAAAAGAAAAGATCAAGACATGGATGAAGATGCTTGGAAAGATGAAGAAGAAGTTTCTTTCAACTAACTACCAAGTGAGTCTGATGAGAAAAATGCAAAATTTGAGACAAAAGGACATGAGTGTGATGGAATATATTGAGGAATTTTACAAATTAGATATCAGATCTTGACATGTGGATGATGAAGTTGAGAAGGTGGCTAGATATCTAAATGGCTCGAGGACATCTATTCAAGATGAGATCAGTTATGTGAAGATTGATAGTGTGGAATAAGCATACCAATTTTCTTTGAAGGCTGAAGAGAGATTGACAAAGAGACATGAACAAAGGTAGAGAGGAAGAGGTGGCAGATTTTAGAGAACTAGAGGCAGATCTTATGGAGAAAGTAGTGGATCTGACAATTTAGTGCAAGATAAAGGATGGGAAGATGACCCTACTAGTAAAAGTGGTAATTACTCTAGAGATAGCTATATTGGTTACTCTAGGAATAACAATAATGGGAAAAGAGAAGAGAACTCATGGTTTAAAGGTACTTGTTACAAATGTAGTGAAGAAGGATATAGAGATTTTGAATGTACTAACTCTGGAAAGAACACTGGAGGAAAAGGTAGAAGTAATTTGGCTTGTGAAGAAGTTGAGGAAATGTCTAACGAACCTAAACATGGTGAGAACTTGATGTTAAGAAGGATCTTGTGGAATGAAGAAGCTGATAAGGAACCTATTTTGAGGAAAAGTTTGTTCAGAACCAGATGTAAGATCACTGATCAATGTTGCAAGGTAATCATTGATAGTGGAAGTTTTGATAATTTGGCATCTAAAGAGCTGGTTAAAAAATTGCAGTTACAGAGATTTAAACATCCTAATCCTTACCATATTTCTTGGATCCAAAAGGAGCATAAACTACTTGTAAGTGAACAATGCCTTGTTAAGTTCAAAATTGGGAATTATCATGATGAAGTCTTGTGTGATATTATGCCTATGGATTGTTGTTATATTCTTTTGGGTAGACCTTGGCAGTATGATAGGAAAGCTTTGGATGATGGTAGATTGAATCAATATACTATTTGGATGGATGGAAATAAACAAGTATTATTTCCTTTAGTAGAGAAGTTTGATGAAGGTCACTGTACTACAATCAAAGTATGCTTGTTTGATGGTAAAACATTTACAAGAGAAATGAAAGAATAGGATATTTTATTTTCATTGAAGCATAAAAGTGGAAAGTCAAATAAGGTTGCTAATGCCTTGAGTCGAAGAAGAAGTTTTCTGATAGAGATGAGAGTTGAGGTACTTGGTTTTGATGATTTAAAGTGTTTGTATGAGATTGAAATTGATTTTGTGGAGCCTTGAAAAGCTTGTAAAGAACACACAGCCAGTGATAAGTGGACTGATTATTTCATTCAAGAAGACATGTTGTTTAAAGGAGTTCAGTTGTGCATACCTAGAGGATCTATGAGAGAGAACATAATGAAGGAGTAACATAGTGGTGGACTTGTTGGACATTTTAGGATTGATAAGACTATGAATTTGATTTCAAAAAGATACTTTTGGCCACAGATTTACAAAGATGTACAGAGAATGGTTAGAGGTTGCAGAATTTTCCAAACAGCAAAAGGAATTAGTCAGAATTTGGGATTATATATACCTTTTCCTATACCTGATAGACCTTGGGAAGATGTGAGTATGGACTTTGTTCTTGGATTGCCTAGAAATCAGAGAGGTAATGATTCTATTTTGGTAGTGGTTGACAAATTTTCAAAGATGGCTCATTTCATACCGTGTAAGAAGACATATGATGCATTGCATGTAGCTAAATTATTCTTCAAGGAAGTGGTTATTTTTGGAGAACACTTTGGAAAAAGATGAATATAGAATTGAAGTTTAGTTCTACATTTCACCCTCAGATAGATGGACAAAATAAAGTTGTGAATAGAAGTTTGGAAAACTTGTTGAGATGTTTAGTTGGAGAGAAGCCTACTAATTGGGATTTAGTTTTGGCACAAGGAGAGTTTTCTTACAATAATTCTATGAATAGAAGCACTAAGAGGACACCATTTGAGATTGTTACTAGATTTAATCCTAAGGGAACCACAGAGCTAAGAGATTTACCTGCTAAGATAAGAAGAAGCACTGAAGCTAAGGATTTTGCAGTATACATGAGAACTTTACATGATGAAGTCAAAAGAAATTTGGAGGACAATAATCTGAAATACAAATAGAGAGAAGATAAGAGGAGACATAAATATTTTGAATTTGGAGATGAGGTTATGATTCATTTGAAAAAGAATAAGTTTCTAGTTGGTACCTACAACAAGTTGAAAATGAAGAAATTTGGACCTTGTAAGATTCTGAAGAAGTTTGACAGTGGAAAGGCTTTTGAAGCGGAATTAATAGAGGACATGGATATATCACCTATATTCAACATTGTTGATATCTTTGAGTACTTTGAATCAAATGATGAGATAGAAGATGAACTTGATTATTCTAAGAAGAATAAAGACAACATTGGGAAGGTCTTGAACAAAAGAGCGAGAAATAGTACAAGAGGAAAAGACTACATGGAATATCTAGTTCAGTGGAAGGATAAGCCAGTGGAAGACAGTTCATGGATTACACAAGCTAAGTTGGGTCTTTATGATTCAGGTCATAATATAAGTAGTGCCTGATGTGGACATTAGTTCTTTATTTACCCCAGGTGTCTGATGCAGGAGCATCTTGGGTCTTGAGCAATCTTGCATCAACCAAAAACATTTCTTGATTTCTGTACCTATTTTCTATTGTTTGCATTATAATCTTTGCATTTTATTGTTTCATGTTGTGAAAATCTTACATTATGTTGAGGACCTATTTGGGAACCTTGTCCTATGAGAACATAAAGATTGGATGGATTGTTTCAAAGTTACAGTTGTTTTCCTTCTTGTCGGAGCCGTATTTTCCTGCAGTTTTGGTGCTGATTGCATGTAGTGGCGATGTTGATCCTTAAGGTGAGAGCCTTTGAAATCTTAACGAATTTAAGAGGACCTAAAGTAATATAATTTACCAAGAGAGAAATTCCTAATTCATTATGAGTAAAAATTTATGCCCATTTTTTCTTGGGGACCTATTTTCTACCAGTTTACAGGCTTAATGTGGAGTGTTTCTTCTTGAGTGGTTCTGTGTGATCAAATGGGGCCTTGAAAAGTTAGGGGAATGTTATTAGGTCATGTGTGGACTTAAATCCAAAGGAACATTGTGTGGTGATCATCCTAGCATTATTTTTGGTTTAAATCTTCCAGACTAGACCTATATTGTAATTAAATGCCTGACTGGCCAACTTGTGGCTTAGCTGGCTATATAAGGAGTCTAGATTGATGTAGTAGGGAAATAAAGAGATAGATATAGGAAGGATTACCAAGATACATCATTGGAGACAAAGATAGGATGCTAGCTATGATTTTGATTTCATAATTCTCATTGTATAAGGCCGAAACCCAGAAGGCCTCACAACTGGTCATGTTGAAAGAAATAATATAAATTCTCTATTGTTGTTGCCAGTTGATTGCCTCATATCCATTGTGATTTCATGCTTTCATGTGATATTATATTTCTTCCATTGTGTAACTCTAAGTAGGGCTTGTTGTTGATTCAAGTGGAGTCAATTCTGCTTGATTCTGCTTGTATCTACCCTGCTCTTGCATCACCATCCATGATCTTAGGAATATCATCTTCTTTCCACTCTTCATTTGCCAAAATATACCACTTCTTTAATCTTGTAGAGTAAACTCCAGCCCCACTATTTTCATTGTCAATATCCTTCTCCAGCTTCATGGCCTCCTTGACAGCGTGCACCTTGTCATCCATAACAACTTGAGGAATACAAAGGGGCCTCTCTTTCCCATCTCATAGATTGGGAATTGCAACATGAATCCTATTGAGACAACTACTCATCTTCTTTGACTTCATCTTAATTTCAACTTTCTACTCTAACAACATTTCACATGCCACATTGATGCCTCAAGGGGTGGTCCAAAATACCAGGGGTATCAATAATTTGATACCTCAAGTACTTATAATCAATGAAATGTTTACAACAAAAAACAAATTACAAAGCTGAACCAATGGCATGTTTATTCAAAAATTATTTTTTACAAAACTAAACCAATGGCATGTTTACAACAAAGAAATAGAATGATAATAATATGCTAAAAATTCTATTCTGTTTAATACACGCTAAAGGACTAGTCCCAAAAATTCTTAAACATACTTTATCAGATATGATGAATTCTTAATAAAGGTCTAATTTTGTAGAATGCTAGCATGAAGGAAGATTTGACCTAACCAAATCTTCCTTGTACCACACAAAAAACTGTTAATAAGGTTAATTTTTAATTTTGTTTAATTTTCATATTGAAAATCATAACGAAGTCATAAACAACAATTTTTTTTTATGAGTTTATCAAAATATGTCCAACGTATCTAGATGAAATTATAAAAAAATTTCAATATCTACAATAGCACTCTATTAACCACATGTACACATATGGTCCCAACAAAGTAGTGCACAAACTACACAAAGAAGGCATCGCATAAATATGTTTTCTGCATTCGCCATTGAAGCAATCTTGGCAGCACTAGCTGCCTCTCAAGCCTTGCACAAGTTGTACTCATTTCCTACATCAGGTCTAGATGTAGATGGGGTAGATGTAAATGTGGTTTCATCAACCCACCCAAAGTATTTATATCCACTATTTCCCTGCAATACCAAGTGTACATCAGTTCTTCATAAAATGATAAGTTGTCACATTATTTTTAAACATAAAATATAATTACGTATCCAAACCTTTTTCCTATTTGGGAAAACCCAAAATTGACAACCAGGATTACTTGTTGTGCATGACATCTTCAACATGCATAGGCCAACACCACATTGACACATAGGCACATTGACCGAAGTCATCAATGTTATTTTGACAAATATTGCATTGTCATTATTTTGTTCATTCATACCAATTATAATTACAATAAAAAGAAACATATTAATGTAGACTTGCACATTTTTGGGCTAAGTTGAAATCTTTGGTTTAAATCACTAGACAATCAAAATAATGGTAAAGATTTACAGAAACCTTCAAAGATTTGCAACAGTAAAGAGAATCCCCATATTTTATTAGCCTAACATAGTCTTTGGCCACTTTGGCAATGAGATTGCGAGTAGTTAACACAAAAAAATTTATAAAAATGAACCAATGGCATGTTAACACAAAAAAAATTACAAAACTGAACCAATGGCATGTTTACAACAAAGAAATAGAATGATAATAATATGCTGAAAATTCTATTTTGTTTAATACACACCAAAGGACTAGAGAGAGAGAGAGAGAGGAATGACAAGGATATTGATGCTCCACTTAGCCATTACTAATATCCATGTCAGTGATGTTAAGGTAATGGCTAAGTGGAGCATCAATATCCTCATCATTCCTCTCTCTCTCTCTCTCTCTCTCTCTCTCTCTCTCTCTCTCTCTCTCTCTCTCTCTCTCTCTCTCTCTCTCTCTCTCTCTCTCTACTCTTGTGCTAGGTCTGACATATATACTCAAATGTTGATCCAAACTCTCTTAATTATTTAATTAGTCTATATTTATATAAAAATATTATATCTTTATGTTGTTATGAATTAAATAAGATTGTGGTGGCTTTCGAAAACAAGATTTGGTTTGCATGTTTGCAGTGTGGAAGCAATGTTGGGGATGCTGGTGGTGCTACAGACAGAGTCCTTAACTAGTTGTTGAAGGAAATGAATGGTATGATAGCCAAGAAAACAATTTTCATTATTGGTGCTACAAACATACCCGATATCATCACTCTTGCATTGCTACGGCCTCGCCAACTTGACTAGTTGATTTATATTCCCTTACTTGATGAGTCCTCACATTATCAAATTTTAAAGTCTTGCTTGAGAAAATCACCCATCTCAAAGGATGTGGACCTAATGGCACTGGCCCATTATACCCAAGGATTCAGTGGAGCCTATATTACATAGATTTGTCAACGGGCTTGCAAGTATGCCATTAGAGAAAATATTGAGAAGGTGAGTTTCAATTGTGGCAGCTTTTGCAAACTATATTTGGTTTGCATGTTTGCAGTGTGGAAGGAGTGTTGGGGATGCTGGTGGTACTGTGGATAGAGTCTTTAACTAGTTGTTGATGGAAATGGATGGTATGATAGACAAGAAAATAGTTTTCATTATTGGTGCTATAAACAGACTTGATATCATCGATCTTGCATTGCTAAGGCCTGGCCAACTTGACCAATTGATTTATATTCCCTTACCTAATGAGTTTTCACGTTATCAAGTTTTCAAGTCTTTCTTGAGAAAATCACCCATCTCAAAGGATGTGGACCTAATGGAACCAACCCATTATACCAAAGGCTCCAGTGGAGCTGATATTATCGAGATTTGTGAGTGGGCTTGCAAGTATGCTATTAGAGAAAATATTGAAAAGGTGAGTTTCAATTGTGGTAGCTTTTGCAAACTAGATTTGGTTTGCATGTTTGCAGCATGAAAGAAGTGTTGGGGATGCTGGTGGTGCTGCGAATAGAGTCCATAACTAGTTGTTGATGGAAATGGATGGTATGACAACCAAAAAAATAGTTTTCATTATTGGTGCTACAAACATACCTGATATCATCGATCTTGCATTGCTAAGGCCTCGCCGACTTGACTAGTTGATTTATATTCCCTTACCTGATGAGTCCTCACGTTATCAAATTTTCAAGTCTTTCTTGAGAAAATCAGCCATCTCAAAGGATGTGGACCTAATGGCACTGGCCTGTTATACCCAAGGATTCAGTGGAGCTGATATTATAGAGATTTGTCAGTGGGCTTGCAAGTATTCTATTAGAGAAAATATTGAGAAGGTGAGTTTCAATTGTGGTGGCTTTTGCAAACTAGATTTGGTTATGAATTTCTTAATACTTTTATTTGAACTGGTGTGTTAGAATTTTACATTTTTTGATTCAATTTTCCTCAACTTGCATCTTATTATTTCAATTTTTCATGTTCTCTTTCCTCTGCACTTTTATAGGATATTGAACCTGAAAGAAAAAGAAGTGAGAACCCTGAGGCAATGGATGAGGATGATAGTGATGATGTAGCTGAAATAAAGGCTACTCATTTTGAGGAGTCGATGAAATATGCCTAAAGAAGTGTCAATGATGCTGATATTTAGAAGTATCAAGCCTTTGCACAAATACTACAACAATCTTGACGCTTTGGTTTTGAATTTTGATTTCCAGATAGACTTTCTGGTGCTTCTCCTGGTGCATCAGATGTATTTTCTACAATAGATAATAAAGATGATGATGAATTATACAGGTTGCACATCCATATCCACATCTGATATAAAAATTATTATTATAAACTCTTGTTATGGAAATCTATTTTAGATTAGTCTATATTATTCCAGAAGACTTGTTATAAAAATTTGTTTTATATTAATCCTCAGAATTAGTTAGAAAATCTTCTTCTTTCTTTCTAAATTCATGAATGATTCTATTTTTTTGTAGTAAATAGCATACATAATAGATAAACATGAAAGCAGCAACAAATATCTACCTCTAAGGGTATGTGCAGGATCATGGTATGCCAAACTAGGCCCTTAAGTAGCAATAAAAATTCATAAAATTAGGTTTAGGCAAGTTGACATCAAAATTTGAACAAGTTATAAATATTATATCAAAAATATGTAAGAAGAGAATCTATAGAAAATTAAATTTAGTTTCTCAGCTACAAGGCCTTTTTCGAAAAACAATTATTCTATATGTTGAAAATTTAAAATTTCAATGTAGTAGTACTAAAATTTGAGGGAAAAAATAAGTAGGTGTATGTCTGACCACCTTAAACACAATCAAATGATAAGTTTTTTTATAATATTATAGATATAAGTAGTAGAATCATGTCCGGATGTGACACATATTTTTATGTAATTTTTTTCTAATTAAATAGTTAATGATGATTTTCTTCTACAACTTTTCCAGAATATAAAAACTCTCATGTCTGACCATGTTAACTTAGTCTAAACTTTATCAAATTGAATTTTTTTATTTTTTTTCTTGTATTATGAAAAGCATAGAATGTGACACATATTTTGGATATCAAAAATGTTATATAGTTTGAAAGTTATAGCTATTTTTCAATAAGTCTATCAATCGGGACTAGAAAGATAACAAGTAGGTGTATCTCTAACCACATTAAACAAAATCAAATGATAATATTTTTTATAAGATTCTAGATCAATGTAGTAGACTCATGTATTAATGTGATGTATATTTTTTTGTATTTTTTTCCAAGTAAATAATTAATTGTGATTTTTCTGCACTATAAATTTTCCTGAATATAAAAACTCTCGTGTTTGACCACCTTAACTTAGTCTAAACTTCATAAAATTAAAGGAATTGTTTACTGTTATTGTATTAGGTGAAGTATGGAATTTGAGGTGTATTTTAGATTTCAAAAATGTTATATTGTTTGAAATTTATAGTTTTTTTTCAAAGAGTTTATCAATCAGGACTTCTTTTTCACATCACCACTTTTTGGCATACCATGATCCTGTACATACCCCTAAATACAACTCCAAATGAATGAAT
Organism: Chamaecyparis obtusa; assembly: GCA_027943335.1. NCBI lineage: Eukaryota > Viridiplantae > Streptophyta > Pinopsida > Cupressales > Cupressaceae > Chamaecyparis > Chamaecyparis obtusa. Next base: position 121,311 of record BSBK01000590.1, read on the forward strand.
AAAAGAAGAAAATGATAATGTTGATAGGGTATCTAGTAAATAGAAGCAATTTGTTTTTAAGGGATAATGAATAAAAGAAGAAAATTATAATGTTGATAAGGCTGCGAACTATTAAAGAATAGCAGTGATTTGTTTTTAAGGGATTGTGTTTCATTGTGGAGGTCACATTTTGACCAAGGCTTTGTTTTCAACAAAGGAGGCTCACGCCACCCTTTCTCATTCTTCATGTTGCAATTTGGGAGCCGGCTAGCTTCAACCAACTCCTAATGTGACCACCTAGCTGTGTGCATTTCATGTATGGTGAAGATTTGACATCCCAAGGACATGTGCGGTTACTATTAGATAACTGGTGAAGTTTTAAAAAATTTGAGAAATGTTATTGTTATGGGAGAAACTAACCAGCCAAATAGTATTGATCCAGCACTCAGAAGGTTTGGAAGGTTTGGGGTTCCAGATGAAGTAGGCAGGTTATAAGTGCTTCGCATCCATACAAAGAATATGAAACTCTTTGATGATGTACATATATTGGGGCCTTATTTGTTTTACTTCTATATCTAATGTTAAACAGTTCTTGGATTTTGAAAGCATTTATTAATCAAGTGCAATAATATGATCAAGAGATGGTTTAATCATTAAGAGTCACAACTACCAAGAAATAGACCATCATTATTACATATATAGAAGCCATCAAAAGTGCACTATAGATGAACAAAAAAAAGTAGAGGATAAAAGAGATGTTACAGGTTTACATCACACATGCTTAAGGAAAAAGTTCCTAATATAACCGAAGACAGTATTTAATATGGAAATTGAATCAAGTGTAAGCAACATATGGCATTAATTTTCAAAGATAGTGACAATTTAAAAGAATTGGAAAAATATAGTGTACAAGAAATGATAGTGTGCCATGGGAAGTCACAATAAGTACGAACCCTTAGAGGATTTTCATTGTTTTCTAAAAGAAGATCATTTTTAGAGTGAGATTTAGCTACATAGAGGGGAAGCCATGACATACAAAAGTAAGAGAACCTCAAAGTTTCTAACATATAATGCTATCATGTCAAAAGGACAACAAAGTGTAGTTTTTAGAACAATGGAACAACCATCTCTCTTAAAAGGAATAACCATCTCTCTTAAAAGGAACAACCATCATGTTATAGAGTTATTGAACATGGCCATTATCATGAGATCATAGGGAAAAACACATCTATCTACCATTAATGAATAATTTCTTCTATAGAGGCAATTTTGAATTCTATGCTCATGTGAAAAGGAAATGTCAATTAGTTTGAAGTCCTAATAGAATAAATACAATAAGAAGACATTGACATATCATGCCTGAAATTGACACCAATCACAATAAGAAGATAGAACAACCACAAGGTACAATCATGTGCAAGTCATTGTAATCATTGGAGATATGTTAAAGGTTAAGTACAATAGTAGAGCACAACCATGATACAATTAATGAAAGTGCCATAAAACAACATGATATTTATAATCAATCATAGAGAAAAGAGACAGTGACACAAATGATTTGTATTTTAGTGCCACCAAATACTTTTGAAATAGTCATCAATGTATTAAAGCATTCCAAAGTATAGGATAGAAAGGTGCTTCAATACATAGCTACAATGATCAAAATAGTATTTTACAATATCATGAAGTAAACAAATGCAATGTTTCAAAATAAGGAAAACTAAAACAAAAAATAACAAGCATTGTCATTAAACACAACATAAAAGGCATCTTTGACATTGAGCCCTCAAAGAACACGTTTAGTGTTTTCATGTTTTGAAAGTTAACACGGTTTATATTTTCATCATGAATACATGAAAAAAAAAGCATAAAGGATCACAATAAGTAATCTCTAATATAAAGAAACATAATAAGTAATCTCTAATATAAAGAAACGCAACAAGTAATCTATAATATAAAGAAACATAATAAGTAATCTCTAATATAGAGAAACACAACAAGTAATCTCTAATATAAAGAAACACAATTTGAAGCTCAAATATTTAGGAATCATACCTTCACATACCTACTGTACATTAGCTCCCCTAAAACATTCATCCACCTTTAGGAAGTTCCTACGGTTAGATTTCATGGGGGAGCCATAGAAATTCAAACTACTCTAAACTGGACAGTAGACTCCCTTGTTACTAAACAATTTATTAATACCACCAATCTACCTCTATAGTAATTGCACAAAGAATGAAAAAGTCTTGAATCTAACCTACTAACATTGATCTAATGCTATTTAGAAGTATTCAATCCATCTAAAGGCATTGTCACATAAAAATGCTTGAATATGTCTTCAAACCAAAATTGCAGAGCTTCCTTTCTATTTCAAAAACTTTCTTACATTCACACTACCTTGATAAATGAGCCATAATGTATCATAAGATACTACTATAGGTTTTGGGGTGGACCAAGCACCAATCGTACAAACATACCTCTTTCTCTATTTAGGGAAAGAAGAATCTAATTTTCACTTGTTATGAAGTATCTTCTAACAAATAGTCATATGGCACACTTCTTCTAAGAAATAGTCATATGGAACACTTGATTAATGAATCATTGTCTATGGAACCCAAAAATATTAGTGCATGAGAAAAGAGGAACTCCTATCAAATCTCCTCTCCATCAGCACTTTGTTCATAATCAACCTAGTAGCCATAGGGCTATTAGTTAGAAGAAACTCTATAACAGCTGAAACTAAGAGTAGGAACCAATCATTGTTCATCATATTCCTTTCATACTTTCTATAATATATTCCAAAGAAAAATTCTCTATCTACTCTTATTCAAGAATTTGAAAGAGGTAGATGTTCTAAATAAAATATTAGCAAGATATTTGTTTCAGTAGTTTGATTTTTTGTACGGAACCTAAATTATTCATTCATCACCATGGGATATTTTCTAATAGAGGATAGAATAGATGGATTAGTACCTCTTATATATTTTTTTTCTAATGGGACATGTAAAGTGAAATCTTAAAATGTAATAAAAAATGTCCCCTGTGACAGGACTGGTCACTAGTAAATTTTGGCACGGTTTGGGCCTGTGTTTAAACTTCCCAAAGGGCTCATTAAGATAGTCACCTTAACTTAATTTAAATTCTTGGATAGAGTATCCCTCAAAGGCATAGGTCTTGGGTCCTATTCAAACTCCCAATATTCATAAAACTCCTCCAAAAGCCAAAAGCCAAGAGGCCCGATACTCGATTTTGTACAGTAGGTGCCTCTTAGGCTTTGTTCTTTTCAAAACCAATGATGGATTATTTTAGTGGTGAGTAATTCAAGCCTAAATCCATGATTTCAAGTTCTAATTTAAAGGAAAACAAAAGTTATGGGGTCGGGTTCCTTCTAGCTATTCCTCTCTACTGGTCACATAAGGATGCTTGGTTAGGTTTTCAATAAGAACTCTCTACAAACAAAACCATCCAATCCAAGACCACATTCAATTGAAACAAGACTCACATACCTCTCGTTGAAGCCTAGAATCAAAATTTCTCCATGGTTAAAATGAGAGATATGGGCCACGAAACTCAATAGCCCTAGTTCTTGTTAATATGATTTAGAACAATAGAGAGCGGGGGGTGAATCAGTTGTTCTCAGGTCTTGATGTATAAAATAATCTCAAAAATGTATCCTTAAATCAGATCCAAAACCAAAACAAACTTGGTCATCACTGATTCTATAATAGAAACATCTAACAATGCAATCCACTACCTAGCTATAACTTAACTTGCAAAACATAGTAATGTTCAAACCAAAACATTCACACAAGTATTCAGACTAGGATTTATAGTGGAAACCAAATTTGTGAAAAACCACTTTGTAACATGCTACTATTATTTTCACTCTTTTGAAGTGAGCTTAGTAAAAAGCCAACCTTGTCAAAGGTTACAATAGACACTGTCAGGTGTGACCCGGGTAAAGGATTTCAATCACCCTGTTAAAAGTGAGCCTAGTCATAGGACTTACATACACTCCATTAGAATTCAACCTTGTTTAAAGGATTTAACATATGACTATTAGGTCAACCTCTTTTAAAGGATTTTTACTGTTACAATGGTTAGAAAGTAGTAGCAGTATTATCTAAAAAATATACAACTCATTTTGCAAATATCAGATCCGATTCTGTACACTAATGCTGGTTTACTAACTTTGAAACTTTTCCATTTCCATCTCTAATCTGCTCAAAAATTTTCTTCAAGAAATCACCACAATTCTTCTTCAGCCTTTTCTTCTTATTTAGTCAATAAAACTTTACTCTTCCAACAATCTCTATTCTCCATGTACATACATATCCAAATGCTTAGGTTCCCTTTATACTTTCCTTAATTAGGTTAACTCATCTTATGCTGCTCAATCTCATTCGTAGATCTTAGGGTTAGGTCAGACTCATTGAATCTACCCACTTCATGTTCTTTGGCTCCTTTTCTAGAATTGTCTCAAATCTCTTAAAGATTTACAATAAAATGTTTTACAATGCATTTAATGCTTCCAAACAATCAATAAATGAAGTCAACATGTTTTACATAATCCAAGAATTCAACAATGTCAGCTCCAAACTTAAATTCTCTTCAAATATAAAATTGCTAATGCTCAGTCAATACTGTGATTGTTCACTCAGTTTTCATATAGAAAGCTCAGTCATAACTAAAACTATTTCCTCGGCTTACACTGTCTTCCTCGGCAATTTATTGTTGTTTGGTTGACACTATAATTTTCCTTGGCATATACCAACTCGGTCGACACTAACATTACTCAGCTTAAACATGATTTTTTCATTCTTTGCTTAGTCAAGCCTACTAGTTTAGCCTTCTGTTTTACTAAGATAAACAATACATTATCTCATCATTGTGCAACATAGTCAAGTACACTTTGTAGTATCAAGATAACTCAACCTTTTTGTTAGCACCTTGAAAAATTTTCATGGCTCTTGCCCTTTTCTTTTGGTCTCTGCAGTTGTTTTTAGGTCTCTAGCATAAACCCTAAGCTTAGAAAATTAAAAAATATAGTCGTTGGCGTGAAAAAAGCCCTAAAATGCCCTGGCCTTGTTCTAATTTTGTGTTACTTTATTCAGGCCACTTAAAAGTCTTTTAACGCATCTGCTTAATTGTTAACCCCTTTGGTGCATGATCACATGAACCTTTTTATGTTATGCGATCTTGTGACTAATGTTTTTTGGGCCCCTTTTAATAATTACTAATTTGCCTAAGTTTCCCAAGTTAATTTTTTCCTAAGTCTACAAGCCCGTCAGTGCTTTAATTTTTCCTAAGTCAATGCCTTAATATTTTTCTAGTGTTTTCGGCCTTCATTCTTTCCTAGGCCCGGCTTTGACACCATCTTGATATAATGGTGGGCGCATGTTCTCATGAGATGTGTCAGAGCTATGCGATCTTAAGATGGCCATTGATTCTCTTTATGACATGACACTTCAAACTGTGGGTCCAAGGTGACACGTATGCACAAATGGTGGTATGTGATTGGTCCATGTATTAATATAGTGGTAGTTGTTAGTGGGGCTAGGTTTTTTGAGGTTCAGTGGGTTCTGACACTTGCAGAGTATCGGCGGTCGACGTGTAATCTAATGTGTTTTTTCTGACACATGTGAACTTAAGATAGCCATGGATCTCTTTCGATGTCAGAGGTTTGTTAGGGTAGGGTAAGATTCTTCATCCGATAGCTATCTTATGATCTGGAGGAATCTTGGAGGTCTATGCGAAGATGAGACAATCGTCGATCTTCTTGATGCGGGCCTGGTGAATTTCCTTAGTCTTCGGGCTGTTTGGATAAAGTTTTGGTGGTCTGACAAATTTCAAAGGTCTTCGCTCTTTCACAAGGAAAAGTAGGGGTGTTCCAAATCATTTGGTGATTCAGAGAAGGAAGGTTGCACAATCGCTAAATTTTTTAGCAGTGACTTAAGGTATTTTGCGAACTAGCAAAAAGGTCTTTAGTCGCCAGCTCTCTAAGTAAGGACTGGGGTTAGTTGTTTCCCTTTCACCACTAAGTCACTGAGTTAGATGGTGGGTTAAGATTTTATTCTACGAATAGGAAAACCATTGTCACATGTTCGCTAAGACTTAACCTGAGGTATCTAGATGGGTTAAAGACATAAAGCCCGTGAAATGGAAGGATCTAATGGTTGCGACTTAAAGTTAGCCCAGATTTAATTTATGACTACCGATTTGTTGCTGGTGCCATGAATGTGACCATTGAAATTCAAATTTGAATTCTCTAAGGTTTTACGATGATAGGAAGTACCAAAATTGATGGTTTTAGCAGCAGATTTTGATTGGTTTGGTGGTGTTGGTTGTGGCCGACTAATCCGAGGGTCTTAGTGGTCAATGGCATGATGTTTTTGTACTAGGAGAAGTGTGGTTTTTTTCTTGAGGTGTGTTTTAGGTGGCCAAATAGGTTGACAAATTCAGAATTCCATGATTTACAATACTTTCCCAGAGATCTATCATAAGTGTAAATCTTTCTCAGGCATGGCCGACTAGCTTTCATCCCCTGCGTTTAATTTTTGACTCTTTCTAGTTGATCTGGTGGGTGAAACCCTAACCCTAGTCATCTGAAGCTTGTTGCATCCTATTTTGGGGATTCCAAGATGACTAGTGGTGGTATATATTGAAAAAAGTAGTATTTTTTAAGGGTTGTTGTTGATGGTATTATACTGAGCAAGAAGAGCCTGGATTTTGGTTCTGTTTCTTTGGCATTTTGTTGTTTGATAATGTATTGATTCTGCAAATTTCAATGAGAACACATTTGGAGTCCAATTTCATATTTGTGTATGTCTTCTTGTTTTGTTCTTGAGATCATATATGTTAATTTCACAAATTTGGTTAGCATATGGTAAACAAAGAGTACTCTGAAATTATCTTTAAGTTCCTAACAAAGTTAGGATTAAAGTCTTTGAGGTAGTTTCAGTGAGTTCATGGCTAGATAAGGATTTGATGTCCTGATATGATAATAGGCAAAAAACTTATCTTGAATTCAAGTGTTTTTGAGTTAGGGCTTTTAGTTGACATATGCTATTAGGTGACTTTGTGCCTTGGGTTAAGCCACTGATCTTTTCTCTAGAGGCAGTCCATCATCATCAATCACACACACACACATAAATTAAATGATAAAATCTTTCAACTAGTTAGTAACGAGTACAGTTCTATAATATTTTGTGATTCCTTTGAAGAAGTGAATCAAGGGTACACCTACCTGAGAATCTTGGCTCAAAGTGTAGGAGGATCTCTTTGATCCTTGTTAATTGGCCCTCTTCCTTGTAGACTTTGGAGTGGTAATAGAGTCAAAGTTATATTAAAGTTATTCATCAAAGTATAAATCTACAAGTTGAATATCAAAGGGAAGAACCAACAAAATGGTGACTCTACTGGAGAGAGTCTAGAGGTAAAAGTTTTCAAAGTGCACTCTTATTTTCCTATTGTATTCAGTTAAAGATTTCCCACTTTGGTGGGTGGTGACTCAAAAGGTTAAAACTAGTGTTATAGACTGCAAATCATGGATAAAAGGAGGAATACAAGTTCTGTTGTCAGAAAAAATTATGGAGGTCACTCTAGAACAATTACCTAGATAGGAGAAGAAGAGTTGGATCAAAAGAAATGGTGAGTCTACTAGTGCTCCCATAAGAGAACAAAGAAATACTAGAGTTAGAGAACCACATGTTTCCTCAAGTGAGGAAGGTTCACAAGATATAGTTTCTAGATCACATGGTGGTCACTTTGAAGATAAATTTTTTGATACCCCAGAGGCTATATTTCAAGACAAGGGTTCATTGCCTATAGGTTAGGATCAACAAGCCAAAGAGATGGGTTTTGAGATTGATTTAGATCTTGAGGAAGATAATTTCAAAAGGCAGCCCATGAGACCATGACAAGTGCATTTCCCATATCAGCATCCTATTGATGTGGAAGTATCATCAAGCTCCAAAGACAACATGATAGATCCACATGACCTAAATGCACTTAGGTTGTAGTTGGTAGAGTAGGATGCCATATACAAAAGGTTACAAGAGGAGAGACAGGCTGGAAAGGTAAACACTCTAATGGAGAGGCAGTCTCTTTGAAGAAAAATTAATGAAATGAAGGAGAGAAACAAGATGCTTGCTTTTGCTCCTAGGGTGTTGCAGCATGATGTTTTCGGTGATCTTGAAGCTCTAAGAAGTGAGTAGGAATGCTTTTTGCAAGACCATGAGTTTGATGAAGAAGGCCCTATGATCAGACAAGTGAAAAATTATGCTCCTTTGCCTAAGGGTAAGAATGGACATGAGACCACTGGGCCTACTATAGTTATTAATGAAAAAGGAAAGCAGAAGATGGTGGGTGCCCAAATAAGAAAACTAGTGACAATACCAGGGATCCCATCACCTAAATCAAATAGGGAGACATAGATAGAAAGAAAAAGAAGAGAGGATGAAGCTGTTAGCCCATTTTCTAGTCAATGCAAAATCCTATGAAAATGGCCTCTTCCCTACAAAGCTTTGTTTTGTTGTCTTGCCATGCCTGCAATCATAGTTTTAACTTGCGAAGAAATTCTACAATGTTTCATGGTGTGTGCCCTTAGCCCTATGTTCTTCATATTGTCACCTTGCTCCAATCCAAACTGCACGTGCTGAACCATAAAACCCAGGGAGAATTTTAAGTTTTAAGGTCTACAGGAAATGTTCTCAGAATATGCCTCAGTGTCAAAAACCCACAATGTTTTTAAAAACCCATGATGTTTTGGGTCTCCCTGCTACCTTTTGGTCTACATGAAAACCCTGGATGTTTTCAATCTTTTGCTGAAAACCCTATGTGTTTTCAACCTCGCACTTTTTCCTCTTTGTTAGCGTTTCCTATCTATGTAGCTGTGACCTGTTGGTGGGCTCAGGTTTTCGAAATTTTTAAATTGATTGGTTGTTGCATGATTGCATGTCATAGTTTTTTGACATGTGACCATGCAACTAGTTACTTCTTGTGCTAGGGCCCATTCATGGGGAGGGCAGTGGTCTTGCTAGCAGTTATGTGGCATCCTGTGGTTGGATGTCACATGGTCGCATGTTAGAGTTTTCTGACATGTGATCATGCGACCGATTGACACCTATTCTTAGGCTCATTGGTGATGGAAGTGTTGTGGTCCCGCTGTCAGATGAGGAGGATAGAGTGGCAGATCTAGTGGTTGGTGCATGATCTCATGGGAGGTTTCAAACCCATGCAATCATGCACCTACCATTCAATTTCAAAGGCTTATTTCTAGGTGGGTCCTATGGCAGAGATGACTCAGTGATTTCAGTGAATGGTGGTGTGACATGTGGCATTAGGCGGGCCCAAGTCTAAGGTGTGGCGATTGTTGGCAAGGCCAAGGCATGGTAATTAGTGGTTTGTTGCATGTTTGCATAGCCTTTTTTAAGGGTATGCAATCATGCAACTAATGTTTTGTGTTAACTGACAGCAGCGGTGGTTATGCAGCAGGGTAAAGGTTTGCAGCTTGTTGCATGTTCACATAGCCCTTCTCCTGGCTATGCAATCATACGACAACTGTTATGATGTCATTGTTGCAGAGTTAAGGTGGGTCAATGGTGTCATGCTACTGATGTGCTTGGTCTTCATTCACTCAGGGATTTATGAGGTGGCAGTTGACTTGTCAAGGGGTCCCGCAGTAGTTTTAAAAATTATATTGGGCTGCCCAATTTTCCAGGAAGAGATATAATCAATGGCCACATTTAAAATTTTTTGAGCTAGCCGTTGCCACCAGGATTTAGACTTGGAGAGAGTTTTTCTGATAGGAGGTACCAGAATTGCATGCTTTCATGGCTAGATTTGATTCATTTGGTGGTGATTGTTGTTGTAGTGTGGTCCAGGGTGTGTTGTATTCATTTGTAGGGTATGTACCATACAGTTTTGTGCTCGAGGTGTGTTGCAGGTCACCATAAAGGGTTGGCAATTTCAAATTTTCATGATTTGTAGTACTTTCCTAGAGATTTTTCATGTGTGCAGATCTTCCTCAGGCATGGCCAACTGGTTTTCTTCCCTTGCATTAATTTTGTGACTGTTTCAGTTGGTTGGGTGGGTGAAACCCTAGCCCTAGCTATCTGTAGCTTGTTGCAACCAATTTTGGGTTTCCAAGGTAGCTAGTGGTATAATTTGTAGCTTTTTTAACTTAGAAGGGGTTTGAATTTTGATTAGTTCTAGGGGTTTGGGTTTCTATTCATTCCAAGTGAAGGGTCCTTTACCTGTAAATATTTCTTCTCTTTGCATATAGAGTTCCTTCTTTCCTCTCTGGTTTTGGGAGAATAGAGTACAAATTGTAATAGCTTGTTTTATGTATGAGGATTTAGTGTATTTGTCCTTGTATCAGATTGTCTCCATTTGGGTTCTAGATTTATTGATTATAGCATAAAGGGTGTTATAGTTTTTCTACTTGCATTTCCAGTGAGTGTCTGTAGTAGAGTTATTTTCATAGAAGCAACTAGGTCTAGGACTACTTTTCAGATTTGTATGAGCTGGGATACCAAAGGTATGTCATGCTTATCTTCTAGTGGATGCTGGTTATGTATTGCTTGTTTATAGGTATCTTCTAAGGGGAGGGTTAAAATACTTTAAATGAGTGATAACACATTTGGGTACACAAGTGGTTTGTTAATGTATGATTTGATTTGGGATGAATGTGTTGTCTTCTTGTTTTATAGTTTTGTTGCAGTCAGGTAACTCTACTGCCCATTGGATAAGGCACTGGTCTATGAGAGACTAAGGATATTTCAAGGGACCATTCAACCCAACATTAAAATCATTCAATTCAAGAACCTTTTTCTTTTATGTTGGTAGTAATAGAGGTTTCTGTCTAGTCTTTAGACTCATTCTATGCAAGTAGGGCTTTTGCATATGAATTGGCTACATTGGGGTATAGGATACCTAAAGGGGTTTGAAGACTATTCCACATTAATGTATCTATAGGCCTATGGTTTATCATGAGCTGTCTTGAGTGTCTAGATGAGGCAATACCCACTTGAGTGATGTGGAGCTCAAAGAAGAAGGAGGATGTTCTCTATCCAAATCAATTGGACTATTTTCGTGTCAAACTTGAGTGCTTACCCTGAGAATCAAGCCCATCTATTGATTCAAGTTTGGTCCTACAAGAAAAGGCTCCAACAAAATGGCAACTCTACTAGGGAGAGTCTATAATAGAGTAAAAAATAAAAATAAAGCATTTGCTGATATTCTCTCATTACGTGTTGAGTGGCGGCTTTGATTTTTCTATTTGATCAGTGCATCTTCTGATAAATAGTGCATGTTTACTTGATGGAGTTTTGGTTGATTGGAAGAGTAACAATACAAGAAAAAATGTCCTCTTCGAGGAGGTGGTGACTCTAGACTACAAAGAACATGATGGAGCTACAAGGTGAGCTCTAGATCTGCCCTGCCTTCCAGTCAACAAAGTCTTTTGCTGTTGAATTCCTAGGTATTTCTCAAAAATCTAAAATGTCTCCTTATTGAGTGATCAAGCACTAAGAAAAAGAGTAAGGTGTGAGTAGAGTTTTGCATACTTCAAGTTTTTAGTTGCATCTCTGCAAAATTGTATGGAAGTATTGCATTAAGTTTGATGGGTAAGCTTGAGGAGGAGCTTGCATTATTAGAGAAGGGCATCCTTAGGGATTGTATAAAATTGGTAAGATTGAAGGTGGGGTGCAAACAAGATCTATCCACATCTCTTTTCTATGAGAAGTTTTGTGGTGCATATGATGAGCTTCTGGATGATATTGAGTTTCTAGAAGCTGAGTTCATTGGTTTATTCCTAGAGCTTTGTTTTCATGAGTCAACCAGTTGGTCAAATGCTTTATGGGAAGAATATTATATATGTATCAGGGATTGGGTACTTAGTGATGATAGTCTTGAGCTTGAGGATGCACTTGGGGTTCTGTCTAGTAGTACTATTATTGAGAATGATGGAAGCTATGAAGGAGATGTGTCAAGTGATGACACTCTTTCTTATAATCATCAAAGTGATGCTCTTTCTTAGTATGGGGTAGAAAGTTTGTTCAGTCAATTAGATGAAGAAGAGGATTGGATGGATGAAGATGTTGCTAATGATTATATGTCAGAGGAGGGTGTTCTTGAGGATAGTTGTTCACTTCATAGTGAACAAATTTCAGATCTCCTATCTTGTCAATATCTCAGGTATGTAGGGAGAGATGACTCTAGGTTCTCACACTCAGCACACATTGATTTTGACTGGGAAAATGAATCAATAGGGTTTGACTTTGACATGTGTGCCTTTGATTCTTTTGCTACCCCATCACTGGTAGATGGAAACCAGGTATAGTATGATATATCAGATGATGAAGTCATCAGTGTTTGTTCATCTTCAAGTAATGTAGATGTCCATGACATAGTACTAAATACTGGTTGGGAGAGTTGTATAGATTTTGAATCCTTTTCTAATTTTGAATCTATTGCTAAGCCATTGAGGGTTGGCCCTTCAGTTTCTCATGATGAGCATGTTGATATTTCTTTTCCCACCTACCAACAATTTTTGGTTTTATTAAATGTTGACAAGATGCAGAGTGCTCCTATGTTTGATGATCATGTCCCATGTGATGAGTCCCCTCAGTGTTTGCATGAAGATCACTATATCTTCTCCTTGGAGGTGCAAACTTTTGGTATGAATGGATCCAATAGTGACTACACTAACATTTTGATAGAGCTAGAGAGTTTTTCTTTTTAGTTGGACAGTAAGCTTCTCGAATGTGGTGGTAAACATGAAGGTGATTTATGTTGCAGTTCCTTCAGCATTTTCCTATTTAAGGAATGCAACATGCATATGCCATTTTCTTTTCAAAGTTGATATGATTTCCATTCTGGTCCTCAAATTGATCATGTTGATTTTTCTTGTCCTATGTTATTGGAGAATGGAAATAAATTTGATCAGGTGCATGGAAATGATAAATTCATCTCATTTTCATTTTATGGAGATGAAAACCAAATTTTTGATAGAGGAAAGATTTGATCAGAAGTTTTGGGGCCCTAAGCCTTTTGTAAATATTGTAAACTTTGTTAATACTTTCCCTTTCCTATTGTGTGTTTTTCCTTCCTGTTCCCTGCATTTTTTTGAAGTCCCCTAGTTTTTGTCCTATGGGTGGTCTGCTCTACTAGTAAATTTTGCATTCTTGCATGGGCACAAGTTACCCATCATCCCTAGACAGAGCCACTATTAGTCCATTTTCTAGAAAATGCAAAATCTTGTGAAAATGGCCTCTTCCCTACAAAGCTTTGTTTTGTTGTCCTGTCATGCCTACAATCATAGTTTTAAGTTGCGAAGAAATTCTACAATGTTTCATGGTATGTGCCCTTAGCCCTGTGTTCTTCATATTGTCACCTTGCTCTAGTCCAAATTGCATGTGCTGAACCACAAAACCCGGGGAGAATTTTAAGTTTTAAGGTCTGCAGGAAATGTTCTCAGAATATGCCTCAGTGTCGAAAACCCACAATGTTTTTGAAAACCCATGATGTTTTCGGTCTCCCTGCTACCTTTTGGTCTGCATGAAAACTCTAGATGTTTTTGATCTTTTGCCAAAAACCCTATGTGTTTTTTACTTTGCACTTTTTCCTCTTTGTTAGCGTTTCCTATCTGCATAGCTGTGACCTGTTGGTGGGCTTGGGTTTTTGAAAGTTTTAAATTGATTGGTTGTCACATGATCACATGTTAGATTTTTTTGACATGCGACCATGCAACTGGTTACTTCTTGTGTTGGGGCCCATTGGCGGGGAGGACAGTGGTCCCACTGGCACTTATGTGGCATCCTGTGGTTGGCTGTCACATGGTTGCATGTCAAAGTTTTTTGACATGTGATCATGCGACTGGTTGACACCTATTCCTAGGCCAATTGGTGATGGAAGTGTTGTGGTCCCACTATCAGATGAGGAGGATAGCATGGCAGATCTGGATAGCATGGCAGATCTAGTGGTTGGCACATGATCCCATGGGAGGTTTCAAACCCATGTAATCATGCGCCTGCCATTTGATTTTGAAGGCTTATTTCTAGGTGGGTCCTATGGTAGAGATGACTCAATGGTTGTAGAAAATGGTGGCATGACATGTGGCATTAGGCGGGCCCAAGTCTAAGGCATGGTGATTGTTGACAGGGCCGAGGCATGGTAAGTAGTGGTTTGTCGCATGTTTGCATAGCCTTTTTCAAGGCTATGCAATCATGTGACTAATGTTTTGTGTTAAATCATGGTAGCGGTGGTTATGTTGTAGGGTAAAGGTTTGCAAATTGTCACATGTTTGCATAGCCCTTCTCCTGGGTATATGATCATGTGACAACTATTATGATGTCACTGTTGGGGAGTTAAGGTGGGTTAATAGTGTCATGCTGTTGACATGCTCGATCTTCATTCACCAAGGGATTTATGAGGTGGTGGTTGACTTGTCAAGGTGTCCCGCAGTAGTTTTAAAAATTATATTGGGCCACCCAATATGCTGGGAAGAGATATAATCAATGGCCACATTTAAAATTTGCTGATCTAGCCATTGCCACCAGTATTTAGACTTGTAGAGAGTTTTTGTGATAGGAGGTAGCAGAATTAAATGCTTTCATGGCCAAATTTGATTGGTTTGGTGGTGCTTGCTATTGTAGTGTGGTCCAGGGTGTGCTGGGTTCATTTACAGGGTCTGTACCATGTTGTTTTGTGCTCGAGGTGTGTTGTAGATGGCCACAAAGGGTTGGCAATTTCAAATTTTCATGATTTGCAGTACTTTCCTAGAGACTTATCATGACTGTAGATCTTCCTCAGGCATGGCCAACTAGTTTTCTTCCCTTGCAGTAATTTTGTGACTATTTTAGTTGGTTGGGTGGGTGAAACCCTAGCCCTAGCTATCTGTAGCTTGTTGCAACCTATTTTGGGTTTCCAAGGTAGCTAGTGGTATAAGTTGTAGCTTTTTTGACTTAGAAGGGGTTCAAATTTTGATCAATTCTAGGGGTTCTGGTTTCTATTGGTTCCAAGTGAAGGGTCCTTTTCTTAAAAATATTTATTCTCTCTGTATATAGAGTTCCTTCTTTCCTCTCTGGTTTTGGGAGAATAAAATACAAATTGTAATAGCTTGTTTTATGTATGAGGATTTAGTGTATTTGTCCTTGTATCAGATTGTCTCCATTTGGGTTCTAGATTTATTGATTATAGCATCAAGGGTGTTATAGTTTTTCTACTTGCATCTGCAGTGTGTGTCTTTAGTAGAGTTGTTTTCATAGAAGCAACTAAGTCTAGGACTAGTTTTTAGATGTGTATGAGTTGGGATACCAAAGGAATGCCATGCTTATCTTCTAGTGGATGTTGGTTATGTATTGCTTGTTTATAGGTATCTTCTAAGGGGAGGGTTAAAATCCTTTAAATGAGTGATAACACATTTGGGTACACAAGTGGTTTGATAATGTATGATCTAATTTGGGATGAATGTGTTGTCTTCTTGTTTCATAGTTCTATTGCAGTGAGGTATTTGACTCTGCTACCCATTGGATAAGGCACTGGTCTATGAGAGACTAAGGGTATTTCAGGGGACCATTCAACCCAACATTAAAATCATTCAATTCAAGCATGTTTTCCTTTTATGTTGGTAGTAATAGAGGTTTTTGTCTAGTCTTTAGACTCATTCTATACAAGTAGGGCTTTTTCATATGAATTGGCTGCATTGGGGTACAGGATACCTAAAGGGGTTTGAAGACTATTCCACATTAATGTATCTATAGGCCTATGGTTTATCATGAGGTGTCTTGAGTGTGTAGATGAGGCAATACCCACTTGAGTGATGTGGAGCTCAAAGAAGAAGGAGGATGTTCTCTATCTTCATTAATTGGACTATTTTCTTGTCAAACTTGAGTGCCTACCTTGAGAATCAAGCCCATCTATTGATTCAAGTTTGGTCTTGCAAGAAAAGGATCCATCAGAAGGTCTAGGTCAAGAGTTGGAAAGAGCTGAAGTTGATGCTACTATTGTAGAAAAAAGAAGAAACATCCAATTCTTGAAGGCTTCATCAGCTAATGTTCATGGCCCTTCTGCTACTGAACTAGGTATGCCATCTATGAACACTATTGTTCCACTTAGCAATGCTACTACTAGTAATCTAATTCCTAATGTATCTACCAAATCATTTGTTGATCCTAATAGACAGTCAAATGTGCAAGTGGGTGGGAATGTAGATAAAAATAATAATTCTAGTGGGAACACTAGTTTAGGATTTCAAAGAGGATCTATGCAACTAGAAGGCTATAGGAAAATTACTTTTGATGGAATTCCTGGCTACCCGAATGATTTTCTAAATTATATAAGAGATAAGGTACCTAAGTTTACTGGTAATAATGCTATTAGTCATGAGGAGCATCTTAGGTTGTTTGTTGATATGCTTAATGATTATGAGGTAGAGCATGAGGATGTAGTCATGAAATTGTTTATTCAATCTCTAATGGAGGATGCAAGAGATTGGTTTAAGAGACTTCCTGATAAATGTATTGATACTTGGGATTCCTTTGAGAGATGTTTTAAAGAGCAGTATGGTGATAGCCCTAATGCTAGTTTCATGTTAAATGAATTCAATACCATAAGGAAAAATCAGAATGAGTCTGTAGCTGAATTCAACATGAGATTTCAAAAGGGTATGCACAAGTTGTTTCAAGTTATGCGGTTAGATGACAATGTTTGTCTAACTACATACTTCAATGCATTTGATGGAAAGATGGGATATTTGTTGAGGGACAAGGAACCAAGAACTTTGAGAGATGCTTTTAGGATTGTTGTCAATATTGAGAACAATATGAAAATATTAGGGAAGTTGGGTGGGAAGAGAGATGACCCTAAGTTGTTTGGAGACAAGAAATACAAAAAAGAAAATGATAGGAATGTTGGAATTAGGAGGAAAGAAGAAGATAAATTGGATAAGGTGCTCAATGCATTGAAGGATTGGTAGGCACCTGCAAATAGGAACATCAGTGGTCCTACCAATGAAAGGCCTCAGTTCAACAACAATTTCAATAAGGAGAATAGATTGCAGGATTACCCCTACAACACCCAATGGAAGGATGGCAGGCCTATTGTCCCTACTAAAAGAGGAAATAATGATAGAGGTGTCCCTAACCCTCTAAAAAATTCTTCAAGAAATGTCATGGAGGACATACCTTGGTGTGTTGCATGCCAGTCCCCTCATTCTACAGAGCATTGTGTGGTTGGACATTCTATGGCTGCAAATCAAGATTGTGGTAGTGAGGAGATAGATCAAGAAGAAACTCATGATGATATTGGATGCCACATGGCTACTTCATATCTAGGATATGAAGATGATTCTGATTTTGATGAAGAAGTAGATGTGAATGTGAAGAGACACACTCAGGCCCTTTTTAATCAAGAGGTTTTTTATGATAGTGAAGACATTGATAAGAAGACATGTAATATGAACTCTTCTTCTGAGCCAGTAAACTTAAGAAGACCTTCTAGAGAAGATATGAATAGGATTACTACAGAAATGGTTTCCCAAGTGCAAACTAGAGGCATGGTGGCAAGGGATACACATGGAAAAGCTATAGGAATGTTTATAAAGAGTACCAACTCCGAAGAGCCTAATGAGAACAAATCAAAAGGTGATCACATGGTGAAATTCAAGAATGTAAAAGGTAAGAATTGTGAGCCTAAGGGAGTTGGAGTTGAAAGATTTTCTAGTGAGATTGAGAAGCTAGTTAACACAATGGCTAAGATTAAAAAAATGAGAGTGGCCAATACACCTAATGTATCAGATAAGAAAAAGGACATTAAGGCTATGCAGACTGAGATTTCCTCACAATACTCCTATTGATATGTTATATGTATTGTCCAAAATTATAGTTAAGGTTCCATTGTCAGAATTATTGAGGATACCTGAACTCAAAGATAGAGCTATCACATGGGTAGATAATGTTCATAATAATGATGTTGCATGTAATGGGTCTCATGATAAAGCTTTGAAAGGTGTTGCTACTCAGGGAATTGTATCACAAATTCCTCCTATATATTTGGACAATTCTGTCAATACTAGCCTTGAAAACATTGATCCATTCTTTTTAAGTGTCCTTGTGAATGGAATGAAACTAAGAAATTGTATGATTGATAGTGGTGCCTCTGATACTATCATGCCTATCAAAATCATAGAGAAAATGGGCCTTAAAGTTGATACAGTTCAAGGTAGATGTTGTGCAATGGATCAAAGGGAGGTACTAGACTTTGGGACTATCAATGCAATGCCATAAAGGCTGGCAGCATATCCAGAGAAAGAGTTAACAATGAGTGTTTTGGTGGTGGACATCCCTCCTCATTATGGGATGTTTCTATCTAGAAGGTGGAGTGCTGCCATGGGTGGAAGTTTATAGTGTGATCTATCCTATGCCACTTTTAAGATTGATGATTAGTTTGTCAAGATTGAGTGAGAACTAAGAGTATTGCACATGATTGAAAGGAATATTGACAATGAGACTACATGTTTTTTGGATATGGATATTAATGCTTTTAGGGTAGAGATACTTGAACTTGTGAAGGAACCTATTTTGTCACCTATCTCTATTGAGGTAAGTTTTATTTCTGTGAGGGGTGATTTGTGGGTAATGTACTTTGATGGTGCAAATTGCAATGATGGAGCCAGAGTAGGTATTTTACTTATTTTTCCTAATGGAAACACTGATAAATTTTCTTCCACATTGAATTCTTTTTGTACCAACAATATAGTAGAATATGAGGCATTGTTGTTAGGACTGAGGTTGGCACAAAAACATGGTATTAAGTGTTTGAGTGTTGTTGGTGATTCTAAGTTGGTGGTGTCCCAGGTTAGGTCAGTATATGCTTCCAAGAACAAAAGGTTAAAACAATATAGGAATGTAGTTTGGGATTTGATTGAACATTTTGATGCCTTCAATATTGAGTGGAAGGATAGGAAACACAATAATATGGTTGACTTGTTAGCCAATATAGAAATCAATCCAAGTGATATTACATTTACTGGTATCTCTAAAGTTGAAATTTAGGCTAGACCTAGTATACCAGACAATATTGAAAATTCACAAGTTTTTGATGATGATAATGATATCTTGAAGTTTATGAGTTGTGAAGATCAGTATCATGGTCAGGAATTTGATTGTTCAGCCTTGGTTGAGTCTATAGAAGGAAAAGAGGTTGTCTTTGGCAATGAAGTTATTCAACTTAGAACTAACAAGGTGCCCAAGGGGCTTGTTGTCTTGGAAACTGTCTTTGATAACTAGGATAGAGTTCAAAAGAATATCAAAAGAGAAGATCATGCTGATCTGGAGGAGATAAATCTTGGAACACATGAGGCAGCTAAGAAGGTATACATTGGTATGGACATGTCTCACAATGTGAAAAAATCTTTGATTGAATTATTGAGAAAATTTAGGCATGTTTTTGCATGGTCATATGATGACCTAAAGGTTTATAGAGAAGACTTATTTTAGCACATTATTCCTTTGAGAGAAGATGCTAAACCTTTCCGGCAAAAACAAAGGCCTATTAATCCTACTTTGGCACCTAAGATGCAAGAAGAGTTAATGAAGCTAAGAGATGGTAGAATTATCAAGCCTATAGGGCACTCTTCTTGGGTTTCAAACCTTGTTCCTGTGAGAAAGAAAAATGGTGACATCAGACTTTGTGTGGACTTCAGGAATTTGAACATCAGCTCATTAAAGGATAACTATTGTCTACCCAATATGGAAGCTATGTTGCAAAGAGTGACCAGATCTGAATTGATGTCTATGATGGATGGTTTCTCTAGTTATAATCAGGTAATTGTCAAAGAATCAGAACAATTCAAGACAACTTTCGCAACACCTTGGGGGAAATATGTTTATGTGAGAATGTTGTTTGGTCTCACAAATGTTGGTGCCAATTTTTAGAGGGCAATTGATGTTGCTTTTTTAGATTTTATTGATGATTTCCTTATTGTTTATCAAGACGATTTAACTGCCTATTCCAAGAAGGAAGATGATCAATGTACTCATTTAGAGAAAATATTTGTAAGGGCTTTGGAAAATGGCATTTCACTAAACCCAAGGAAATGTGCATTTGGTGTCATTGGAGGTAAGTTTCTTGGCCACTTAGTTAGGAAGCAAGGAGTGAGAATTGACCCTGAGAGGGTAGCATCTATTGATAAAATTTAGAGACCAAAGAATGTTAAAGGGATTCAGTCCTTCTTTGGTCAGGTCAATTTCTTAAGGAGGTTTGTAACAAATTTTGCAGAGGTTACTAGACCTACTTTTAAGATGCTGAAGAAGGGATCTGCAATCAATTGGGAGGGTGAGCCTGATGAAGCTTTCAGGAACATCATGTAGGCCATTAAAGATGCACCTGTGCTTAAGGCACTTGAGTATAATGTCCCAATGTACATCTTTTCCTTTGCATCTTTTCATACTATTGTTGCAGTTTTGTTACAAAAGAATAAGGAAGGTTATGAGTAGCCTATTGCATTCTTCAATAAATCTTTGCACGCTACTGAATTGAAGTATGACATAAATGAGAAACAAGCATATGCACTTTTTAAGATAGTCAAGGCTTTTAGATGTTATCTGATGGGAGCAGTTGTGATTGCTTTTGTGCCAAGTGTAGCTATGAAAGATATTTTCTCATAGCAAGAGGTGTTTGGGAGAAGATGTAGATGGATTAATAGGATCCAAGAATTCAACATTGATATCCAAATTACTAAATTGGTTAGAGGACAAGGATTGGAAAAACTGATGGCCCAATCCAATCTTGATGCTAATCAGATAAATCAAGTTGAAATTTATTATACATGTGATATAGATGATTGTATCTGGTATCAAGATGTCATCTATTACCTAAGAAATATGAAATGTCTAGCAGACATGGATGACAATAAGAAGAGGATAGTAAAATTACAGGCCATCAAGTATGTAATTGTGAAATGTAAATTGTATAGAAAGAATTTAGATTGCATACTTTTTAAATGTGTTGATGAAGATCAAGCTAACAAGTTGTTAAAGGAAATGCATGAGGGAGTTTGTGGTGGGCATTATATGGGTAAAACAACTGCTCATAAAATCTTGAGAGAAGGGTTCTGGTGGCCTACAATCTTCAAGGATGCATAATAGTTGGTGAGGAGGTGTGATTCTTGTCAAAGGTTCTCTGGTAAGCTTAAATTTTTAGGCAATGTTCCATTAAAACTAGTAGAGGTACAGGGTCCTTCCCAACAATGGGGAATTGATTTCATAGGGGAGATACCAAACAAGTCTAGTGGAGGAAACTCATGGATCTTAGTTGCTACTGATTACTTTACTAAGTGGGTAGAAGCTATACCTACAAGAAATTCAACTAGTAAGGTGGTGACTAATTTCTTATTGAACAACATTGTTACAAGGTTTGGTTTCCCTAAGAGAATAGTAAGTGATAATGCCATGTGCTTCAGGTCTGCTGAATATAAGGACTTTCGCAAAGGTTTAGGAATTCATGTTTCTTATTCCTCACCCTATCATCCACAAGGAAATGGTCAAGCAGAATCTACTAATAAAATTTTGATTAAGATCCTAAAGAGGATTCTTGAAAAGAATAAGAAGGCATGGAATTCAAAACTACCATTAGCTGTATGGGCTGATAGGGTGACTGTGAAGAGGGCAATTGGTTGTGCACCATTTGACCTAGTATATGGAATACATGCAAGGATGCCACAAAATAAGTTACTGGAAATGTATAATTTTTTTCAATTATATGATGATGATGTTAGCATGTGCAAAAAATTTCATGGCTCTAGCCCTTTTCCCATGGTCTCTGCAGCTATTTTTAGGTCCCTAGCACAAACCCTTGGTTCAAAAATTCAAAAAACTAGCCGTTGCATGCAAAAACCCTTTGAAAAACCCTGGCCTTATTCTATTTTGATGTTACTTTTCATGGGTCACTTAAGGGTCTTGATTCACATGTGCTTTATATTTTGGTCGGCCCCATTTAAATTTTTCCTAAGACTTTACCTCGGTGGCCTTTAATATTTCCCTATGGTCCCCAACGCTTTATTTTTCCTTAAAGCCTAAGTCCTATGCTTTATTTTTTCCTATGGTTGGGCTTTAATATTTTCCCTGGGCCCAGCTCTAACACCATCTTCATCTAACAATGGGCATATCTTCTCAAGTGATGTGTAAAATGCATAAGATCTTGAGATGGCCGTCGATTCTTTGTATCATGTAGCCTTTTTCTCATGGGAGTCCGCTTGCCAGGTATTCTGATTTGGATGTTTTTTATTGGTCCATGTAGTATGAGGTGGAATCATGTTAGTGGGACCCATCTTTTTGGCATTCAAGCAGGTTAAAGTCTCATTTAATCTTGTGCTTGTAATTATACCATTAATGAAATATGCTCAACCTTTAATGTAGTGGTATAGCAACAACCGTTGATTCTCATAAGAGGTTTGTGGTTCCAAGATTACACGTAGACATAGTTGGCACTATTTGATTTGTCCATGTATTTGCACAGTGGCTTTTTGTTAGTGGGACCTGAGCTTTTGGTGTGTCAAAGGGTCCTAGTCTTGTCAAAGGATCAATGGTGGGCATGTCTTCACAAGGGATGTGTCAGATGTATGAGATTTTGAGATGGATGCTTATTTTTGTTGACTGATGTAGCCTTTTCTTTAGGTGGGTCCACTGCTACATATTCTTAGTTGGTGAATTGTGATTGGTCTAGATGTGCTAAGGTGGACTTGTCAGTGGGTTTTCCGGTCTCAGAGGAGTGAATAGGCTACAAGATCTGATGGTTGTCATGATACCATTGATCAGAGTTACATGATGGATATGGTGACAAATGTCGATCTTCGCTAAAGGAAAAAACTTTGCGGTGGGTCCTTTGTTAGTGATGACCGAGCGATTATGGTGAATGATGTGGTGATGTGTGGTAGGTTTTTAGGTGGGCCTAGGTGGAGTTAAAGGTCTTAGAGGTTTCAAAAAAATGTTTGGTGGTTCTAATAATTTTTAATGCTTTTCGCTCATTCGCTGAGTGAGGTGATGATTTTCTAAATCAATTGGTGATCCTACCAACAAGTGTTCACGGAATCGCTAAACTTTCTAGGAGAATGATAAGGTTCTTCACGAACTAACAAAAGCCTTTTGTCACCAGTTTTCCAAATGTGGGACTAAGGTCAGATATTTACCTTTTGTCCCCAGTTCATGAGGTTAAAGTTGGGTTAAGATTTTCTTTCTATGAATAGGAAAAAGCACTGTCGCATAGTCACTAGGAGTAAACCCTGGGTGGTAGTCGAGTTAAGATTTAAAAGACCACGAAACATGAAGATCTAATGGTCATGACTTAAAGTCATTTCATATTCAAATATTGACCACCTATTCACTATAAGCGCCATGGAAATGATCGTTATTATTCAAATTCAAATTTTTGAAGGGTTTCCAGTGACAAGAAGTACCAGAATTTATGGTTTTAACAGCTGATTTCGATTGGTTTGGTGGTGCTTGCTATTGCTATGTGGTCCAGGGTGTGCCATGATCATCTGTAAGGTTTGTACTATGCAATTTTGTGCTTGAGGTGTGTTGCAAGTGGCAGAAAGGGGTTGACATTTTGAATGTTTTTATGATTCTTAGTACCTTCTCAGTGAGATTTTCATCATTGAAGATCAATCCAGGGCTTGTCTTCTCCTAATTGCTTGGGTTTTCTTCCCCTGTAATAAATTTGTAGCCATTTCTAGTTGGTTGGGTGGTTAAAACCCTAACCCTAAGTCATCGTAGCTTATTGCATTCTCTTTGAGAATTCCAAGATGACTAGGGAGTATACATTGCAAAAATTTTCATTTTGTGGGGGTTCCAAAACTTTCATTGGTCCCTGGTTGTTAATGGTGTTACACTGAGTAAAGAGGGTTTGATTTTGGGTCTTTTCCTTTGGTATTTTGTTGCTTAGTAATGCATTGATTTCTAAAAATTAATGAGAATACAATTGAATTCCTATATTAAATCTCTGATTATCCTCTTTTCTGATTGTGGATTCATATATGTTAAGGTCACAAAGTGGATTAGCATATGGTAAACAAAGAGTATTGTGAGATCAGCTTGGAGTTCTTGAAAAAGTTAGGATTAAAGCTTTTAGGGTGATTTCAGTGAGTTCATTGTTAGAGGGGAATTTGATGATCATGTTTGGGAGTGAAGGGAGTAATAGGAAAAGAACTTACTCTAAGTTTATATGTATTTGAGCTAAGGTTTCAGGGTGATATATGTTATTTAGTGACTCTTTGCCCTAGGATAAGGCACTAGCCTCCTCTTTGGATGCAGTTCATCATTATCAATCACACACATTCAAATGATAAAATCTTACATTAGTCAGTAATGAGTATATTGATATAACATTTTGGATTCTTTTTCAAAAGTGAATCAGGGGTACACTCACCTGAGCATTAAGGCTCAAAGTGTAGGATGATCTCTTTTGATCCTTGTTAATTGGCCCTCTTTCTTGTAGACTTTGGAATGGTTATAGAGTCAAAGTTATATTAGGTTATCCATCGAAGTATAAATCTACAAGTTGAAGATCAAAGGGAACTCCCAAAAAAATGGTGACTCTACTAGGGAGAAAAACAATGAAGAAATATATATGTTAGGATCTCTGGTTGTGGTCTAATTTTAATATTCAAAATCTTATTTTCCAGATTGATTTACCCATCTGAGTCCCCAAAAAAATGGTGACTCTACTGGGGAGAGTCTAGAGGTAAAGGCTATTAAGTGCACTCTTCTTTTCTTGTTGTATTCAGTTGAAAGATTTCCCATCTAGGTGGGTGGTGACTCACAAGGTTAGAACCAGTGTTATAAACTATAAATCATGGACAAAAGGAGGAATACTAGGTCCTTTGTCAAAAAGAATCTGGAGGTCACTCTGGAACAATTTCCTAGACAAGAAAAGAAGAGTTGGATTAGAAGGAATGGTGAGTCTACTAGTGCTCCCATAAGAGAATAGATAAATACTAGAGGTAGAGCACCACATGTTTCCTCAAGTGATGAAGGTTCACAGGATAGAGTTTCTAGATCAGATGGTGGTCGCTCTGAGGATAGATTTTATGATACCCTAGAGACTATATTTTAGGACAAGGGTCCATTACCTATAGGTCAAGATGAACAAGCTAGAGAGATGGGTTTGGAGATTGATTTAGATCTTGATGAAGATAATTTTAGAAGAGAACCCATGAGACCTAGGCAAGTCCACTTCCCATATCAAAATCTTTCTGATATGGATGTGTCATCAGGTTCTGATGATATTATGTTAGATCCTAATGATTTAAATGCACTAAGGTTACAATTGGCAGAGTAGGATGCCATACATAAAAGGTTACAAGAGGAGAGAGAGGCTAAGAAGGTGAATGCTTTGATAGAAAGACAGTCTCTCCTTAGAAAGATTAATGAAATGAAGGAGAGAAATAAGATGCTTACTTCTACTCCTAAAACTTTGCAACATGATGTTTTTGGTGATCTTGAAGCTTTGAGGAGTGAGTAGGAGTGCTTACTGCAAGATTATGAATTTGATAAGGAGGGCCCTATGGTTAGACAAGTGCAAAGTTATGTTCCTTTGCCTAAAAAAAAAGATGGGCATGAGATCACTAGGCCTG
The DNA here is from genome assembly GCA_027943335.1 of Chamaecyparis obtusa. Lineage (NCBI taxonomy): Eukaryota > Viridiplantae > Streptophyta > Pinopsida > Cupressales > Cupressaceae > Chamaecyparis > Chamaecyparis obtusa. The sequence goes on from BSBK01000590.1 coordinate 146,926, forward strand.
CTATTGCCGCTGGTGAGAAAGGAAAGTAGAAGATGGTGGGACATCAAATTAGTAGATCATTGACAATACCAGGGGGCCCACCACCCAATTCAAGTAAGGACACAGAAATAGAAAGAAGAAGAAAAGAAGATGAGGACCTAGCAAGAGAACTTGAAAAGGCTAAAATTGAAGCTTCCATTGCAGAAAAGAGAAGAAAGATCCAGTTCTTCAAGGCTTCATCAGCTAATGCTCTTGGTCCATCTACTACTGAACTAGGTATGCCATCTTTGACTACTATTTTTCCACTTAATAATGCTACTAGTTCATTTCCTTCTTCATCTGCTAGGATAGGTGTTGATCCTAGGAAGCAATCAAATGCACATATAGATAGAAATGTAAATGCTAATGTTGATCCTAGGGTTAACACTAGTTCAAGTTTTCAAAGAAGACATATTCAACTAGAAGGCTATAGGCAAATTAGTTTTGATGGAATTCCTAGTTACCCGAATGCTTTTCCAAATGATATAAGAGATAAGGTACCTAAGTTTGCTGGTAATAATGCTATTAGTTGTGAGGAGCATCTTAGGTTAATTTTTGATATGCTTAATGAGTATGAGGTAGAGCATGAGGATGTACTCATGAAATTGTTTGTTCAATGTCTAATGGAGGATGCTAGAGATTGGTTTAAGAGACTTCCTGATAAATGTATTGATACTTGGGATTCCTTTGAGAGATGTTTTAAAGAGCAGTATGGTGATAGACCTAATGCTAGTGTCATGTTGAATGAATTCAATACCATAAGGAAAAATTAGAATGAGACTATAGCTAAATTCAACATGAGATTTCAGAAGGGCATGGATAAATTGTTCCAAGTTATGCGGTTAGATGACAATGTCTGTCTGACCACATACTTCAATTCATTTGATAGAAAGATGGGGTATTTGTTGAGGGACAAAGAACCAAGAACTCTTAGGGATGCTTTTAAGATTGCTATCAATATTGAGAACAATATGAAGATATCAGGAAAGTTGGGTGGGAAGAGAGATGACTCTAAGTTGTTTGGGGATAAGAAGTATAAAAAAGAAAATGATAAGAATGTTGGAGCTGGGAGGCAAGAAGAAGACAAATTGGATAAGGTGCTTAATGTATTGAAGGATTTGAAGGCATCTATAAATAGGAACATTAGTGCTCCTACCAATGAAAGGCCTCAGTTCAACAACAATTTCAATAAGCAAAATAGATTGCAGAACTACCCCTACAACACCCAATGGAAAGATGGAAAGCCTATTGTCCCCACTACAAGAGGAAAAAATGATAGAGGTGTCCCTAACCCTCTACAAAAAGCTTCAATAAATGTCATGGAGGACATACCTTGGTGTGTTGCATGCTAGTCCCCTCATTCTGCAGAGCATTGTGTGGTTGCACACTCTATGACTACAAATCAGGATTGTGGCAATGAGGAGATAGATCAAGAAGAAGATCAAGATGATGTTGGATGCAACATGGGTTCTTCATATCTAGGATATGAAGAAGATTTTGATTTTTAAGAAGAGGGAGATGTAAATGTGAAGAGATGAAATCAAGCCCTTTTTCATCATGAAGTTTTTTTTGATAGTGAAGACATTGATAGGAAGACATGTAACATGAACTCTTCTTCTAAGCCAGTAAATTTGAGAAGACCTTCTAGAGAAGAGTTTGATAGGATCACTGTAGAAATGATTGCCCAAGTGCAAACTAGAGGCATGGTGGCAACGAATACAAATGAGAAAGCTGCAGGAATGTTCATAAAGTGTACCAACCCTAGAGAGACTAATGAGAACAAATGAAAAGGTGATCACATGGTGAAATTCAAGAATGTAAAAGGTAAGAATTGTGAGCCTAAGGGAGTTGGAATTGAAAAGATTTCTAGTGAGATTGAGAAGCTAGTTAACACAATGGCTAAGATTGAAAAAATGAGGGTGGCCAATACACCTAATTTATCAGATAAGAAAAAGGATACTAAGGTGGTGCAGATTGAGATTCCTTCTTCTACTCCTATTGATATGTTATATGTATTGTCCCAAATTACAATTAAGGTTCCATTGTCAGAATTGTTGATGATCCCTGAACACAAAGACAGAGCTATTGCATGGGTAGATAATGTTCACAACAATGATGTTGCATGCAATGGATCTCAGGATAAAGCTTTGAAAGGTGTTGCTACTCAAGGAATTATGTCTCAAATTCCTCTAATATATTTGGATAGTTCTATCAATGCCAGCCTTGAAAATATTGATCCATTCTTTTTGAGTGTTCTTGTGAATGGAATGAAGTTGAGAAATTGTATGATTGATAGTGGTGCCTCTAATATTGTCATGCCCTTCAAAATCATGGAGAAGTTGGGCCTTAAAGTTGATACAGTCCAAGGAAGATGTTGTACAATGGATTAGAGGGAGGTACCAGTTATTGGGACTATCAATGCAATGCCATATAGGCTGGCAACATATCCAGAGAAAAAGTTGACAATGAGTGTTTTGGTAGTGGACATCCCTCCTCATTATGGGATGTTGCTATCTAGAAGGTGGAGCGCTACCATGGGTGGAAGTTTACAGTGTGATCTGTCCTATGCTACTTTCAAGATTGATGATCAGTTTGTCAAGATTGAATGAGAGCCAATAGTATGCCACATGATTGAGAGAAATATTGATAATGAAACTAAATGTTTTATGGATACTGATATTAATGATTTTAGGGAAGAGATACCTATATTTGATAACAAACCTATTTTGTCACCTATCTCTATTGAGGTAAGTGTTGATTCCATGAAGGGTGATTTGTGAGTAATGTACTTTGATGGTGCAAATTGCAAGGATGGAGCAGGAGCAGGTATCTTACTTATTTCTCCTGATGGAAATACCTACAAATTTTCTTTCACATTGACTTTCTTTTGTACCAATAATATAGAAGAATATGAGGCTTTGTTGTTAGGATTGAGGTTGGCATAAAAACATGGTATTAAATGCATAAGTGTTGTTGGTGATTTTGAGTTGGTTGTGTCCCAAGTTAGTCAATATATGCTTCCAAGAAAAAAAGGCTAAAACAATATAGGAATGCAGTTTGGGATTTGATTGAACATTTTGATGCCTTCAATATTGAGTGGAAGGATAGGAGCAACAATAAGATGGCTGACTTGTTAGCCAATATTGTAATCAATCCTAATGATATTACATTTTCTGGTATCTCTAAAGTTTAAATTCAGGCTAGGCCTAGCATACTAGACAATATTGAGAATTGGCAGGTTTTTGATGATGATAATGATATTTTAAAGTTTATGAGTTGTGAAGATCAGTATCATGGTCAGGAATTTGATTGTTTAGCCTTGATTGAGTCAGTAGAAGTAAGGGAGGTTGTCTTTGGCAATGAGTTCATTCAACTTAGAACTAACAAGGTGCACAAGGGGCTTGTTGTTTTGGAGACTATCTTTGACAACTAGGATAGGGTTCAAAAGAATATCAAAAGAGAAGATCATGCTAATCTAGAGGAGATAAATCTTGGAACACATGAGGCACCCAAAAAGGTATACATTGGTACAGATATATCTCAAAAGGTAAAGAAATCTTTTATTGAATTATTGAGAAAATTCAGGCATTTTTTTACATGGTCATATGATGACCTAAAGGTTTATAGAGAAGATTTGTTTTAGCATATTATTCCATTGAAAGAAGATGCTAAACCTTTCTCGCAAAAACAAAGGCCTATTAATCCCACTTTGGCAGCCAAGATGCAAGAAGAGTTGATGAAATTGAGAGATGCTGGCATTATCAAGCCTATAAGGCACTCTTCTTGGGTTTCAAACCTTGTTCCTATGAGAAAGAAGAATGGTGAAATCAGGATTTGTGTAGACATTAGAAATTTGAACATCAGCTCATTAAAGGATAATTATTGTCTGCCCAATATGGAAGCTATGTTGCAGAGGGTAACTAGATCAGAATTGATGTCGATGATGGATGGTTTCTCTGGTTACAATTAGGTCATTGTTAAAGAATCAGAGCAATTCAAGACAACTTTCACAACACCTTGGGGGACATATGTTTATGTGAGAATGCTGTTTGGCCTCACAAATGCTGGTGCTACTTTTCAGAGGGCAATGGATGGTGCCTTTTTAGATTTCATAAATGATTTCCTTGTTGTATATCAAGATGATTTAACTTCCTATTCCAAGAATGAAGAAGACCACTATATTCATTTAGAAAAAATATTTGTGAGGGCCTTGGAATTTTGCATTTCTCTAAACCCAAGGAAATGTTCTTTTGGTGTCATTGAAGGTAAGTTTCTTGGCCACTTAGTTGGGAAGCGAGTGAGAATTGACCCTGAAAGGGTAACAACTATTGATAAAATTCAGAGGCCAAAGAATGTTAAAGGGATTCAGTCCTTCTTTGGTCAGGTCAATTTCCTAAGGAGGTTTGTGACAAATTTTGTAGAGGTTACTAGACCTATTTCTAAGATGTTGAAGAAGGGATCTACAATCAATTGGGAGGGTGAGCCTGATGAGGCTTTCAAAAATATCAAGCAAGCTATCAAAGATGCACCAGTGCTTAAGACACCAGATTATAATGTCTCAATGCACATCTTTTCCTTTGCATCTTTTCACACTATTGTTGTAGTTTTGTTACAAAAGAATAAGGATGGTTTTGAGTAGCCTATTGCATTTTTCAATAAATCTTTGTATGCTACAAAATTGAAGTATGACATAAATGAAAAACAAGCATATGCACTTGTGAAGGCAATCAAGGCTTTTAGGTGTTACTTGATGGGAGTAGTTGTGATTGCTTTTATGCCAAGTGTAGCTGTGAAGGATATTTTCTCATAGTAGGAGGTGTCTGGAAGAAGATGCAGATGGATCAATAGGATCCAGGAATTCAATGTTGAGGTCCAGATTACTAAGTTGGTTAGAGGACAAGGATTGGCAAAACTGATGGCCCAATCCAATCTTGATGCAAATCAGGTAAATCATTCTGAAATTGATTATACATGTGATATGGATGATTATGTTTGGTATCAATATATAATCTATTACTTGAGAAACATGAAATGTCCAGATAACATGAATGATAATTAGAAGAGGACATTGAAATTATAGGCCATCAAGTATGTAATAGTGAAGTGTAAATTGTATAGAAAGAATTTGGATTGCATACTATTGAAATGTGTAGATGAAAATCAGGCTGAAGTATTGTTGAAAGAAATGCATGAGGGAGTTTGTGGTAGACATTATATGGGTAAAACAACTACTCATAAAATCTTGAGAGCAGGATTTTGGTGGCCCACAATCTTCAAGGATGCAGAACAGTTGGTGAGGAGGTGTGATGCTTGTCAAAGGTTCTCTGGTAAGCTTAAATTTTTAGGTAATATGCCATTAAAACAAGTCTAGTGGAGGACACTCATGGATTTTAGTTGCCATTGATTACTTTACAAAATGGGTAGAAGCTATACCTACAAGAAATGCTGCTAGTAAGGTGGTAATTGATTTTCTGATGAATAATATTGTTACAAGGTTTGGTTTCCCTAAGAGGATAGTTAGTGATAATGCAATGTGCTTCAGGTCTACTAAATATAAGGACTTTTGCAAAGGTTTAGGAATTCAGATTTCTAATTCCTCACCTTATCATCCACAAGGAAATGGTCAGGCAGAATCTACTAATAAGAGTTTGATTAAAATCTTGAAGAGGATTCTTGAAAAGAATAAGAGGGCATGGAATTCAAATCTACCATTAGCTCTATAGGTTGATAGGTTAACTGTGAAGAGGGAAATTGGTTGTGCACCATTTGACCTAGTATATGGAGTACATGCAAGAATGCCTCAGAATAATTTATTAGAAATGTATAAATTTGTTCAGTTATATGATGATGACATAGATGATGAGATGCAATTGATAATTGAGGACCTCATTAGGTTAGATGAGACTTGAAGAGAGTAAGTTGCAAGAAATGCCAAATTGCAGTTGCAGGTTAAGAATTTGTATGATAAGAAGACTATTGATAGAAGGTTTGAACTTGGTGATTTGGTGTTAGTTTGGAATGCTAGACTGGAGGATAAAGGGAAACATGGTAAATTTGATCCCATCTGGTTAGGGCCATATCAAATTCATGAGAAATGGGGCCAAGATTCATATATTGTCAAAGAGTTAAATGGTGATATTCAGGAATTGCCAGTTCATGGACAATTCTTGAAGAAATACTTCAATTGAAGGTATTCTATTTTCCATGAACAGTAGTTAGGTCTATATACTTTGTAAATTCTATAAATAAGCTACTTTCCCCTACCCTATTTTGTCTTGGTCTATCAGTTTTTGGTCCTATTGCCTACTTTGCCTTGCTTCTTCCCTGTTGTCTGTAAATTTTAAATGTTGGATGGTCTTCTTCAAACCAGTGATTCTAGATTCTTGCTATGCCTACAAGAGCCAAAAATCCCTAGACAGAGACACTGTTAGCATGTGCAAAAAATTTCATGGCTCTATCCCTTTTCCCCTGGTCTCTGTAGCTAATTTTAGGTCCCTGGCACAAACCCTTGGTTCAAAAATTCAAAAAACTAGCTATTGCATGCAAAAACCCTTTGAAAAACCCTGGCCTTATTCTATTTTAATGTTACTTTTTACGGGTCACTTAAGGATCCTGATTTGCATGTGCTTTATATTTTGGTCAGTCCCATTTAAATTTTTCCTAAGACTTTACCCCGGTGGCCTTTAATATTTCCCTATGGTCCCCAACGCTTTATTTTTCCTTAAAGCCTAAGTCCTACGCTTTATTTTTTCCTATGGTTGGGCTTTAATATTTTCCTTGGGCCTAGATTTGACACCATCTAGATCTAATGGTGGGTGTATCTACTCAAGTGATGTGTCAGACACAAGATCTTGAGATGGCCATCGATTCTTTGTATGACATAGCCTTTTTCTCATGTGGGTCCACTTGCCAGGGATTTTGATTTGGAGGTTTTTTTATTGGTCCATGTATTATGAGGTGGAATCCTATCAATGGGACTAGTCTTCATGGCATTCAGGTGGGTTAAAGTCTGATTTAATCTTGTGGCTGTCATTATACCCTTAATGAAATATGCTCAACCTTTAATGCAGCGTTATAGCGACAGTCATTGATTCTTGTAAGAGGTTTGTGGGTCCAAGATTACACGTAGGCACAGTTGGCGCTATTTGATTCATCCATGTATTTGCATAGTGGCTTGTTGTCAGTGGTACCTGAGCTTTCAGTGTGTCAAAGGGTCCTGGTCTTGTCAGATGATTGACAGTGGGCATGTCTTCGTAAGGGATGTGTTATATATATGAGATTTTGAGATGGCTGTTGATTTTGTTGAGTGATGTAGCCTTTTCTTTAGGCAGGTCCACTGCTACATATTCTTAGTTGGTGAACTATGATTGGTCCAGATGTGCTAAGGTGGAATTTTTAGTGGGTCCGCCAATCTCAAAGGAGTTAATAGGTTACAAGATCTAATGGTTGTCATGATACCATTGATCAGAGTTGCACGATGGATATGGCAGCAGTATGGTGACAGCCATCGATCTTTACTAAAGGAAAAAGCTTTGCGGTGGGTCCTTTGTCAGTAATGACTGAGCGATTATAGAGAATGATGTGGTGACATGTGGCAAGTTTTTAGGCCGGCCTGAGTGGAATCAAAGGTCTTAGAGGTTTTAACAAAATGTTTGGCGGTTCCGATAATTTTTAATGCTTTTCCCTCATTCGCTGAGTGAGGTGATGATTTTCTAAACTTTCTAGTAGAATGATAAAGTTCTTCATGAACTAATGAAAGCCTTTTGTCACCAATTCACCAATTGTGGGACCAAGGTTAGTTATTTACCTTTTGTCACTAGTTTACGAGGTTAAAGGTGGGTTAAGATTTTCTTTCTGCTAGTGGGAAAAAGCATTGTCGCATAGTTGCTAGCAGTAAACCTTGGGTGGCAGTCAAGTTAAGATTTAAAAGACCGCAAAACATGAAGATCTAATGATCATGACTTAAAGTTGTTGCAGATTCAAATATTGACTGCGGATTCCCTAAAAGCGCCATGGAAATGACTGCTATTATTCAAATTCAAATTTTTGAAGGGTTTCTAGTGATAGAAAGTACCATAATTTATGGTTTTAATAGCTGATTTCAATTGGTTTGGTGGTGCTTGCTATTGTTGTGTGGTCTAGGGTTTGTACTATGCAGTTTTGTGCTCAAGGCATGTTGCAGGTGGCCGAAAGGGGTTAACATTTTAAATGTTTTTGTGATTCTCAGTACCTTCTCAGTGAGATTTTCATGATTGAAGATCAATCCAGGGCTTGTCTTCTCTTTATTGTCTAGGTTTTCTTCCCCTGTAATAAATTTGTAGCCATTTCCAATTGGTTGGGTGGTTGAAACCCTAACCCTAAGTCATCTGTAGCTTATTGCATTCTCTTTGAGAATTCCAAGATGACTAGGGAGTATATATTGTAGAAATTTTGATTTTGTGGGGGTTCCAAAACTTTCTTTGGTCCCTGGTTGTTAATGGTGTTACATTGAGTAAAGAGATTCTTATTTTGGGTCTTTTCCTTTTGTATTTTGTTGCTTAGTAATGTATCAATTTTTGAAAATTAATGAGAATACACTTGAATTCTTGTCTTAAATCTTTGATTGTCTTCTTTTCTGATTGTGGATTCATATATGTTAAGGTCACAAAGTGGATTAACATATGGTAAACAAAGAGTATTGCGAGATCATCTTGGAGTTCCTGACAAAGTTAGGATTAAATCCTTTAGGGTGATTTCAGTGAGTTCATTGTTAGAGGGGAATTTGATGATCATGTTTGGGAGTGAAGGGAGTAATAGGCAAAGCACTTACTCTGAGTTTATATGTATTTAAGTTAAGGTTTCAGGGTGATATATGTTATTTAGTGACTCTTTGCCCTGGGATAAGGCACTAGTCTGCTCTCTAGATGCAGTTCATCATTATCAATCACACACATTCAAATGATAAAATCTTCCATCAATCAGTAATGAGTATATTAATATAATATTTTGGATTCCTTTTTAGAAGTGAATCAAGGGTACACCCACCTGAGCATTAAGGCTCAAAGTGTAGGAGGATCTCTTTTGATCCTTGTTAATTGGCCCTCTTCCTTGTAGACTTTGGAGTGGTTATAGAGTCAAAGATATATTAGGTTATCCATCAAAGTATAAATCTGCAAGTTGAAGATCAAAGGGAACTCCCAATAGATGACATAGATGATGAGATACAGTTGATAATTGAGGACCTCATTAGGTTGGATGAGATCATGAGAGAATTAGTTTCAAGGAATGTCAGATTGCAGTTGTCGGTTAAGAATTTATATGACAAGAAAACTATTGAAAGAAGGTTTGAACCTGGTGATTTGGTATTGATTTGGAATGCCAAATTGGAGGATAAAGGAAAACATGGTAAGTTTGATCCCATCTGGCTAGGGCCATATCTAATTCATGAGAAATGGGGCCAGGATTCATATATTGTGAAAGAGTTAAATTGTGATATTCAAGAATTGCCAGTTCATGGACAATTCTTGAAGAAATACTTCAATTGAAGGTATTTTACTTTCCATGAACAATAGTTAGGTTTGTACATTCTATAAATTTTGTAATTTTTTCTGGTCCTTGGTCCTATTTTGTCTGAGTTGCTTGTTCTACCTTGCTTGTTCCTTGTTCTCTGCAAGTTTTTCCAGTGGGATGGTCTGCTTTAACCAGTGATTCTAGATCCTTGCTATGCTTGCAGGAGGCATACATCCCTAGATAGAGCCACTTTTAGCACCTTGAAAAATTTTCATGGCTCTTACCTTTTCTTCTAGTCTTTGTAGTTGTTTTTAGTTCTCTGGCATAAAACCTAAGCTTAGAAAATTCAAAAATATAGTCGTTGGCATGAAAAAAGCCCTAAAAATGCCCTGGCCTTATTCTAATTTTGTGTTACTTTATTCAAGACACTTAAAAGTATTTTAATGCATGTTCTTAATTGTTAACTTCATTGTCACATGATCACATGAACCATTTTATGTTATGCGATCTTGTGACTAATGTTTTTCAGGCCCCTTTTAATAATTGTCGATTTGCCTAAGTCTCCTAGGTTAATTTTTTCCTATGTCTACAAGCCCGATGGTGCTTTAATTTTTCCTAAGTCAGTGCCTTAATATTTTTCTAGTGTTTTTAGCCTTCATTCTTTCCTGGGCCCGGCTATGACACCATCTTGATCTAACAGTGGTGCATGTTCTCATGAGATGTGTCAGAGCTATGTGATCTTAAGATGACCGTTGATTCTCTTTATGACATGACACTTCAAACTATGGGTCCAAGGTGACATGTATGCACAAATGGTGGTACATGATTGGTCCATGTATTAATACAATGGTAGTTGTCAGTGGGGCCAAGTTTTTTGAGGTTCAGTGGATTCTAACACTTGCAGAACATCGACGGTTGGCTTGTAATCTAATGGGTTTTTTCTGACACATGTGAACTTAAGAGGACCATTGATCTCTTTCGGTGTGAGAGGGTTGTCAGGGTAGGGTAAGATTCTTCATCCGATAGTTGTCTTATGATATAGAGGAATCTTGGAGGTCTATGCAAAGATGAGACAACCGTCGATCTTCTTGATGCGGGCCTAGTGAATTTCCTCAGTCTTTTGGTGGTTTGGATAAAGTTTTGGCGGTCCAAAAAATTTCAAAGGTTTTCACTCATTCACAAGGAAAAGTGGTAGTGTTCCAAATCATTTGGTGATTCAACGAAGGAAGGTCATGCAATCGCTAAAATTTTTAGCAGTGACTTAAGGTATTCTACAAACTGGCGAAAAGGTTTTCAGTCACCAGTTCACTAAATAAGGACCGGGCTTCATTGTTTTCCTTTAACCTCTAAGTCACTGAGTTAGACGATGGGTTAAGATTTTATTATTTGAATAGGAAAACCATTTTCGTGTGTTCGCTAAGAGTTAACCCAAGGTATCTGGATGGGTTAAAGACATAAAGCCCATGAAATGGAAGGATCTAATGGCCACGACTTAAAGTTGGCCCAGATTTAAATTATGACTGCCAATTTGTTGCAGGCACCATGAATGTGACCATTGAAATTCAAATTTGAATTCTGTGAGGTTTTTTGACAATAGGAAGTACCAAAATTGATACTTTTAGCAACTGATTTCGATTGGTTTGGTGGCACTAGTTTTTACCGACTGATCTGAGGGTCTTAGTGGTCAATGGCATGATGTTTTTGTACCAGAAGAAGTGTGATTTTTTGCTCGAGGTGTGTTGCAAGTGGCCAAATAGGGTGACAAATTCAGAATTCCATGATTTGTAGTACTTTCCTAGAGATCTATCATAAGTGCAAATCTTTCTTAGGCATGGCCAACTAGTTTTCATCCCCTACATTTAATTTATGACTATTTCTAGTTGATCTAGTCAGTGAAACCCTAACCCTAGTCATTTGAAGCCTGTTGCATCCTATTTTGGGGATTCCAAGATGACTAGTGGTGGTATATATTGAAAAAAGTAGTATTTTGTAAGGGTTGTTGTTGATGGTATTATACTGAGCAAGGAGAGCCTAGATTTTGGGTCTGTTTCTTTGGCATTTTGTTGTTTGATAATGTATTGATTCTGCAAATTTTAATGAGAACACATTTGGAGTCCAATTTCATATTTGTGTGTCTTCTTGTTTTGTTCTTGAGCTCATATATGTTAATTTCACAAAGTGGGTTATCATATTGTAAACAAAGAGTACTTTGAAATTATCTTTAAGTTCCTAACAAAGTTAGGATTAAAGTCTTTGAGGTAGTTTCAGTGATTTCATGGCTAGATAAGGATTTGATGTCCTGATATGTGAGTGAGAGGGATAATAGGAAAAGCACTTATCTTGAATTCAAGTGTGTTTGAGTTAGGGATTTTAGTTGATGTATGCTATTAGGTGACTCTATGCCCTGGGTTAAGGCACTAATCTTTTCTCTAGAGGCAGTCCATCATCATCAATCACACACACACACACACAAATTAAATGATAAAATCTTTCAACCAGTTAGTAAGGAGTATAGTTCTATAATATTTTGTGATTCCTTTGAAGAAGTGAATCAAGGGTACACCTGCCTGAGCATCTTGGCTCAAAGTGTAGGAGGATCTATTAGATTCTTGTTAATTACCCCTCTTCCTTGTATACTTTGGAGTGGTAATAGAGTCAAAGTTATATTAAAGTTATTCATCAAAGTATAAATCTACAAGTTGAAGATCAAAGGGAAGAACCAACACTTTCCTTAGGTGCTATTGTTACCAACCTTGCTTAGCCCCTTAGCCACACTCAAATAGATATAGTACTTTCCTAAGTAGAACCAATCTTACCATTTAAGGTTTGACATCAATGACAATACAACAATTGTTTCAATTGTAGTTTCCAACAATCTCCCTCTTTGGCATTGATGGAAAGACCATATGATATCACCTGAATAACACATGGATTACCAACCAATCCAAAAACTTATCTTTCTATCAGATAATTATTTTATAATATCCTTAGCTTTATTTTGATTTAGAATCCTATAAGCCTCACTTCTATGATTGTTAGAAGTATTTAGATCTCCCTCTATCCTGAGCCTTCATTTCAGTTCATCATCCTTATCTTTAGTTTCATCAGTTCATCTCCCTCTTTGAAAAAAATGCCAAAGCAGCAACTAAAACATACATCCATCAGATGTAGATAATATATGTGCAACTTAGTGTTTCTCCCTCTGTCATCTTGCTTATGACTGATTCCTTGTCTTTTCTTCTTTTCACAACTCTAGGGCAGCCCTAAAGTGTGACAATCTTCTACATCAATTTGTCAAATTTTCTGTAGTAGCATATTTGATGTAGTGCTCCTAGCTTGTCTAGGCAGCCTCAGTTAGGGGAAGAACCCCTAATTGACTTCTCAAAGACTCATGAGCTTCTTTGGGTAAAGCTTTAGTGAACATGTCTTCTAATTATTCTTTTGTATTCACATATTCCATTCGGACTTCTTTATCTTGTGCTAATTCTCTCAATTAGTGATACTTGATTGCAATGTGCTTGGTCTTAGTGTGCATCACTGGATTCTTAGAAATATTGATAGAACTTGTGTTGTCACAACAAATAACAATAGGTTCAGTGATTTCTTCTTTCATGCATATCAACAATTGTTCTATCCATACCAAGTTTGAATAGTTTACTGTAGCAGCATCATACTTAGCCTCGATAGTAGATTGGGAAATGCAATTTTGTTTCTTACTTGTCTAAGAGACTAATCTTTGTCCAAGACAGAAAGCTCCACCACTAGTACTCTTTCTGTCATCTACATTTCTTGCCCAATCAATATCTGTATAAACTCTGAGTTCAAATTTGTCATCCTTCTTATAATATAGACCATAGTTAGCAGTTCCTTTCAAGTCTCTCATAATTCTTTTCATAGCCATCATGTGTGTTTCCTTAGGATTAGTAGAGAATCTTGCCATAATGCCAACAACTAATGCAATATCTGGTCTACTATGTACAACATACTGTAATTTTCCAATTATGGATCTGTACAGAGTCTGATTCACTTCTGTAGCATCATCATTCTTAGATAACTTTTTTCTAGTAACCATGGGAGTTCCCACTAGTTTAGCATCTTTGATCCCAAAAGTTTTCAGTATTTCATTCACACTTTTCACAATTTTGTTAGTGTTAGAGTTCAAACACTTATAAGCTTTACTTTTTGTGGAGTACCCTAGGAATATGCCCTCATCACTCTTAGCATCAAACTTTCATTCCTAGTGTCTTTTAATATATAGCACTTACTTCCAAAGATTCTAAAGTATTTAACACTTGGTGCATGCCCATGCCATAATTCATAAGGTGTCATATTTGTACCTTTCTTGATCTGTACCTAGTTAAGAGTGTAGACAACAGTGCTTATAGCTTCTTTCCAATATTTTTGTGCCACATTCTTTTTAATCATCAATGTCCTTGCACAATCCAAGATAGATCTATTTATCCTTTCTATTATACCATTCTGTGGAGGTGTTTTAGGTGTAGAAATCTATCTTTTAATTCCTCTATCATTATAAAATAGATTAAATTCATTTGATGTAAATTCTCCACCTCCGTCAAATCTAAGACATTTCAGGTTCCTACCTGTCTCCTTCGCAACTTTAGCCAAATACCACTTAAAGAATTGAAAAGCTTCATATTTTTATTTTAGAAACATCACATGCATCATCCTAGTATGATCATCAACAAATAAGATAAAGTATCTAGCACCACAGTAACTTTGTATAGCCATAGATCCACAAAGGTCAATATGAACCAAATCTAAAATGTTTTCAGAAGTAAAGGATTGATGCAGGAGCATCCTGGGTGTAAGAGCAATCTTGCATCACCCAAAAATATTTATGTTTTTTATATTCAATAAGGGCTATTTTGTGCAGAGTTGCTATTTATGAAAAGTTACTATTTTTGGTAATTTTTGTATGTGCTCAGAATGATCTGATTTCTTTCTTGGAGATTCATTTTGGTCATATAAGTCTGCTAGTAAAGTTTCATTGCCAGATCAAGTGTATATTGGAAGATATTGAAGATTTTCGGTATTGGCAGTAGGGTACAAAAACTTTGAACTCAGTTTTGAAGGATTTAGAGGCCCCAGATGAGGTTGAAAATTTGGGTGACGAGTGCTTGCGTTGGTCAAGCCTATAGAGCGCTTTGTGGTGTTTTTGAAATGGGGTTATAATAGTCAATCGGGTCAGCTGGTGATGACTTATGGTCTCCGAAAGTCGGGTCACCTGAAATGGTAGAAAATAATTTTCTTCAAAATTTATGTTCGGGTTTCAAAGGTTATCTTGAGCTGACTATGATGTAATAAAATGTAAAATAAAATAATTCTAAGTTTGGTCAGCCTTATTGGCTAAAATTTTGGAACCTTCCCAAGCGGTGGAAAATTGCCTATATAAGGAAGGCTGTATTATTGTCTTAGGCAGTTCAGAATAGTTCTGGGTAGTAGATCTGGGCAATAATTCGAGGCTTTTTCCTATAGAATATTGTAAGGGAATGCCCATGTGGCTTTGCATATTGTCATTTTGAAAGTTTGTAATTCCACATTTGTGGAGATAATAAGAAGCCAATTTTCTGTTCTTACATATTGTTGTTGTTTCTCTGTTTCTGTTATGTGTTTGTGGTATTAAAGGGAGCACCCTTCATCAAGTGGTATCAGAGCAAGTTTTACTGAGTGTGTAAACAAATCACCGACTGTGAGGCAGTTTGCACCAGGACCGTGGTTAGGGTTTCAGTGTGGATCATGAAAATGCCTCCATAAAGAGAACGTGGTAGAAGGGCTGGTGTTGTGACACTTGAGGTTAGAGAGCTGCAGAGACAAGTGCAAGCATTGAAAGAAGAGATTCGTAGAGGAATGAATCTTAATGTAAGAGAAGAAAGTGATGATGAAGCGGAATAAAATTTTGATCAAGAAGGAGAAGGTGAACTTCCGAACCCAGAAGAAGAAAAGCTTTTTTGAGCCCTTTCCAAGATTGGGAAGAGACCTAAGATCAAGGTTCCTACATTTTCAGGGAATCTTAACCTAGAAGAATTGATCGACTAGATCAATGAATGTGAGGAATATTTTGAGTATGAAGATGTTGAGGATCCTGATAGGGTCAAATTTGCGAAGGCCAGACTGAAAGGTCATGCAAAGATCTGGTGGCAAGAGGTTCAGTTGGAGAGAAATAGAAGAGGGAAAGATAAAATCACAAGATGGGATCGGATGGTGGATAAATTAAAGTGACAGTTCATTCCTGTTGATTATGAGCTTGACCTACTAAAGAAAATGTAGAGTTTGAAGCAAGCAGGAAGATCTGTTCAGGAGTTCTATCGACTTCTCATTAGAATAGGCCATGCAGAAGCTGATAAGGAGAAAGTTGTCTGATACTTTAATGGGTTAAGGCCAAGCATTTAGGAGGAGCTGAATCTGGTTTGAATGAACAATATTGAAGAGGCATACTAGTTTGCCCTAAAAGTAGAGGAAAAGCTGAACAAGAAGTTTGAGAGCAGACAAAATGGAAGAGGTCATGGTGGACAATCTGGTGGACAGTCATATGGTGGCCGAAATGAAGATCTAAAAAAGAAGGATGAGGCCAGTAGTAGTCAAAATCAGTGAGGAAATAATTCCAATCACTTCCAAGATCAGAATAATAGAGATCAGAGAGGAAGAGGAAGAGGACAAGGATCTGGAAGAGGTGGCTTCTGTGGAACATGTTTTCACTGTGGAGAAGAAGGTCATAGGGCATTTGAATGTCCTCAGTGCCAAGGCAGAATAGATAGGAGAAATGAAGGCCAGGCCAGAGTTGCACATGTAGATGAAGATGCCAGATCATCAAATTCTGAAGATGCTGAAAGAGGAGAAATGTTGATTAACAGAAGAGTCCTTTTGAGTGGTGAGAATGAACCTGAGGAAAGGAGGAGCCTGTTTCGCACTAGGTGCAAGTGTGAAGGTAAATGTTGTGATGTGATTATTGATAGTGGAAGCACTGACAATTTGGTGTCAGAAGAGATGGTGACAAAGTTGAAGCTCAAGAGATAGAAACACCCACATCCATATCGGATTGCCTGGGTATAGGATGACCACAAGGTCATGATCAATGAATAATGCCTAGTGAAGTTCAAGATTGGCAGATACCAAGATAAGGTATTGTGTGATATCATATCTATGGATGCATGTCATATGTTGTTGGGTAGACCATGGCAGTTTGACAGATGTGTTGTACATGATGGTTGTGCGAATACCTATTCCCTGACAAAGGATGGAGTGCGACATAAGCTAAAACCATTGAAGGAGACTAAAGAAAAGGTATGTGGTAATGCAAGGATAACTTTTGTTGATGGAAGAAATTTCCTAGATGGTTTGAGGCATGAGCATGTATGTTTTTCTTTAATTCCAAAAGATGGTAAAGAGGAAGTAGAAGATGTTCCTGTAGAGGTTGCAAATTTGTTGAATGAGTTTCAGGATATTGTATATGATAACGTGCTTGATGGATTACCACCAGTCAAGAAAATCAGTCATCAAATGGACTTGATCCCAGGAGTGAGTTTGCCGAATAAGGCAGCATACAGAATAACACCTGCAGAAAGTGAGGAGTTGAACAAACAAGTACATGAGTTGTTACAGAAAGGATT
The DNA here is from genome assembly GCA_027943335.1 of Chamaecyparis obtusa. Lineage (NCBI taxonomy): Eukaryota > Viridiplantae > Streptophyta > Pinopsida > Cupressales > Cupressaceae > Chamaecyparis > Chamaecyparis obtusa. The sequence continues at coordinate 164,061 of BSBK01000590.1, forward strand.
GATCTATGAGAGTCTGAGTCCCTGTGTTGTACCAGTGGTATTAGCACCAAAGAAGAATATAAAATGGAGGATGTGTACAGATTCTAGGGCAATAAACAAGATCACAATCAAGTACAGGTTTCCATTGCCATGAATGGATGATATTATGGACTGTTTGAGTGGAGCTGTATATTTTTCAAAGATAGATCTAAAAAGTAGATATCATCAGATTCAGATCAGAGAAGGAGATGAATGGAAGACTACCTTCAAGACAAAAGAAGGACTGTATGAGTGGTTAGTCATGCCTTTTGGGCTAACCAATACACTGAGCACTTTCATGCGGCTCATGAACGAGGTTCTGAAAGAATTTTTAGGTAAGTTTGTCATTGTTTACCTAGATGATATTCTAATCTTTAGTAAGACATTGGAGGAGCATATGATGCATATTTGTATGGTATTTGAGAAGCTGAGAGAAGAGAAATTATTGATTAATTTGAAGAAGTGCAGTTTTGTGAAGAAAGAGTTGGTGGATTTGGGGTTTTTAGTTTCAGGAGAAGGTCTAAAAATGGACCCAAAGAAGGTACAGGCTATCCTTGAATGGCCTACTCCAAGGAGCGCTACTGAGGTAAGATCTTTTCATGGTCTAGCCAGCTTTTACAAAAAATTTATCAGAAATTTTAGCAGTATTTGTGGACCCTTGACTGAAACAATGAGAGGGGATAGAAAAGAATTCAAGTGGACTAATGGGGTAGAAAAAAGTTTTCAATTGTTGAAATAAAAAGTTATAGAACAACCTGTTTTAGCACTTCCAGATTTTAATAAGGTGTTTCAAGTAGATTGTGATGCTAGTGGTACTGCAATAGGAGCTGTTATGAGCCAAGAAGGTAAACCTGTTGCTTATTTCAGTGAGAAGTTAAATGATGCCAAGAGGAAATATTCTGTTTATGATCAGGAATTTTATGCTATAGTTCAGGCATTAAAGAAGTGGAAACATTATTTTCTTCCTAAGGAGTTTGTTTTGTATACTGATCATCAAGCTTTGCAATATTTGAATAGTCAAAGAAAGTTGAATCAGAGGCATTTGAAATAGGTTGAGTTTTTGTAGAGTTATACATTTATTTTGAAACACAGGAGTGGAAAGTCCAATAGGGTTGCTGATGCTCTTAGCAGATGCAACTATTGCTGACAAAAATGTAGATTGAAGTGGTTGGGTTCAAGGAACTCAAGAATTTGTATCCAAAGGATCCTGATTTTGGTAAAGCTTGGAAAGCTTGTATAGAACCTGTTACTCTAGATATGATGAAATGGCTGGATTTTATCATCCAAGATGATATGCTATTTAGAGGGATTCAGTTGTGCATTCCAAAAAGCTCTATGAGGGAGAATATCATCAATTATTATTGGCCATAGTTGCAACAAGATGTGAAGAAGTTTGTACAGAGTTTCAAAGTATGTTAGATGGTGAAAGGAGTGAAGCAGAATATAGGGTTGTATCAGCCATTACCTGTACCAGAGAAGCCTTGGGAGGATATTAGTATGGACTTTGTTCTTGGTTTACCGAGGACACAATGGGGACATGATTCAATTTTTGTGGTGGTTGATAGATTTTCAAAGATGGCACATTTCATTCCCTACAAGAAGACTAATGATGCTACTCATGTAGCAGAATTATTTTTTAGAGAAGTAGTGAGACTTCATGGTTTGCCAAAGACCATAGTTTCAGATTGGGACACTAAGTTTGTTGGATATTTTTGGCATACATTGTGGAAGAAGTTGAAGATAGATTTAAAGTTCAGTTCATCACATCATCCACAGACTGATGGACAAACAGAGGTGGTGAATAGGAGTTTGGGAAATTTGCTGAGATGTTTGGTTGGAGATAAGCCAACAGGATGGGATTTAATTTTACCACAGGCAGAATTTGCATACAATAATTCTGTCAACAGGAGCACTGGTAAATCACCATTCCAGATTGTATATGGAAGTAGTCTAAGAAATGCATCTGAATTGAGGAAGATAGATAAAGGAGAAATAAGTAGTGTTGAAGCTGAAGATTTTGCAGAACACTTGAAGAACGTCCATGGGGAGGTGAGGAAGCATATTACCAAGATGAATGCACAGTATAAGGCTAAGGAAGATGAGAAAAGGAGGTATAAAAAATTTCAGGTTGGTGATGAAGTCATAGTTCATTTGCGGAAGGAGCGGTTTTCGGTTGGTACATATAACAAGCTAAAAATGAAGAAGTTTAGACCATGTAGGATACTGAAGAAACATTATTCAAGAAACACATATGAGGTAGAATTTCCTACTAAGCTAAATATTTCACAAGTGTTTAACATTTCAGATCTGACAGAGTATCATGAAGGAGGTGTTGAAGATGTGATCACAACAACACAGTGGAGTATTCTAGTAACTAGTTCAGACACTAAGGAGATTGAAGATATACTAGATAGTTGTGTTGGTAGAAGCACAAGGAATAGGACATATGAAGAATATCTGGTCAAGTGGAAAGGATGACCTGTTGAAGATTCATCATGGCTAACAAGGGTGGAGGTTAACCATCTTGGTTTTCCTCTGTACAGCTGAGTCGTGACAGGGTCACTTCTCAAATTACCCTGGGTGTCTGATGCAGGAGCATCCTAGGTGTAAGAGCAATCTTGCATCACCCAAAAATATTTCTATTTTTTATATTCAATAAGGGCTATTTTGTGCAGAGCTGCTATTTATGGAAAGTTACTATTTTTGGTAATTTTTGTATGTGCTCATAATGATCTGATTTCTTTCTTGGAGGTTCATTTTGGTCATATAAGTCTACCAGTAAAGTTTCATTGCCAGATCAAGTGTATAATGGAAGATATTGAAGATTTTTGGTATTGGCAGCAGGGTACAGAAACTTTGAACTCAATTTTGAAGGCTTTAGAGGCCCCGGATGAGGTCAAAAATTTGGGTGACAGGTGCTTGCGTGGGTCAAGCCTATAGAGTGCTTCGTGGCATTTCTTAAATGGGGTTATAATACTCAATCAGGTCAGCTGGTGATGACTTATGGTCTCCGAAAGTCGGGTCACCTGAAATGGCAAAAAATAATTTTCTTCAAAATTTCTGTTCGGGTTTCAAAGGTTATCTTGAGCCGACTATGATGTAATAAAATGTAAAATAAAATAATTCTAAGTTTGGTCGGCCTTATTGGCTAAAATTTTGGAACCTTCCCAGGCAGTGGAAAATTGCCTATATAAGGAAGGCTGTATTATTGTCTTAGGCAGTTCAGAATAGTTCTGGGTAGTAGATCTAGGCAATAATTTGAGGCTTTGTCCTACAAAATATTGTAAGGGAATGCCCATGTGGCTTTGCATATTGTCATTCTGAAAGTTTATAATTCCACATTTGTGGAGATAATAAGAAGCCAATTTTTTGTTCTTGCATATTATTGTTCTTTCTCTATTTCTGTTATGTGTTTTTGGTATTAAGGGGAGCACCCTTCATCAAGGATTTGCTCTTAAAACTTGAATTTTTCATTTTTCCTAATTGGCATTCCTTGCACATTACATTCTCAGGTTTCTTCAATCTAGGTAGACCTCTTACCTTTTTCTTCTTACTTATCTCTACCAGATTGTCAAAGTTAACATGACACAACCTTTTATGCCATAACCAAATATCATCAAGTTGTGCAATTAAACATGTTTCTTCAGATAGGTCAAGATAGAAAAAATTATCTCTAGTCTAATCTCCACTTCCAATCAGTTCTTTAGTAGCATTAAATATTTTAGCTTTCTTGTGGGGTATGTGCAAGATCATGAGGGGCCAAACTATGCCCTTAAGTGGCAATGAAAAATCAGCAAATAAGGGTTAGTCAACTTGACGTGAAAATTTCAACTAGCTATGAACCTAATATCAAAAAGTTGTAAGAATAGAATCTATAGAAAATTGAATGAAGTTTCTAAACTACTAGGCCTTTTTTGAGAAAAAGTTAGTATGATTTGTGAAAAGTATAGATTTCAATGCAATAGTACAAAAATTTCAGGAACAAAATAAGAAGTAGGTGTATGTCTAACCACCTTAATCATAATCAAATGATAATATTTTATTATAAGATTTTATATATAAGTAGTAGACTCATGCCCAGATGTGACGTGTATTTTTTTGTAATTTTATTCAAAAAAAAAAATTAATTATGAATTTTTGGCTACAACATTTTCAAAATTAAAAAACTCCCATGTTTGACCACCTTAACTCATTCAAAAATTTACAAAATTCAATTTTTATTTATTTTTTCCTTATAGTAGGTGAAGCATAGAATGTGACACATTTTTTGGATTTAAAAAATGTTATACCATCTAAAAGTTAGAGTCATTTTTCAATCAGTATATAAATCAGCACTTCATAGGTAGCTCAATTAGAAAATAACTAATAATTACTTACCGAATTCAAAATTTGACAGTAATTATATCGATAGAAAGCTGATAATCTCCTTAAGATACCCTTTTCATTTTATCAAATTCGGGTGAAAAAAAAGTCATCAGCTACATTGTCAATGTTTTGAACTGACATCACCACTTTTTGGCCCCTCGTGATCTTGCACATACCCTGTGATGAAATTCCACTCGGTAACCAGTTTTGTTAAGCTGAGCAACACTTAACAGATTGTAATTAAGACCTTCAAGCCAATATGTATTTTCACAAGATATCTTATCAATCAGTTTAATCAAACCTTTTCCTCTAATAGGACATGGTGCATCATTATAAAATTTTACACTTTTACCTCTGTAATGATGTAGGGTTTCAAACTTATTTTTGTCACCAGTCATGTGAGGTGAACAACCATTGTCAATAATCCATTTATCATTCTTATTCACATAAGATATCAATGCAGTTTTCTCATCCTCATCAGATTCATCTTTCATTGCAACATAGACTACCTCAATTTCAAAATCATCACTATCAGTGTCAGTTTCTTTTTTAGCAATGTAACAAGATTTCTTACCTTTTCCTTTGTAGTCTTTGTTCCATCGGTAGCTTCTATCATCTTTTCTATCTTTGTGTTTACTTTTCCTTTCATCATCTTTATCCTTCCTGTTAGGACATCTAGTAGCTATATGACCAACTTTATTACATGCAAAACATATAATAGGGAGTTTATCTTTATACTTTCCTTTTCCCCTTCTCAGTCTTCTAGCCATAAGAGCTTCTAGATCTTCTAGATCTTCATCAGAAGTGTCACTATCACTTTCACTATCACTGATGCATCTTTCTTTTTCTTTCTTTGGCTTGTTCAAAACTAGCTATGACTTGAAAGAAGATTCAACATTACCAATGCTTGCAATAGTGAAATTATCATAGTTAGAGAGTTCAAAAGCAGTCAGCTTACCAACCAAACTTTCCAAAGTAAACACATTAGCAGAGTTACATCTAGATTCCTGAATAGCTAAGATCTTAATATCATATATAGGATGCAGGGTTTTTAGTACTTTTTCAATTATAGTTTCATCATCAATAGCCCCATTTTCTCCTCTAATATCATTTACAACTTCTTTTATTCTACCACAATATTGTGCAATGTTTTCACCTTCTTCCATTCTCATTTCATCAAACTTACCTCTAAGACTCTCGGCCTTTGCTTTAGCACATTCAAGTCACCACCATAGATCCTTGCAAGAGTGTCTCACATATCCTTAGCAGTTGTGCAGTCCTTAGTGTCCTAAAATTTTTGATAGCTTAGGGCAGATGCAATTTCTAGTATTGCCTGATTATGTTCTTGCTTAGCTCTCATTTCTTCAGTGGTCAAAGGTGTGATAGGTGAGACATAGCTATTTTTAAAGTAGTACTTTGTAGAGTCACCAATACCAGCCAGATGCAGCTTCATCAAGCTTTTCCATGCAGGGAAGTTTTCCTTGTTCAGCTTCGGTACCTCCTTATACATCTTGATCATTTTTTGCAAGCCCCATTAAACTTGATTTCTATCAACACTAATAATAAGCAACAAAGCTCTAATACCAATTGTTAATATGATTTAGAATAATAGAGAGGGAGGGGTTGAATTAGTTGTTCTCAGGTCCTGATGTATGAAACAATCTCAAAAACTTATCCTTGAATCAGATCCAAAACCAAAACAAACTCGGTCATCACTGATTCAATAATAGAAACATCTAACAATGTAGTCCACTACCCAACTGTAACTTAACTTGCAAAACATAGTAATGTTCAAACCAAAACATTCACACAAGCATTAACACCAAGATTTATAGTGGAAACCAATTTGGGAAAAACCACTTTGTAACATGCTACTATTATTTTCAATCTTCTCAAGTGAGCTCGGTAAAAAGCCAACCCTGTCAAAGGTTATAGTACACATTGTCAGGTGTGACCCGGTTAAAGGATTTCAATCACCCTGTTAAAAGTGAGCCTAGTCATAGGACTTACATACACTCCATTAGAATGCAACCTTGTTCAAAGGATTTAACATATGACTGTTAGTTCAACCTCTGTTAAAAGGATTTTGACTATTACAATGGTTAGAAAGTAGAAGAAGTATTATTTTAAAAATATACAACTCACTTTGCAAATATCAGATCTGATTCCATACACTAATGTTCATTTACTGACTTTGAAACTTTGCCATTTCCATCTCTGATCTTCTCAGAACTTTTCTTCAAGAAATCACCACAATTCTCCTTTAGCCTTTTCTGCTTATTTAGTCAATACAACTTTACTCTTCCAGCATTCTCTGTTCTCCATGTACATACATATCCAAATGCTTAGGTTCCCTTTATACTTTCCTTAATTAGGTTAACTCATCTTATGCCACTCAATCTCATTCATAGATCTTAGGGTTAGGTTAGATTCATTGAATCTATGCACTTCATGTTCTTCGACTCCTTTTCTAGAATCAGCTCAAATCTCTTAAAGATTTACAATAAAACATTTTACAATGCATTTAATGCTTCCAAACAATCAATAAATAAAGTCAACACATTTTACATAATCCAAGAATTCAACAATGTCAGCTCCAAAATTAAATTCTCTTCAAATATAAAATTGCTAATGCTTAGTCAATACTATGATTGTTCACTCGGTCTTCATATAGAAAGATCGGTCATTACTAAAACTATTTCCTCAGCTTACAGTGTCTTCCTCGACAATTTACTATTGTTTGGTCGACACTATAATTTTGCTCGGCATATAACAACTCGGTCGGCACTAACATTACTCAGCTTAAACATGATTTTTCCATTCTTTTCTTGGTCAATTCTACCAATTTAGTCTTTAGTCTTACTAAGATAAATAATACATTATCTCATCATTGTACAACATAGTCAAGTACACTTTATAGTATCAAGATAACTCAACCTTTCCTTAGGTGCTATTGTTACCAACCTTGCTTAGCCCCTTAGAAAAACTCAAATAGATATAGTACTTTCCTAAGTAGCAATAGTCTTACCAATTAAGGTTTGACATCAATGACAATACAACAATTGTTTCAATTACAGTTTCCAACAGTTCTATGCCCAAACCCACCTGAAATTGACTATCAATTTATTTCTTCTAGATTTCTGAACCAATGAATCTCAGACTTGTTACAAAAGGAAGATATGAGGACCAAAAATCTTCCTATGGTGTTTAATTAGTCATTCCAATCCACACGGGTACAGGAAAATTCAAACACCAGTAAAATAAATGTTAAAATATAGTTTTCTTCAATTTCATTTTTCAATATTTCTTAAATCTATTTGAACTAACCTCTCCAAGGTTCCTTTTATCTATTCCTCTCTATCGGTCATAGGCAACCATCACTCTTAGGTGGTCCTCCTTCATGTGTGTTGTAAGCTTATCTAATAATGAAATGAGGCTTGAAATCCTTTCTTTTAAAGTTATGCCCATGTTGGTTGAAAGTTTGACCTGCATGGTATTTGTCAAAATTTTGACCAACACAGGCATGGATTAAAAAATTGCAAAATTTTTCCTTCTATAATCCGACCAACCTAAACCTTTTTATTTGATGGTCAAAAATTTTGGTAGAAAAACTAGGTAAAATGTACTAGTGAGCATTACAAGTGGAAACTCTCCCTATGGATTTTATCTTTTAAGTTCTCAAATTCCCTTTTCTGTTCTCAGCAACAAATATTCAAGTCTATCCCTTTCTATGTGTTCTCAGTAACTGATTTTCCATATTCATCCTCTCTCCCTTTGAAAAAAATGCCAAATAAAATATAAACAAATAGCTCTATAGTAGCCAAGTATTTCGCTGTTGTTTGGTTCATATCATGTACCTTCAGTGTATAGATAAACAAATTTCTATTCCAGCTTCTACATTCTTTCACAACCTTAGACAAAATCCAAAGTGTGAGCTATGTGCATCAACATGAATGATCTTCTGATAAGTGTAGGTTGATACAACCTCCAGATCACCATAGTGACTGGTAGATAGGGGATGGACCGCAAGTCTTGTTCTCAAATATTCAAATGTGTCCTTCGGTAATGGTTTAGTAAATATGTCATCAAGTTGTTCCTAAGATGTTACAAATTCTATTTGTACTTGCTTCTCTTGAACTTGTTCCCTTAAGCAGTGATACTTAACAGATATATGCTTTATCTTCGAATGCATCACAGGATTCTTAGAAATATTTATAGCATTGGTTTTGTCACAATATATAATCACTGGGTCAGTGATTACCTCATTCATTCCTTCCAACACTTGTCTGATCCAAGCTATATTTGAACAATTTGTACCAACAACAACATACTCTGCTTCAGCAGTGGACTGAGAAATGCAGGCTTTTTTCTTGCTAATCCAAGTCACAAGCCTTTCCCCTTAAAAAAAAGCTCCATTGGTTGTGCTCTTCTGGTCATTTATGTTTCCAACCCAATCTGCATTGGTGTAAACTTTAAGTTCAAATTTTCCTTCCAATGTGTACCATAATCTATAGTCCTATGTTTTCTTCAAGTATCTCAAGATTCTCTTTACAATAACCATATGTGAATCTTTAGGATTGGTAGAAAATCTTTCCACAATCCCCATTGCATGTGCAATATCAGGCTTGCTATGTACAACATACACCAGTTTACCATTCATAGATTGGTATAGAGTCTGATTTACCTCAGTAGATTCATCATCCTTTGTCAATTTGTAGCCAGTTACCATCAGTGTTCCCAGAGGTTTAGTATCTTCCATGCCAAATGTTTTGAATACTTCTTTAATGTATTTTGATTGACTGATGAAAATCCCATCTTTCTATTGAATAATCTACAAACCTAGAAAGAATTTAATCTCTCCAAACATAGACATCTCAAATTCCTTTCTCATTTCATCGGTAAAAGATTTGCAAATTTGAGCTTGTCCACCAAAGATTATCTCATCAACAAATATTGTAGCAATCAAAATATTATCATCAGAATCCCCTTTCATGTACATATTATTGTTTTTACTAGTTCTTACAAAGCCAATACTTATAAGATAAGCATGTAATCTTTCATACCATGCCCTCGGTGCTTGCTTCAGTCAATATAAAGTTTTGTGCAGTCTACATACCATGTCTTTCTGAGTCGGATCAACAAACCCTTTAGGTTGTTATATGTAGACCTCCTCCTCAAGTATTCCATTTAGAAAAGATGATTTCACATCCATTTGATATATACCTTCAATCCCTTATGTGCAACATAGGCAAGTAGTATACGGACTCCTTCCAGTCTAGCAACAGGTGCAAAAGTTTCACCATAATCAATACCTTCTTCTTGTGCATATCCCTTGTAGACAAGTCTTTCCTTCTTCCTTGTAACTTCTCCATTCTCATTCACCTTATTCCTCAAAATCCATTTTTATCTTTCAGCCTCGGCACTAAAGTCCATGTCTTATTCTTTTCAATTTGTTGAATCTCCTCATTCATAGCATTTATCCATTCCTCATTTTCAAGAGCATCCCTAACATTCTTGGGTTCCAACTCACAAACTAAGCATGTGTCTTGTCTTCACTTACTTCAGGCCAGCATCTCTCCTAAAAAATATTCTAACAAATCTTGCTAGCACTTGATCTCTCCTCTGCTCATCATTTTGTTCAGGTACAATTTCTTTCTCGGTAGCTTCTTGTTGATTCTTGGTTTCTATTTGTTGATTCTTGGTAGCATTTTCCTGATGCTTAGTAGACTCATCATGTGGATTTGGTAGATACTCTGGATCTTCAACATATGTGAACCTACCATAGTCTTCCAGTTCCTTCATTCTTTCTACATCATTCTTATAAGAAAACTCATTAACTTTTACATTAGCAATTTCTATCATCTTATTAGTAACTTTGTTCAGACATTTAAAAGGTTTACTCTTATTAGAATATCCTAAGAATATTCTTTCATCACCTTTAGAGTCAAATTTTCCATTCCTATCATCTTTCAGAATATAACACTTTCTACCAAAATTTATGAAATGACTTACACTTGGTGTGTATCCAGACCATAAATCGTAGGGTATCTTGTTTGTGTCTTTCTTTAGTTGAACTCAGTTCAGGACATATATTATTGTGCTAACTACCTCTCTCTAGTACATTTGTGCAACATTTTTCTCAATCATCAATGTTCTAGCACAATCAACAATAGTTTTGTTTCTCTTTTCAACAATTCCATCCTTTTGTGGTGTTCTAGGTGCAGAAACCTACCTTTTTATACCATGCTCATTACAGAAGTTAGTGAATTCATCAGAAACAAACTCACCTCTATCAAACCTTAAGCATTTCAATTTTTTTTTGGTTTCTTTCTCTACTTTAGACTTATACCATTCTAACAGTTTGAAAGCCTCACATTTTTCTTTCAAGAACATAACTGTCATCAATCTAATATAGTCATCAACAAACAAAATAAAGTATCTATCTCCATAGTAGCTTTGAGGTCTCATGGGACCACATAAGTCAGTGTGAACGAACTCCAAATTTTTTTTAGATGAGTATTCCTTACTTTTAAAACTACATTTTGTCATCTTTCCTTTTTGACATTGATGGCACATAACATGATCAGGTTTGGTTAGACTAGGTATTCCTCTAACTTTTCTCCTTTTATTGATCTTAATCATGTTATTAAAATTTACATGACATAACCTCTCATGCCATAACCATGCATCTTCATTTTTCACCAGTAAACAATAAGTCTTAGCATTGTTAAGATAAAATAAGTTACCTTTTGATTGTCCTCCTATTCTAGCAAGCTTTCCATTTTCATCATAGATTTTTACCTTCTTTCTCTCAAATGCCACTCAGTGACCTGAGTTATTAAGTTGTGCCGCACTTAGAAAATTGTAATTTAGTCCTTTTACCTAGTATGCATTATCACATCTAATTTTATCTTTCAATAGAATAGATCCTTTTCCTTTAACCATGCAAGGTGTGTCATTTCCCATTTTCACTGATCCTCCATTATAATGCTCAAGATGATCAAAATTTTCTTCATCATGAGTCATATGATGTGTACAACCACTATCAATGATACAAGTGTCATTTTTTCTAACTTTAGAAATGAGTGCTATTTCTACATATATTTCCTCCTCTTCAGAATCATCTTTCATTACAAAAAATACTACCTTTATATCATCATCAGTGTCAGTTTCAAAGTCATCTTCTTCAACAAGATAGCATGCCTTTTTCCCCTTATCTTTGTGATCTCAGTTGTCTCTTTTTTTGTGTTGGTAACCTCTATTGTTCCTTTTTCTATAGCTTCCATTACTAGATCGGTCTCTGTCTTTATGTTCCTCTTTCCTGTTGGGACACCTAGTAGCAACATGGCCAACTTCTTTACAATTAAAACAAGCTAAAGGTAACTTTCCCTTATATCTACCTTTACCTTTTTGCAGTCTCTAGGCCATAAGAGCTTTAATTTCATCAAGTTCATCATCAGTATTACTATCACTTTCATTCCTTATATTATGCTTACTCCTAGATTAATCAATCTTCAAAGAAGACATAAAAGTAGACTCAACACTTGGTACAACACTATTATCAAAATTGTTCAGCTTAAAAGTTGTTAACTTTCCAATCAGATTATTAGGAGTAAGATTAATACCAGGTGTAGACCTCATTTCTTGAATAATAGATATCTTGATTGTGTAGATAGGCAAAAAAGTTCTTAGTATCTTACTTACCACTATATCTTCAGAAATGATATGACCAGCTCCTCTAATAGCATTGACTACCTCTTTGATTTGGTTTGTGTATTGTATGATATTTTCTCCTTCCTTCATTTTCATGTCATCAAATCCGCCTCTCAAGATTTCAGCTCTGGCTCTCATCACAATTGCATCACCACCATAAACTAGAGTAAGTTTCTCCCACATTTCCTTCACAGCAGTGCAATGCTTGACATCCTCAAATTCAACATCAGATAGATCAGCAACAATCTCTATCATAGTAATATTGTATTCATGTTAATCTCTTAATTGATCAAGATTTAACAGATCAACTATCAGTTGGACGTAGCCATTGTCAATTAAATGTATAACAAATTCTCCAATTTCAGATATGTGAAGTCTCATCCAAATTTTCAATGTAGTAAAGTTGTCCTTGTTCAGCTTTGACACTTCCCTTTTATACATCTTGTAATCTTTATGCTCAAGTCCTTAAAACTTTCTTCCAAGCAACCAATATTCTCTGATACTAATTGTTAGAATAACAGAGTGGGAGGGGGGTGGGGGGGGGGTGAATCAGTTAGATCAGTTATCCTATAGTCCCAAATACAAAGATGTACCTTATAAAACAATTCCAACAAAATATGCAGCTCAGTAACATAAAATATCAATATGTCTATTCACTTTATCGATTACCAGTAAATAGCTTATTGTGATTACTGACCAAATCAACTATGTTGTATGTAAAGTATGATAGAAAAATAATCATCACAAATAACACATAACACAATGGTTTAACATGGAAACTATGTTAAGGGAAAAAACACCTGGGACCAGTAACCCAAAATAATTCACTCTTCTGAAGTGAGCTCGGTGAAGAGACAACCTTGTTAAGGGTTACACACACATTGTTAAGTGTGACCTGGTTAGAGGATTTATCAATAACATTTAACTTTTGACCAACATTCACTATGGAGTCAACAAGATAACAATGTAAATTATTTGAATGACATAGGGTGGAATATAATATTGTTAAGTCCACTCGGTTAAGATATTTTTTGAATCAATGGTTAAACTAATACAGTAATGATCTAATTCAAATACAAATCAATTACAGATATTCAGATCTATGCTAAGCCCATACAAATCCCCTGATCAATAATCAAATTCACTTCCTCAATATTCTTCAACCTAATTTCACTCGGTAAATGGTTCTCTAATGCTTGGTTAACTATGTAGTTTGGTTCTTTCAATAACCAGTCTGATCAGACATGCATGAATAGTCTTCATGCAAAATCTTTGCAATCTTCTTCTGGAAACTCAAATCTCTTATATGGAGAAGTAAACCATTTTCATATTAGCCGTTAGATTTTTCCACTTAATCTCCTTCCTCGATAGATGTGTCATTAACATGTTTCAACTCATCCTTTAGATCTTCTCCAAATTTTGTTAGCTATGGATCTCATAACAAACTTCATCCTTAAATTTGAAAATCATAACAATTTCCAGCGCATCAAATTCAATCGGTTGTTCTTAGCATTTGATGTTTTCATCTATACTCAGTTAATATAGAAATGTGTCGGTGATAACTAGTTAAACTAGCTCGGTTAGTACTGTTAGTTGGTATACACTGCACTGGGTTGGTGTATACAAAAATCTTCAATTACCGACCACATTGACTTGTTCAATTTCAGATCTCTTCTTCATAATAGATTAATGTAACATGCTCAAGTCAATAATATAAAGTCATGGACTCATCAATAAGTTACCCAATGTTTACCTTATCCTTATCTATCATATCCATCTTTTTCTCATGGAGATATCTCAGTTCTTCATTTTTTCTTCCTTCAACAAATGTTCAGATGTTTGTAACTAACATGATAAGTACTGTCAAGACTAGTTGACATCAATGAAAACATATTGACTGATTTAATCATCTTACATATCATTTCAGTACTCAGTAATCTCTAATCATTGTTTCTTTAGTTCATTCTAATATTCAATCAGTTGTAGTTCATCAATGTGTTAATGATTTTGTATAAGATTTCAAAGAGTATTAATTAAAGTAATCTTTATTAGATTTGGTTCGTAGGAGCTTTAAATATTCTGACTTTTGTGAGTAAATTTGTTGTATTATATCAATGTCATCTTATGTGAAATATGACACACTAAAGTTGTGCTATAAGTGGGGCAGTTAACAAATTAATAACAAAATTATAAATTTTCAATATTGTTTGTGATTAAATATTGAAATAGAATTTATTTTATCGAATATTGATGTTACATGTTGTAAAATTTGAAAAGCAATTCGTATGGATTATGCAACGTTTTTTAATTTTATATAATTGAAAAATCTATATATATATATATTAAAAATATTATTAGGAACTCTTACTAATCTACTCAAATATAAATTATAAATTTACAATATTATTATGAATTTTTATTAATCTATTCAATTGTATGAAATATATTATTGAATTTGTGGGTGTTGATATAAGATGGTGAGAAATGAGAAAAGGGTTTCGTATGATTTTTGCATCATTTTGTACTTTATATGATTGCAAATATACTAATTAAAATATAATATATAAATAGAATATTTTTTATCGAATATTGATGTAACATTATGTAAATCCAAAAAGCAATTCGTATGGGTTTTGTAACGTTTTCAAATTTTCTATGATTGAAAAATATATATATAAATTTATAATATTATTAGGAATTCTTACAAATGTACACAATTATAAATTTTAAATTTACAATATTATTAGGAATTTTATATTAATCTATTCAATTATATGAAATATAATATTGAATTTGTGGGTGTTGATGTAAGATGATGATAAATCCGAAAATGGTTTACTATGATTTTTGCATCATTTGTGTACTTTATATGATTGCAAATATTTTAGTCGAATGAAATGTTTGGGATTATCAGATGTAGAGGGAACAAACTACTAAATCCGAAATCGTTTACTTTTTTGTGTTGTGCTTGATTCTATTTGTTTTAGGGTATATCGAATATTTAATGTGTGAATAGTTTTGCATAAGATTTCAAAGAGTATTAATTATAAATTAAATTTATTACATTAAAATTTTAATTATTATTATTGCAAAAAAAAAAATTTGGTGTTTGTAATTTTTAAATTACAATTTATTGAAAAAAAAAATTGGTCTATGTAATTTTTTAATATAGTGAATACAAGCATATATGTATTTTATAAAATATATTTAGCAAACACTTACAAATATCTTCTTTTAAAGAGAATTTTTTATTTGAATTCTCACAATTTTATTATTTCACCATGTTTTGATATAAGTAATAATTATATATAACATCATATAAATATAATCTTTAATGTAAGACTAATATAAGAGAAGTAATAAATATACCAAATAATTTTTCTCACTAATTCAATTTTGAAATAGAGATAATTTTGAAAGAGAGATAATAATAATTTAATAGTAGTTTATATTTTTAATTATTAACATGAAATTATATTTCATATTATAATACAATCTTACTATATTATAATTATTTATAGTAAATATAATCTATTTGATAATATGAATATTTTCTTTATATATTACTAACTATGCTTTCCGAAAAGTAATTCGATTGGATTTTGTAACATTTTCGAATTTTCTATGATTGAAAAATATATATAGAAATTTACAATATTTTTAGTAATCCTTACTAATGTACTCAATTTTTAATTATAAATTTACAATATTATTAGAATATTTTATTAATCTATTCAATTATATAAATCATAATATTGAATTTGTTGGTGTTGATGTAAGATGGCGATAAATCCGTAAAGGGTTGCCTATGGTTTTTGGATCATTTTTGTACTTTATATAATTGCAAATATTATAATTGAGTGGAATGTTTGCGATTAGCAGATTTAGATTTAATAAACTACTTAATCCGAAATCGTTTACTTTTTGTATTCCCCTTGATTGTATTTCTTTTATAGATTTACAATATTATTAGTTATTTTTACTAATGTATTCAATTATATTTTTACAATATTATTAAGAATTTTTATTAATCTATTCAATTATATGAAATATAATTTTGAATTTGCTAGTGTTGATGTAAGATGACGGTAAATCCGAAAAGGGTTTCCTATGGTTGTTGCATCATTTTTTAACTTTATATGATTTCAAATATTGTAATTCAATGGAATGTTTTGAATTATCCGATTTAGATGTTAGTGACTACTAAATCTGAATTTGTTTACTTTTTGTGTTTGCCTTGATTGTATTTATTTTAGGGTATATCATTTTGTATATTTAAGGAAATTATAATGTTAAAGAGTTGAATATTATATTTGGAACTATTGGATTTTGATATCCAAATCTACTTTATCCATTTTTTTTTGTGCTAGTTTATTTATTTGTATTTTCAAATTTCAAAATTTGAAGTTGTATTACATCGGTCCTTTGTGTATAGATATTTATGTACACAGGCCCACTCCAAATATAAAACACTTCTGAACAAATCTTTATCTTGCAATGAATAAAGTTTGTGCAGTATATAAAAAAGGGTTTACCCTTTGTTGACGCGTGTTTAAAACGACGACATGCATGTAGAGTTGAACTAAAAGTGATCATAATTTAGTGATCATGAAATTGTGAGTCCTCTACATGTGTCCTATTTGTCACATGTTTTATTGGACATGCATTTTTCCTTGATAAGAAATTTGATTTTTCTTGTCAATTTCATCATAGCCATTTGATATGCTGACAAGGTGAAGATCAATGAATCAGGTTTCATTTTTTGGAATTAGAATTATGAAATGTTTTGTGAACTTTCTAGGTGGCAGTATTTGATGATGTATGGTTTAATTGAGATTTGTGAGAAGTTAATGCTCCATTTTGGAAAGGTACAAGGCAAGAAATGATCATTTCAATCAACACATTGTGTAGAGAGCTCTCAGAATAAAGCGATTCTTGGTGTCTTTCAGATTGTAACCATTTCCAAAATTTGGTAGGTTAATTTTGTTTTATTATTTGAACTATTAATATTTGTGATTGTGATGGTGAAAAATTTGAATTTTAAGGGATTAAAGTGCTAGTTTTCTCATAATTCAATTTTTTTTTTTCAGTTTTAAACCCTTGTTGTTTAAAATGATACTAGGTAGCGAGTTGAAGGGGGAAATTGATTATCAAAAAGGGCTCATTTGTGATGATTTGTTAGACTTGTTGGCTTCATGTACATATGACGCATCAAAAATGAAAGAAATAATTATGAAAAAACATAGGATGCATATTGGCAAGGGATTATATGATAGGTGTATATTGATAAGCTATGCTAAAGTTGGTGTGACTAGTTTGTCTATTTTGAAGACTGCATATGCACAAAAAAACAAGTATACATCAAACTGTAAAATATGACAATTTGATGATGCAATGGTAACATATGGGAATTTTGTGTTGGGAAAATGGTCATACTTGGTGTTTTCATGGATACAGATTTTGTCTTGCAAGCAACAATATCCTATCATCTAGTATGAAGAGTGGTTGGAAATTACTTGAGGGTAGGACGTTTGGGGGAATTTTTTTGGTAATGTTGGTAGTCTATGTATTTTGAATTGTCTATTAGAGGGAAAGGACATTAAAATAATATGTAATGGTGAATAAGGTAAAAAAAAATTTACTAATATATTTCATTTACTTTATATTATATACAAAATAACATATTTTACTATATTTAATAATTTTTAATATAAATGTAATAAATAGAGTTGTCCATATCCAACCATATCTAATTCAATAAAATCTATAGTTACGCCTAGATATAATCGACATAAAACTTGCCATTCATTTGGTATACTATCTTGCATTGTATCTACATTTGTTGAAGGGTTTGTACGATCATCTGCTTCTTCTTCCTGTGAATTATACTACATAAGGATAAGGTAGCATAGATTCTACATTTTTTCAATTGATATGTATGGATTATCTTTGGTTTAAGACTTAATTGGAAATTTAGAGTTAAGCAAACATGATCTAGTTGTAAACATTTAATTTCTTTGGTATATAAATAAGGTGAAATTTTGTTTACTGATATATTTAATTTACTTTATATTATATATTGAATAACATATTTTACTATATTTAATAATTTTGAATATAAATGTAATAAATAAAATTTCCCATATCCAAGCATATCTAATTCATTTAAATCTATAGTTATGCCTGGATATAATCCACAGAAAACTTACCATTCATCTGGTATACTATCTTGCACTGTATCTACATTTGTTGAAGGGTTTTTAGGATCATGTGCTTCTTCTGCCTGTGAATTATACTACATAAGGATAAGGTAACATAGATTCTGCATATTTTCAATTGATATGTATGGATTATCTTTTGTTTAAGACTTAATTGCAAATGTAGAGTTAAGGAAACATGATTTACTTGTAAATGTTTAATTTCTTTGGTATATAAACAAAAGTTAGAATATATAATTTTATTCCATGACAACTATATATGAAGTAGATTGGTAATTTTCAACATTCAACAAAACAAATCCAAAGTATATGAACATTTGGGTTTTCTTTACATATCTTGTTGATGAAATGTTTTTGAGGTCTACATAATTAGATTCTTTTAATGAAAGACTATCATACTAAATTGTATTACCATTTTGTTAACGCATTTAAGCGTGTTTCTTCTTCTTTCTATCTTGTAACATGTGGGCTTAGTTTCATGTGTGAATATCTTTCAAAACTGAAAGTTGGGTGGATGTGAAGTCCTGAGAGTTCATGAAATTTTGAAAGAGCTATAAAGGTTAATCCTTGTCATTCTATGCTTCCAATGTCAATTGTTTCCTTTTCAAGTGAGAGACCCTATGATTTGTATATTGTTAAAGCCCATGACATTCATAGAGGTATTTGACAAGGGAAACCCCTATTAATTGGTGTGATAGGAATATTCTTTGGATTAGTCTCATCTCATGCTAGACCAATGTAATTAATAAATTGAACCACAACTATCAAGGGCAGTTGTGGAGGCTTTTCACCATCATTATATACCATTTCTTTGACTTCTCCTATAACACCATTAACAAGTCCTATATGGACCCATGATAGATTTGTACATAGCATAACTTGTTGGCCTATACATAAGAGAATGTGAGATTGAAGTTGTTCTTCATCTACATTTGAGCTCTCTAAATCTTTTCATTGTTCTGCTATTGAAAGAGCCACAAGTTGTTGTAGAGACAATAAAATATGCTTATTATGGAGGGCTACCATTTCATTAGTTGAAAATAAGTGAATTTTAGAATGGAAATCTTCTTATTCTTCTTTACTGAGAGCAGTACTTGTCCATGACATGAGCAGATTCCAATCTGCAATTATTGGTTCTACATTTCTTAGATTTGAAAGAAGAGAACAAAATTGTACCTGAATACTTGTGTTACCAATCTGATAAAATTGAGCCTCTAATGTGATTACTTTTCTGAATGATTTCCATAATTTGTTTCCATATGAATTTGAAGCATACATTGTAATGTCTTTAACTGGAGGAAGCTAACCTAAATCACCAAAAAGAATCATTGAATGACCTCCAAAAGGAGTATGGTTGCTATTTGGGAATGCTTCTCTAAATCTCATATCAATTCTCTCAAATAATTTAGGACCAATAAAACTCATTTCATTTATAATAATATACTGAACATAATACAAATTTTCCTATAACATTGCCAGTGATTGACCTTGTAGTCATACCATTTATTTGGTTAGAATGCATAGAGCAGAATAAATTGTAGATGCCTTGATTTTAAATGTTGCAACTCCTCTCATTGCAAGAAATAGAATAGGTGACTATCCATTGGTTGTTGACTGTGTGAGAGTAGCTTTGATTTGAGTGATCAGATGAGATTTTCCAATACCATTAGTGCCTTGTACAATTAGCTATAATGATTGTTGTATAGTACTTGTATGTTTGTGTGATATTACTATATCATATGATTTTTGTTTTTGGATAGACAATTTATAATGAGATCACTCATGCATAACTAGATTCTATTGAAAGATTTCTCGATTTGATTGAATGAAATTTGTAGCTATTTCTTTTGGTGAAGGAGTAATTATAATTTCCATCCAATTATTTACTGAATCAAATTCTTGATATCCAAGCATATCTAAATCATTTAAATGTATAGGTATGCCTGGATATAATCCAAATAAAACTTTCCATTCATCTGGTATACTATCTTGCATTGTATTTGTATTTGTTGAAGGGCTTGTAGGATCATCTGCTTCTTCTACATCTGAATGTATTTTTTGTATATGCCATGCCCAATATGATCTTGAAAAAGATTCCCATTTTTCTATTATTCCTTCAGTTGATGCTGCAAAATCTACTTCAATAATGCGGAATGGTTTGTATAACAAAAGTTCACTCTAGCCAAATATTGGATAAGAAATGTCCTCTTTGGAAGCGATACTGATGAATCTTGGTGAGACTCTAACTATAGAACGGTATGTGAAAGATCATGAGGGGCCAAACTATGCCCTTAAGTGGCAATGAATAATCAGCAAATCAGGTTTAGTCAAGTTGACGTGAAAATTTCAACTAGCTATGAACCTAATATCAAAAAGTTGCAAGAATAGAATCTATAGAAAATTGAATGTAGTTTCTACAATACTAGGCCCTTTTTGTGAAAAAGTTATTATGATTGGTGAAAAGTATAGATTTCAATGCAGCAGTACAAAAATTTTAGGAAAAAAATAAGAAGTAGGTGTATGTTTGACCACCTTAATCATAATCAAATGATAATATTTTATTATAAGATTTTATATATAAGTAGTAGACTCATGCTAGGATGTGATGCATATTTTTTTATAATTTTATTCCAAAAAAATAATTCATTATGGATTTTTTGCTACAACATTTTTAGAATAAAAAGACTCCCATGTTTGACCACCTTAACTCATTCAAAAATTTACAAAATTCAATTTTTATTTATTTTTCCTTATAGTAGGTGAAGCATAGAATGTGACACATTTTTTGGATTTCAAAAATTTTATACCATTTGAAAGTTATAGTAATTTTTCAATCAGTATATAAATCAACACTTTAGAGGTAGCTCAATTAGAAAATAACTAATAATTACTTACCAAATTGAAAATTTGACAGCAATTATATCGATAGAAAGCTGATAATCTCCTTAAGATACCCTTTTCATTTTATCAAATTCGGGTGAAAAAAAAGTCGTCAGCTACATTGTCAAAATTTTGAACTGACATCGCCACTTTTTGGCCCCTCATGATCTTGCACATACCCAGAAGGTGATCTTCTTTCTTTCCATTTTTCCTCTTTTCGATTAGGTCTAAATATCCATCTTTTGGTTATGTCAATAAGAGAAAACATTTCTAAATTTGGTGGACGTGCCATATAAGAATGAATTTGGTTATGACATAAACTTGTTGGCATTCTAATATAGGTAGACGTTGAAGGTTTTTTTGTTTGACATTCAAAGATACAAATTATCTACTACATAAGGATATGGGAAGATTTTGTAGTAGATGGTAGGTTTCTTGGGCACCTATATCATGGTTAACAAGATTTTCAAGAAGCATTCTTTGAAGTGTAGCTGGTGCAAGCATTGTACAATTGAAAGTTAATATTCTACATAATATTGCATGATATGTTTTTGATTTTGTCTCTACTTTTGCAGCATATTTTACTATGTACCTGATAATTGCATCAATTGAAAGAACATGTTGACAATCTATATTTCCTCTCCAAATGGAAAGTATATGGATGTTATGTAAGTTTAGTCGATGATCATTATGAGCTGATATATATTGAGGTTCACACTTATTTGTATGTGTTAATTGTGATGTTTCTTGTGTGGTCCATGGAGCTTTATAACAACATGAAATAATATCACCTTTCCTTCTTAAACATATTTGTAGAGAACATTTTGTGTGACGTTGAACATGATTAACCAAATCATAGTAATCAGAAGCCACATTTGTCGCATATATCATTTGAGTAGTCATTAGGTAAGGATCTTGAAGAGAATTGCAATGGATGCCTTGATTTCTTTGTTCTATGATTTGTGGATTCCATGTAGATACATATTGGTTTATGTAATCTATTGTATTCTGCACAGAAAGATCATTATCCCATTCTAAATTTTGAAAATCTGGTGAATGCGGTAACTAGATGAAGCCATGAATATGTGGAGGACCTCTATTTTTCCATTCATACCTGATATATATTAAATTCATTAAATATAAGATGAAATTACATACAAATGAATAACATTTGAAGTAGATTGTTTACCTGTACCAATAGTCAGTTGCACCAAGTAGTTTTTGCAAAACTTCCTCTTAAAATGCAGTGAATCTATCATGCATATAGACAACTGTCATATGAGGATTTTGAAAAATATTTTGTATTCACCATCTAGTAGCCATAGATGGATTTTTTGGTGTATTGGATGGCATGAGATTGTGTAAATCAGGCCATTTGGTATTTGCAACACTTAGAGTAAAGAAAAGTGTAGGACAACCAACTTGAATAACCATGTCTATTAGTTTTGCTCATTGTTGATTCCAAAAAGAGCTAATTCCACATATAAAAGACCCAAACCTCATCAGTTGATCTGCCAATTTATCATCAAGTACATCTCATAACCTTTTATGAAGATCTACAATTGTTATAGGTAAAGATCCATCCAATTGTTTGTGAACAAAAATAGATGTTGTGGCCTGGCTTCGATGATGCATGATAATATTTAATATAAAGTAGTGGAATCTTGAATGCTTCTCAAATCTATTATTATAGTACCATAGAAGGTGAAGAGCATAATCATGGAGTTTGACTTCTTTGATACGTGGTTGTTTGAATGCAGTCATTCCTTTGCGAAATAAAGTTGGGAATTCCATTACAAATAAAATTTGAGTTGTGTATTCATTTACAGGAGAAGGTGAGATGGGAGGCCATGCAATAGACTCTATTGTTCAACCTTCACCTAAATGCAATAAAGAGCGTATTTCTTCCATTTCTCTACGTGGTGCAGGTAGATTGCAAACAAAGGAGTTGTTAAATTATACACTGTCATCAAATGCATTTTCTTCTATTACATCTAACATGGATGAGTTGTCTTCAATTGGATGAGTATTTTCCACTACATTAAAAAGAAGGTCTGAAATATCAGTAGATTGTAAGGGCAATGATTCTATAGAATTTTCATCTAATTGTACATCCCTATAGTATGGGTCATTGAATGTTTTATATTTCAATGCTTTATAAACATGATATCTACTAACATAAAAACTATATTTTTGATTACCTATACTCTCTTTGTTAACAATGATTATATCCAATTCATCTATATGTCTAGGCAACAATGTTGTGATAGTGGAGACATCTTGAAGAAAACAAATAGTGTGACTACTATATTTTAGTTGACCACCTTTTGCATATGTAACTTGAAAGATAGGACTTATTCTTGTTATCAACATCTGTTCAATTTGAGTTAATATTTTCAAACACAATGGTTGTTCACCTGGATCCATATTGTTCAATTTTGAGAACCGATGTCCATCTTTTTTAGAATTTCACCTATAACATATTAAATTTTCATCTGACATTCATATTTTAATTCCAAGATATATTTCCATACAAATAGAACACTTTCTATAGTTTGAAATAAAATCTATCTTTGTATGGAATTATTTTTTTGGCATTGTAATAATTTTGATAGAAAGGTGAACTAACAATATGGGCAACTTCTTTCCCTTAGGAGCCTTCCGAAGTAGTGTATATTTAAAATAATATTAATAAAACATAATGGCTTCGCCATTTTTGCCAAAAAAAACAAAACAACATGGGAAACTATATTCATGGATGTTGTATGTCCATTGCAATCAGGCATTTCAATCTGTAATAAGGAAGGATTTCCAAGAATATAATTTTTTAGGGGATATGAATTTGGAAGCTGAATTGTTGTAATTGAGGTGATGTGTTGGAACAAAGTACATTAGATGTGGATAATGAAAGTTCAATATTTCGAGAGGTCTCTCATCTTTTTTGGTTAATAACTATTTTTTTTGCATGATGTCTTGCTCTTTGCATCCCATTTATGTGATTTTTCTTAGCTTCTCTTTGATTATTTGCATCATCCATGAATGTATACGTAATCTTCTCTATATATCTGAGATATTTGAAAATTGTAAAGTTAAAAACAATATTGAGATACATGGAAATGTAATCTAAAAACTATCATGGTAAATTTGGAAATATTGGTTGCTTATACTTTTGATGCATTATTTATTGACATAAAGTAAATAGCGAATTATTACACAATATATAACATAAATATAAACTGATAAAATATAGTAATATTAAACAAAATAATATATATATTAAAAGAAATTTAATATACATGTACTATGTTTTTTTAATAGATATGA
This sequence comes from Chamaecyparis obtusa, assembly GCA_027943335.1. Classification (NCBI taxonomy): domain Eukaryota; kingdom Viridiplantae; phylum Streptophyta; class Pinopsida; order Cupressales; family Cupressaceae; genus Chamaecyparis; species Chamaecyparis obtusa. The sequence continues at coordinate 188,579 of BSBK01000590.1, forward strand.
AAACATTTATGTATTGCATAGTATGAAAATTACACATTATATTCTCGAATATACATATATACAAAAACATGTGAATACATATGTTCAATATTACAGGTAAAGTATGGTCTTAAGAAAGCTTCAAAGCTAGAACAACTATGCTTTGAGTTTCTTGACCGCCAAAAATAGATGTTTTGATACTTAGATCAAATACAAATTGGGATTCATAAATATTATCCAAAAGTTGTTTATCTACACCAGTTTCAGCAAGCAAAAGCTAAAAAACTTCTGCACGAACACCCAACAAAGCATTTGTCAGGCCTTCAAAGGTAGTAATGTTGTGAAGTTCCCCTAATGTGTTTTTCAAGTTCATATTAAGCATGTAGGTAAAATCAGATACTGGGATATCAACACAACATTTTGGACATTCATATGTGCCTGTATGATTCTGAGTAACTTGTTTTTACATTTTTTTGCATCCACCATTCATGGACATGAAAGATAATAAAATTTATACAAATCAAGTCTACATATTTTTGTTGTTACACAAATAGGAATCATGGAATGAAAGTCTTTTTTACAAATGGAAGATATTGTCTGTGGATTTGTAAAACTTGGAATTGGTTTTGGCTCTTTAGTTAGAGAAATTGAAGATTGATCTTCTCCTATTTCTATACACCATGTCAATAGAGTAGTAGCCTCAGTTAAATTTTCACTGTCAACAATAGTAGTTGAGAAAATAGTATCCAAGGACTTACCAGACCATGAAAGAAAATGGCTAGATTTAATTAAAAGAACAATTGTTTTAATTTCCTTGAATAAATTAAGGATATTTTTCCTTCATTTTTACAATGATGACCTAACAGAGTCACATCAATAGAGCAGCCAGACATATCTTTGATTCTTGTATTACATTTTTTTATTTCATTACCAATTTTTTTTCCTAATGGTACTTGCAGGATTGATAGAAAAACCAATTCTGATCACATCTACAAGGGAATCAATAGGAAAGGTTTCAAGAGATTCAATGCTTTTGATATGGTAATCATGTTTGGGAACTGTAGATTGGACACATGTTGAAGGTATGATTTTTGAAGAACTGTAGAGAACTATTTCATACGGATTGCTAGAAATACTAAATTTGGTGTTTACAACTTTTACAGACCCATTAGAAATCAAGTAAAGATTATTTGATTGAATAACATCATAGAAATTATCAACCAATTCATTGAAATAGGTTACATGTATTCGAGATCCTTCTTTGTCTATAATTCGAAACTAAATACTTTACCATCTTTAGACACCTTTTTGAAACAATGGATAGGGGTTTTTTGTAAGGATCGACCCTCAATAGACCAAAACTTGTGGTATGGGGTGAGGAGTTTAATAGGAATTATGTTAGATGAAGAAGCATCTAAAAAAATATGAGTGCTAGACGATACTATCTGTCTAATTCCTTGTAGTATAGGTACTGGAGACCCAATAATGTCTCCATTATTTGAAACTACAAGCAAATTATCAATTAGGATAGCCATGCAAGTATAAAGAAAATACATATTTAGTAAGGTTTTATAATGGGATTTTCATAAGTACAATAGAATATAGCAAGATAATTGGTATACATGAAATTATGGAGTAGCTTGTAAGATTATTCTTTTATGCAAACAATAGATCCTTTAACTAACATCTCTTCCACTACAAGTGTGTTAAATTGTTCTGGTAGGAGGGAAAAGTGTGTGTGCATACTATTGGAAAGTTTGTTATGATATTTTGTACTTTCACAATGCTATTATTCAATACAATGTATTGATAAAATTTACAAACATGGTTCCATGATAGATATACCATCTATTATCTGACTAATTGCTCCCGTTGTTAGTAAGACTATTTTTGTTACCTATTTAATGGCAAATAGTGTGATGTTAGTAATCAAAAGTATAACATAAATATGAGCACTATATTTGTTATCTATGCAATCTAGAAATAAATGTGTACAGATCATTTACTGAGACAAATAACCTGTCCAATATTCAAATCATACAAATTACTTATTTAACGTTCACTTTCAAATTTGTCATTTTGTAAAATAATATCTAGACTATTATCAAAACTGAAACCTTTTTGGAAATATATGCAGAATCAAGAAATGTAAATTGACAAAAGATAAGAATCATAGAAAATGCAGAAGTAAAAAAAAAAAGTAATTAAAAGAACCTAGGTTAACAATGCCTTCATAGCAAAGAAGTTGAAATGTCATGATGGTCACGGAAATGTATAAATTGAAATCTATATAAATGCTTGTGTAAAACAAGTCATTGGTTCAGTAAACTATTTGTAGAACAATTCTTATATAGGCTATGATGGTGGTCAAATAAGGTGGTCATGATGAAGAGAAAAAGAATAAATTCTTACCAATGAAAACATCCAACATTGAATGCAATTCAATGCATATTCAACAACTATCAGGTATACAAGGTAAAACTACAGAAACACTGACGATGAGTATTAATTGATATGCAATAAATACTCACTATGAATCATTAAAGTGTTGCTTATGTCGATACCCAAAAGACATTCATATTTAAACATAACTAATGTTGGCGTACATATCTGTAAAAGTAATTATAGAGATATATCAAAACTATCTAATATTGAATAGTTGTTAGATCATGATAGAAATGAAATCAGAATCATTTTATACAAAACCATTTAAAAGTCATTAAAATATCAACTGAATTATTTTAGCATATATCATCTCTACCTAAAATATCATCTCAATCATTTTTGAATTTTCCATTTGTATTATAAAATGTTACACTTCAATATTTCAATAACTATCATGCACAAAGGAACAATAATTACAAATTCAAAAACAATCACATGTAGTAGGGTTGGAAATACATCGTAAGGGAATAGTATGATTTCATATAACCTGACGTTAGGCATGATAGCTTAAATGGAACTTACGAGCACTTTATTCAAGAAGGGATTACACATTTGCACCACGTGACTTACAGATCTATCAAATGGTAATGGACCCCTATTTGTTTGCAAGGGTAAAGGCATACATCTACACAAGTATCTACCAAACTAATTAGGTTTACTAAGGCTGGAAATAAAATGTAATGGAAGTGTAAGATGTGATTTAATCTAACAGTAGCTAGGAAACCTTAATCAAAACTTAGAAGGATTTTATTCATTGCGAGAGTACACCTTTGCAACACGTTTCTTTCAAGGATGATAGATGTCACTGGGACATGTCTTCAGATGATCTCAGATGTTGGTCAGGTCATGATACATTACAATACTCAACAGAGACATCATTACACACATCTAACGGTAGGTGTAAAACCATAGTCAAAACTTGCAAATTGTTTACTCTTCGCAAGATGACCCCTTTACGTCGCATTTCTAGTGATGATGTCACATGGTAGGCATAAAGCAATGAGCCAAAAGTGATCTGAAGATAGGTTGTAGGGAATCATGTTATCTTGACACTTTCATGACTGCTAAAAACTCAAAATGAATCTTGGTTTGATTCAACAGCTAAATCAAACGTTATCTTCAACACATTTATTGCTATGTAAACTAGGGTTTGAATCCAAGATTTCACAAACAATCCCTAATTTTTCAAAGCCTTACCCACAGTTACTTTTGAGGGTCTTATCACCAAAACAATGTTTACAAAAATTAAGAAATATTTCAATCTGCAAATATATATTTATGGAAAAATTTTTAATGTAAATATCAAGGGCATGAAATAGTTCAATCATCTTACACGCCTATCCATAATAACAAATGCCGATGTAATTAACCGAGGAGAATGCATTTCATATAAGATATTCCTTCCTCGTAAAAATTAAATGTTTTTTTCCAAATTTGAGAAAACTCAGAGATATTTTTCAAGTGTTTTCTGATTTTTGAAATTTGACCATATCTAGGTGGCTGATGTGGGCCCAGCAGTGAGTCTTCTCTTTGTAGGCCCCTTCAAATTTTTCTATTTTTTCATTCACCATAGTTGTTTCTGTTAGCCTACACAAGTTCAATTTTTAAAACTATTTCTTGTACATCTGAATGCTGAAATCATCCAACCAATTTTTATTTGAACGTATAATACTACTGGATTTTGATGAAAATAATTCTACAACTTTTAGTAAGATGTGATTCGTAGGTGTAAAGCCAGATTCGACACTCTTTGCCACCATCCTCCCTGCCTATGCCAAAATGAGGGCTTTGCAATGATGGAGGAAGACACAAACATACAATGCTGGAGATAATATAACAGAGTAAAAATAGAGTATTGACACTCAGAGATTTATAATAAAGCTATTTATATTAATGCCTTGATTTTCTAATTACAGAGAGAGCTGCCAGAAAGCTCATAATATCTCAATATACTTTTGTAGAGACAGAGAATTTTCAACATCATATATTGAGAGAAACATTCCTTTTTTTTACAAGATAATTCTACCCAGAAACATCTAGAAAATTCCTAGAATATGTCTGATTGAATGAAAAGTCATAGAAAAATTAATATAAAATAAACTGCAATTAAAATGGTAGTTGGTAGTTGCAAAAAGAGTTGGTCGCATGATCGCATAAATGAAATAAAGGTTATGTGATCATGCAAAAATTAAAAGGGGGGGCTCACACAAAATTAAGTTATCACATAAGGAAAATCTTGGCCAAAACATAAGGCAATCGCATGATCTCATGAATAAAATAATAGTCATGAGATCATGCGACAAAGGGAAAACAAAAGCGTTGGGCAAGAGAGTGGTCACATGATCTCAAGGCTGGAAAGAATGCCTTGCAATCATGCGACAAGACATTGAGAGAAGGCCTACGGTAGGTGGGGAAGGTCAATGTCAGGGCAGAGAAGGCTGGTCGCATGATCGCAAGACCATCAATACTTCCTTGCGATCATGCGACAAGGCAAATAGAGTAGCTAGTAGGTGAGGTAGGTAAGTGGTAGATAGTGAAGATTATTATTACCAAGCTCAAACCCATGTCTGCTAACACTCCCCCTTAATCTTCACTATATTGTATGTCGGCAATGCCGATTTCTTCTTGTAGATGTTCAAAAATGTTCTTTGCCAGTGGTTTTGTGAAAATATCTGCTAGTTGTTCATTGGACCTATAAAACTGAAGATGAATGTCACCATTGTTTACCAATTCTCTGATGAAGTGATATCTGGTATCAATATGTTTGCTTCATTTATGAAATACGTGATTTTTGGATAAGGCAATTACTGAATTGTTATCACAATAGATCTTCATAGATTCTTCTTGATGATGCCCCAAATCTGAAAGTACTCTTCTTATCCAAACTACTTTACAAGATGCTGATGTTGCTGCTACATACTCTACTTCAGCTGATGAGAGAGTGACAATAGGTTGTTTCTTTGATGCCCATGAGATAGCACTAGAACCTAGATGGAAAATGTATCTGAAAGTGCTTTTTCTATCATCTATGCTACCTCCCCAATCACTGTCTGTATATCCAATCAGTTTGTAATCATCTGAAGAAGTATACAAAATTCCAAAATTCTTTGTTCCAGCTATGTATCTCAAAATTCTTTTTCTAGCTTTCCAATGTGACTCTTTCAGTTTCTCCATGAATCTGGAAATAAGACTAACATCAAACATAATATCTGGTCTTGTAGAGGTTAAATACATGAGGCTGGCCACTAATCTTTTAAATAAAGTTGGATCTACACTTGGACCTTGATCATCCTTACTAAGCTTCAAACCCAATGCAACTTGTGTAGGGGTTGGATTCACATTTTTCATCTTAAATCTTTTCAACAATTCACCAGCATACTTGCTTTGACATATGAAGATTCCTTGATCATTTTGATTTACCTCCATGCCAAGAAAGTATCTCATGAGGCCTAAATCAGTCATATCAAATTCCTTTTTCATGGCTGCTTTGAATGTATTGGTTTGCATATTTCTTGTGAATATCAAATCATCTACATATAAATAGACTATCAATATTTCTTCTTCATCATTCACTTTGATATACAAAGTAGGTTCATTACCACACTTGTTAAAGCCATTGTTCACAAAATAGGAATCTATCCTGTTGTACCATGCTCTAGGAGCTTGTTTCAAACCATATAATGCCTTTTTCAATCTACATACTTTATGTTCTTCTCCCAAAACTTCATAACTAGGTGGCTGACTTACATACACCTCTTCTTCCAAAATTCCTTTTAAGAATACTAATTTGGCATCCATTTGATAAACTTTCCATTTGTTTTGAGCTGCAATAGATAGGACCATTCTTATTGTATCCAATCTTGTCATGGGTGCAAATGTTTCATTGAAGTCTATACCTAGCTTTTGTGTAAAACCTTTTGCCACTAGTCTTGCCTTGTGCTTTGCTACTTTTCCATCAACATCATACTTTGTCTTATAAACCCATTTAACTCCAATCACATCCTTGCCTTTAGGATGTTCTATTAGATCCCATGTTTCATTCTTTTCTATTGACTAAATTTCTTCATCCATGGCTGTAATCCATTTGTCTTCTTTTATGGCTTCTTCAAAATAAATTGGATCAGCTTGTGTTAACAATGCAAAATCACAACAAAAATCAGCATTTTCATCTTCTTGATTTTCATCATAAATCTCTCTAAGACTTCTTGTCTTCTTTGATGTGTTTATGGACCTAGACCTTAAAGATGCAAGTGTAGGATCAGAAGATTCACTATTGTTATTATTTGTTGTAGTGGGATTTGGAGTGCTAGGTGCTCTTGATGGTGTTGTAGAAGCATTTACTTGTATAGGAGGATTTGCAACCTAATTTTCATCTTCTTCATTCTCTTGTAGGACATTAGGTGTACTTGAATTTATTTTGTCTATGCTTCCATCCCATGCCTCTTCTTCAACAAATTCAACATCATGGCTTACTATTAACTTCTTTGTAATGGGATTGTATAGCTTATATGCCTTTGAATGTTCACTATATCCCACAAATATACATTTCTCTCCTTTGTCATCTAATTTTCTTCTCAACTCTTGAGGTATCAATGAGTATGCCACACATCCAAAGACCCTTAAATGTGATATGTTATGTTTCCTTTTGCTCCAAGCTTCTTCTAGTGTTTTATTTATCACTACTTTTGTTGGACACCTATTCAAAATATATACCAAACATGCAACAGCTTCAGCCCAATATTCATTTGATAAGTGTTTTGCCTTTATCATGCTATGTGCCATTTCCATGATTGTTCTATTCTTTCTCTCTGCTACTCCATTTTGTTGAAGTGTGTACCTTGCTGTAAATTGTTTATTTATGCCATTTTCCTTGCAAAAATTTTGAAATTCAGTTGAGAGATACTCTCCACCTTGATCGGTTCTCAATGTTTTAATAAAATATCCACTTTCTTTTTCAACTTTTTCCTTGAACTCTTTAAAAATAGAAAATGTATCAGATTTGTATTTTAAGAAATAAACCCATGATTTTCTACTAAAATCATCAATGAACGTTATGAAATAAAGTTTTCCACTTATGGAAGGTGTTTGCATAGGTCCACAAATGTCTGAATGTACTATCTCTACTGGCTATTTTGCTCTATATGACTCCCCAACTGGAAATGATTTCCTATGTTGCTTTGCCAATATGAAACTCTCACATGTGGTTTTAAGTGGCTCTATTTGTGGCAACCCATATACCATTTTCTTCTTGGATAATAGTTGTAATCCTTTGAAGTTTAAATGTCCAAGCCTCAAATGCCATAGCCAAGATTCATTTTTGTATGAAGATTTAAAAGCTATTTCAGAAACCTTTTGTAAACCTTGTGGCTCTATCATTAATCCACTTTGAATATTTAATGGAAACATCCTATTCTTTGTCATTTCAACTCTTGCAATTAGCCTATTGCTTGGTTTCTTGTCTAGGATCACACATTCACCATTCTCAAAATATATTCTATAACCCTTTTGTACCAATTGCCCAATACTTATAAGATTATGTTGTAATTCAAGAACATAGTATACATCTGAAATTTTTTTATCTTTACCTTGTTTTGTTTTTATGTTAATTGACCCTTTGCCCATAACTGAAACTTTTTGATTATTTCCCAATTTAACTTCTTATTTTATTGAATCATCTATTGTTGAAAACACCTCCTTCTTACAACTCATCTGGTTACTACACCCACTATCTAAAAAACATAGTTCTTTGGAACTTTCTTGTGCTACATTGCATGGTATCAATATTGTGTCCTGTTCACTAGTGTTTCGCTAATTTTCATTTGTAAAATGTGCCTTTTTCTTATTCAAATCATATTGCTTTTTCCTACATTCTGATGCATAATGCCCAAATTTGCTATAGTAATGACATTGGATATTGGATTTGTCATACCTTTCTCCTTGATGTTGACTTTGAGAGTGACTGCTCCCCCTTCCTCTTGTTGATGTAGAATGGGCATGTGGGCTTGTTGGTGGTCTTCTACTTTCAAATTGTGTGTTTTCTCTTCCTCCTCTTGAGAAATTTCCTCTGCCTCTACTGTTGTTTGATCCCCCTCTTGACTTGCCAAATGAGACCTGAGTCTTGAATGCATTCTCAAATGATGATGACCCTGTTCGGTTCAATCTTTGCTCATGGACTAAAAGTGATCCAATTAATTCATCTATTGATAACTGGGAAAGACCTTTAGCCTCTTGAATGGCTATAACTACAGCATCAAATTTAGCAGGCAGACTTCTACGTATTTTTTCAACAATCTTTTGATCTTCAATAGTGTCTCCATAGGTCCTTAATTGATTTACTATAGACATTGCATGAGTGAAAAAAGAATCTATTGAATTTGAGTCTTTCATTTGTAAATTTTCAAAATCCCTTCTAAGTATCTGCAATTTTGCCGTTATTACCTTTCCTGTGCCTTGGTATGTTGTTTGTAAACTGTCCCATGCTTATTTTGATCTTGTGGCAGGTGCAACCTTTAGAAAGATTGATTCTTCCATTGCTTGTTGAATGAAAAATAATGCCTTTACATCCTTCTTCTTATTTTCCTTCAATAAATCTTTATCAGCTTGTGAAAGGCCCTGATATGCCTGCTGGTCTGGTGGTTTAGGAAACCTATTTTCCACTAAATCCCAAACATATTGAGAATGAAAGAGAGTCTTCATTTTTATGCTCCAATAATCATAATTTTTGCCATTAAAAATTGGAATCTGGGGCTAAGAAATACTCCCACTGGTTCCTACCATGATTTACCAGTAAAACCCTTTTTTTTAACAAACCCTTTTCTTTCTTTTCTGATTTGCTCTTTATCCACGATGAAATTTTTGCCAAGAAATAATACCAAGATTGTTTTTGTGCTCTTCAACCTCTAGCATAAGTCTTCTCTTCAATAACCTACTCTGATACCAATTTGATGGAGGAAGACACAAACATACAATGCTGGAGATAATAAAACTGAGTATTGACACTCAGAGATTTATAATAAATCCGTTTATATTAATGCCTTGATTTTCTAATTACACAGAGAGCTACCAGAAAGCTCATAATATCTCAAAATACTTCTGGAGAGATAGAGAATTTTCAGCATCATAGATTGAGAGAAACATTCCTTTTTTTTACAAAATAATTCTGCCCAGAAACATCTAGAAAATGCCTGGAATATGTCTGATTGAATGAAAAGTCATAGAAAAATTAATATAAAATAAATTGCAATTAAAATAGTATTTGGCAGTTGCAAAAAGAGTTGGTCGCATGATCGCATAAATGAAATAAAGGTTATGCGATCATGTGAAAAGTAAAAGAGGGGGCCCACACAAAATTAAGTTATCACATAAGGAAAAGCCTGGCCAAAACATAAGGCAGTCGCATGATCTCATGAATAAAATAATAGTCATGAGATCATGTGACAAAGGGAAAACAAAAGCGTTGGGCAAGAGAGTGGTCGCATGATCTCAAGGCTAGAAAGAATGCCTTGCAATCATGCGACAAGGCATTGAGAGAAGGCCTACGGTAGGTGGGGAAGGTCAACATCAGGGTAGAGAAGGCTGGCTGCATGATCACAAGACTAGCAATACTGCCTTGCAATCATGCGACAAGTCAAATAGAGCAACTGGTAGGTGAGGTAGGTAAGCGGTAGATAGTGAAGATTATTATTGCCAAGCTAGAACCCACGTCTGCTAACATGCAATGTGTTATAGAAATCCGCCACAAGATAAAGGAATGGATTTTGTTGCAATTGCCCTGGTCGCATGCAAAATGTCAAAGCATAGACAATGCACCTCAACCATTTGTAGAGAATGCCTCAAAATATAAATGTGGCCTCGTGGACATTCTGTGATTACACTGTTAGCACAATAAAATTAGGAAGTTTTATATTTTTTATATTTACTTTCAAGGATAGTTGCTTTTGTTTCTTGTTTTTTGAGTTGTACATGCATTATATCAACAAAAACCCATTTTATTTTGAGAGGCTTGTTCTATTAATCTCAATTTTAACTTTTGATAGTTTTTTTTTCTGGCCAACTTCAATCTGTTACAGTGTCATTTTTGTGTTTAGCTAGTTTCTTGTTAATTAGATTCTTTTTGTTCTCAATTACAATAGTTTTTTAAATTTTTTTTGTCTAATTCGTTGTTAGTTTGATTGAAATATTTTAGATTCAATTGTACAAATTTTGTGTACTAACTCACTAATAACAGTAAGATTAAACATCACAAACATTGAAAATGGCATTTAAAAAGTAATAAATAAATAAATATGTATTGCATTAGAGGGAGTAAAATATGATAGATGTATAATTTAGTAAAGGAGACAACTTAAGCTACTTAATGGTCTTGGACTTTTAGTTTGATTGCATGATTACATCTATATAGCAAAAATAATATATATTATAGTTATATTATGGGATATTTTAAGGTTTTGTGGATAGGATGAAATATCATTATGGAAAAGCTATTATCTATTTATTCTTGATAATAGAATTAAATAATTATTATTTTATATTAAAAATATTTTTTATACAATAAAAAATATTAATTTTGTAAATCTAATTATATTTATTGTAAAATTAAATACAACAATCTAGTATTTAGTCAATTGTAAATTTAATGTGATAATTATTATAAATGATGGTAAAACAATTAACATTGTGCTACAATAATTGAGACATTAGTTTCTACATCTATTGCAATCATCATAGATGGTGAATAAATGTTGGAAGAACACAGAGTCTTTGTTGTCTTACTTTCTTCTCGTAGTAGTATGTAATCAATGGACAATTCAAAGTTCTACATTATCTTCTTAATTACAATTCAAAGAGCACTATGTATCTTTTGTATGGATATAGATGGAGTAAATTTGTTTTGATCTTTGCAATATAAGAAAAAAACAATATTTATTAGGTTAACTATTTCTTTCCAATTTTTATCTTATAACTGATATATATAAATAAAATATCTTATTTAGTAAACTATTTGAATGTTGATTATCAATTCTAACAAAATAATAATTAAAACATAGCCTAAAGTCTAAATATCATTCACCGTTGAAATAATATATACTTGTATAAGTTCATGCAATCTACACAATAATGCAAGTTATGAAACTAGTGGAGAGACAAGTCCATTGATTATTTTTATGATCATCATATGTCCTTATTTATCACAACACTAACATCACATAATAATGGTCTTCATGGAGGTCATTTACATAAAAACTAGAATAAACTATCAATCACTTCTTTTCACTCAAATTATGTTGCCATGATTGCACATGTAATAATAATTTAAGAATATTTTTCTTGTACTTTAGATGCATAATCCTAATAGAGGAAGTGAAACTCAACCCTCTATAAATTGTCATGATCTATATCCATTAGGTGATTTTTTAAGAATCAACTTATTATTTGTGATGATGTTGAAGAACCTATACACATTGCCTTCCATTATACCTCTGTAGTGTTCTACATGATTATCTAAAGAATATCTTACAAAATGTATACAATTGATTACTCACGTTGAACAAAATACACTTGGAATGTACTACCCATAAAGATCAATAAAAAAAATTCCTCTAATCACATTGATTCTCAAGTGGAAGCCACCATAACACCTATTGTAACTCAGTTTTGTTCTTAATTCAAACATTGTAACTTCACACCTTTTTTGAATATTTGTGTAATATCATGTTTTGATTGAATAATAATAATATGTTTAAGCTTTCTGCAATCCATTCTAATAGACCCTTCCAAACCTTTTCTACCTCTTTTTAAAATTTGAAAGCCCTTTGTTAATAGCATCATCAAGCCGAGCACAATACAAAGAAACATATCTATTTGAAATATAAAATAAAAGATCTTATTCATTCCAACTTGGTGTATGGTTTGAATGATAAAGGAAATAAATTAGTGGCACCTCCTAATAAAAATTTGCAAAATTTTACCAATCCTTTTCCTTCCCAAACTACTAATGCTATTGGGAATTTTATATTTCTCCAAGATCCAAGAGATAAATTGGAAGCACAACATAATGAAAAAAATATACTACTCAATAATGCAAATGAAGAGAGTACATATAGAACCTAAGGGCAACCAATTCCAACCATAAAAGAAGGAAATAATTAAAGTGGTGGCAAAACTGCCTAAGAGATCAGGATGATGTGTCGAAATGTAATCAACATATCTCTAGTAGTATCCTAAAAGATGACGACTTCTGTAGACAAGTGTCAAATGACAATATATGACTAAGTAGGCTTAGTAAGATAATTGTAAATTAAATAATTATAAGTTAACACCGCCTCCTTAAGTATAAAGTAGGAGGAAAAGATAAAAAATGGGCCGGGCCAACTACTAGCCTAGTGAGGTACCTATGCACAATGGAATCTCTCATAAAAGGAGAAATGAGGAAGACCTGTGTGAGCAAAAATATCCCTCCAAAAAAGAGATAAGATTAAATGACATGTACAAGTGAGTAAGAAGAACAAGAAGAATAAGATTGATATATGTAGGACTTATGATAACCCCCAAGGACTAATTCTACCAAAAAGTACAATATGTTCTCCTGATAGGAGAGAAAGTAGAGAAGATCATATGACCCCCTAGAAGGTATGAAGTGATGAAATCCATGTAGTGTTGGAAGATAATTTACACTAGATGCTAAATATAATCCATGATTGTTGACTAAAATGCCTCCCATTGGGAAGAAAAATACCATAACTGTGTGCAATATTACTTCCCATTTTGAATAGGAAGATGTAGGAAGTGAGATGAATGTCTCTGAATGTTGCACCTAACTCAAATAATTAAATAATTCAACTAATTCCTTTTAATGATTCTCAAAGATATTTAGGCCAATCCTAATGTGTGACTGATCGTGTACCATGAAAGATTCTAGAATAAGGATAATGGATGTAAGTTTATGTATGTATCAATGTGAATTTGATACTATTGAAGATGAAGATAACTAAGTTGGATATGTCAACTCATGAATGTTTTCATAATCTATCACAATAGGAATCGATGTAGGTGAGATAGGATAAAATTCCAAATATGGAAATGGTGATGAAACTATTAGCACCTTGAAAAAAATTTCATGGCTCTAGGCCTTTTCTTTTGGTCTCTGTAATGTTTTTCATGTCTCTTGCCTCAAGTCTTAGTTCAAATTTTTGAAAAACTAGCCATTGGTGTAGAAAGGCCCTGGCCCTATTCTAATTTGTCATTAATTTTTGGGTCACTTAAAAACCTCTAAGACGCATGTGCTTAATTGTTACCCCCTTTCTCACATGATCGCATGAACCTTTTTTGTGTTATGTGATCTTGCGACTAATGTTTTTTGGGCCCCTTTTAATATTTCCTAAGTCTCTAACCCGTGACAAAATTAAATTTTCCTAAGTCATGCAATTAATATTTCCTATGTTTTGGCCTTCATTCTTTCCTGGGCCTGGCTCTGACACCATCTTGATCCAACGGTTGTTGTGAAAGTGAAAGGGTTTTGTCAAAGGTTTGCACTTTTGTGATGACCGTTGATTGATTTCCATGATGTAACCTTTCATGCAAGTGGGTCTAAAATAATACGTAAGCACAATTGGTAGTATACGATTGGTCCATGTATTAACACATTGGCAGTTGTTAGTGGGACCTAGTTTTTGGATGCATCAGAGGGTCTTGACATTGTCAGTAAATCAATGATGGGCATAAGTTCTTATGAGATGTGTCAGAGGCTTAAGATGATGTGCCAACCATTGATATCATATCCTGTCAGAGGGTTGTCAAGGCAGGGTAAGATTCTTCATCTGATAGTTGTCTCATGATCTGGAGGAATCTTGGAGGTTTATGCAAAGATGAGACAATCGTCGATCTTCTTGATGCGGGCCCAGTTAAGTTTCCTCAGTCTTTTAGTGGTCCTGATAAAATGGTTAGCGGCTTGATGAATTTCAATGCTTTTCGCTCATTCATGAAATGAGATGGCAGTATTCTAAAAAGGCTAGTGATTCAACGAATGTGTATTCGTGTGATCACTAAAATATTTGGCAAATAGATAAAGTTCTTTACGAATTGACGAAAGCCTTTGGTTGCCAGTTCACCAAATGTAGCTGGAATGAGTTAAATTCATTTGGTCGCCAGTTCGTGGGGTTAAGTGGTGAGTTAATGTTTCACTTCACGAATAAGAAATGCCTTGTGGAATGTTCGCTAGGGGTTAACCCAAGGGTAGCAGTTGAGTTAAGACATGAAAGACTGTGAAAAAGAGGGATCAGATAGTCAAGAGTTAAAGTTGATCAAGATTCAAATGTGGACCGCCGATTCACTATTGGCGCTATGAAACTGACCATTTTTTTTCAAATTCAAAGTTCCAAAGGGTTTTTCAGTGACAGAAAGGACCAGAATTGAATGCTTTCATGGCCAGATTTGATTTGTTTGGTGGCACTTACTATTGTAGTGTGGTCCAAGGTATTCCTTGATAATCTGTAGGGTTTTGTACTATATTTTTTGTGCTCGAGGCATGTTGTAGGTGGCCGAACAAGTTGACATTTTGGGCATTTTTATGGTTCTTAGTACCTTCTTAGTGAGATTTGTCATGATTGGAATCACTTCAAGATCTTTCTTCTCCTGGTTGCCTAGGTTTCTTCCCCTGTAATAAATTTGTGACCATTTCTAGTGGGTTTAGTGGGTGAAACCCTAACCCTAGTCATCTGTAGCTTTTTGCAACCTATTTTGGGTTTCCAAGATGACTAGGGGGTATATATTGTAGGATTCTTGACTTAGTAGAGGTTCCAAAAACTTTCTTTTGGTCCCTAGTTGTTGATGGTATTATACTGAAAAAGGAGCTGGATTTTGGGTCTTTCTCCTATCTTTGTGTTGCTTTGATTGTATATTGATCCTAAATATGTTAATGAGAATACTATTGAGTTCCAATCTTGTGTTTGTATATGTCTTCTTGTTTCAGTTCCGAGCTCATATATGTTAATGTCACAAAGTGTATTAGCATATGGTAAACAAAGAGTATTGTGAAGTCATCTCTGAGTTCCTAACAAAGTTGGGATTAAATTATTTTAGGTGAGTTTAGTGAGTTTACAACCAAATAAGAATCTGATGTCCTTGTGTCTGAGGGAGAGGGGTAATAGGCAAAGCACTTATCCTAAGCCCAGGAGTGTTTGATTTAAGATCTTCAGTTGATGTATGTAATTGGGTGACTCTTTGCCCTAGGTTAAGGCACTGGTCCATCCTTTGGAGGCATTTCATTGTCATCAACCACACAAACACAAATTAAATGATAAAAATTTTCAATCAATTAGTAAGGGATATAGTTGTATAATATTTTGTGATTCCTTTGAAGAAGTGAATCAAGGGTACACCCACCTGAGCATCTTGGCTCAAAGTGTAGGAGGATCTCTTTGATCCTTGTTAATTGGCCCTCTTCCTTGTAGACTTTGGAGTGGTGATAGAGTCAAAGTTATATTAAAGTTATCCATCAAAGTATAAATCTACAAGTTGAAGATCAAAGGGAACTACCAATAGAAACTTCATGAAAGTCATCACCAAATAGAAGAAGAATGTGTTCAATGTTGTTATCCAAATATAAAAATAGGATTCTATAAATAAAGATGTTATACCTAATAAATATGGATTCCAATGTGGTAGATCTAGTATGAGAATAGAAAATACCCAATGAAAAGAATCTGCAGAACTAATTAATGAGTGAATAATAGATTCAAATGTAGAAACAAGTGATGGTATCCCAGTAGATGGCAACGAAAGACTAGATAGTGTTTTTGTATGAGTTGGAGAATCAAGAAAGACAATACCATGATTGAGAAGAATTTTTGGCATTTCCTCAATTTGACGAAACCAACATTCTTCTATTGTATGCATTTACTTTTGATAATATCCACATTTGATTTTACATTTATTAGGAGGATTCTGTACAATATTTGAATAGAAGGGATTATTTGTGAGACATGATCTCTTGAACTAAAAAAATTAAAAACAAAAAACACATAGCATTCCATTCATTACCTTTCCCCCCTTATTTTTGAAACTTTATAGAAGGAGTGCTTTGCAACCAAACCCAAAAAAAAAATTAAAAATGGAAATTTATAATGATAATGTGTGAGTGTGTTTGTTGGATTTATGATAAAAAATAATGCACTTTAAAAAAAATAGAACTCAATTTCAAGTTAAGGAGAAAAAGTTATGATCAAAAGAATTTTGTCACTTTAGAAATTTGAATCCTCTTCCAAAAAAAATAATGGGGAAAAATTTTAACTCCACCAAAAACTAATTTGCCAAAAATAGTTAAGAGAAGGGCCAAAGTTAAGCCTCCTAGGGTAAGAAAGAACTAGGGGTTAAAAATCCATGTAGATTTCTCCAATATCCAAGAGATAAATTAGAAGAAAAATATAATGGTGAAAATATACTACTCAATAATGTAAATGAAGAGAGTACATATAGAACCTATGTGCAAGAAATTCCAACCATGAAAGGAGGAAACAAGTGGTATTACAATGAACCATAATTATCATTTTATTTTGTGTCTCTTTTGTTCATTTTCCAAATTTTAAGTTGGAGAGAAAGATGACAATGGGGGGTGATTTGAATAGAGAGGAACCTAAAGATTTCCTAGAACTAAGGAATAATCCTAAACTATGGAGGAAATTAGAGAAGGGTTAGATTATGCCTTATCTAGAGAAGCTGGATGGTTATGATAAGGGTATTACCGAAAAATTCATCGTAGTATGGAGGAATAATTATTTTATGATTGATGGAAGGCAAGTCATCCTCAATGTGGAGCTTATTACATAGGGAATTGGGTTACCCTTGTCTGGTCTAAAATTCTACAGAAATAGGAAGGTTCCCAAAATGGATGCTAATAAGTTCCCCAAGACTATTAAAGAAAGAGTTTTCATCGTTAAAAAGAGGAGTTTTTATGTTGTCAACAATATCAAGGATTTTAGGCGCAAGGTCCTTATTGTCATGATGGAATACATAACACTGGAAGGTCATTTTACCAATGTCTAGTTTCACCATTTTTTCCTTTTAAATCAGTTCTACTATAAAGATTTTATTTCCTTCCCATACTATGTCTACAATTCTCTACTTCGTAGCCTAGCTGTGAATAGTTAGAATGCTAAAATTATCATTCTCCATGAGGGTCTAATTTTTCTAATTCATGACTATATGATAAATAATATTCCTAGGAACTTTTTGAAAAACCCTAAGGAAAAGAGAAAGTGCATAACTTCTATTAAGGGTAACAATGAATCACCAGCCAAAAGAATAAAAAGTGTTGACTCCCAAATGACTGAAAATCCTCCTTCATATTCAAAGAAGAAGAAGAAAGTGTTGGTTTATTTATCTTTAAGCTCAGAGAATGAAGAGATAGATTTTAATGATGGCTCTTCTGAAGATGAAGACTCAGAGTTCCCAAGCACTAGTTAAAATAAAATGGGGAGAAATAAGAATAAGGTTACGGATGCGGAGGGAAGGAGTATGTCTTCTTTAGGTGAAGCATCCAAGGATGAGATGGTGAACTTTGAGGCTACTAGGAAGGATATTGAGGGGGATAAAAAGGATAGATGAGATGATGAAGTAAAGAATACTAAGGTGGAAGGAAAATAGGATAAATCTAGAAAAGATGAGGACTCTACCGAGGGTATTAGGGAAGAACTTGTTATGGAGCTAAATCTCGACCCGGAAACTAAAAACATCATTATTGATCTTTACCCTTCTTATATAGAGAAGGCTCTGGAAAATAAGGAGGATCAACATGAAAGGGTGAAGATACCTAAAAACATGGATACAGATATAGAACTTGAGAAAAATAATGAGAAAATACTTATGAAGGACACCAAGGATGAAGGCCACATGGGTGATGGTAACCACAATGGCGAGGACAAGCTAGAAGAGGAGGATTAAAACATCTTGTATATTGCAAAGATTCTTTTTAATGATAATAAAGGTAAATATTTTAGTTAGGATGCTACTAAGAGAGAGGATTATGTGTCAATGATAATGGAGGATCTCTCTGATAAGGAGGAATCAATTTTGGGGTTTTTACACACATGTAAAGCTAGAGCCCTCGTTTCTTTTAGAAATGACAAATGGTGCTATTAGGAGATTGAGAAGCTTAGGACATAAAATAATGACCTTGAGGCCAAGTATTTGAATCTAATGGAAAGATTTCATAACATGGGTAAGGACTATGACCACTCAAGATTTTCATGCCCCTGTCAAATTACTGGCAAGAATTGAATGTGTTGAAAAAACACTAGAAAAACTGCTTGAGCATTCTATGGAGGGCATGTAGTCCTCTACCAATAACCTTTTTTCACTAGTTGACATGTTGGAAAAGGAGTGGGAAGATGTGCAGAATCATAATACTAAGGGGAAAGGTTTGGGTCTAGAACCAGAGTGGAGATGAGTTAGGACACCTCATTTAGCAAGCAGATTATGGGGCTCAAGGAGAATCTAAAAAAAATGATAGAGCTGGAGAAAAAGATGGAAGACTCTATCCAGATTTTGAAAGGGTGGCAGTATCCTTTTTTTTTTGCCGGTTCTCTTTTTGTTTCATGTCATGTTGGTTATTTCTAGTTTGGGGTGTTTTCTCCATCTTTTTTTTTGTTTATCCTCTTTCTATTGAACTTATTGTCTAATCTATATCTTTAACTCTTTCAATTTTGGGTCCCTGTAAAATGTGTTTTGTCTTAAATTTTAAAACATCTCTATACAAGACATTTTCATCAAGATACATATGATAAATCTAATATTTTGATTGAGGTACATGATGGCTTAAATTTTTTTGTTATAGGTTCCATAAATCAAAGTTTATTTTAAATCCTAGTATCTCTACCTCAAGTCAATTTTGTGTGAAGTTAGGACATTCTTGACTCACTTCCATGAAAGTGATCAATTCTCCCATCCATCAGTATTTTAAGTTTCCCTACAATAGGAAATTTATAATCATCAATCATAGAATTTATCATCCCTTATCTAATCATGAAAAATTCACCCTTGGTTGTTTAGACTTTTCTATATTCTTTCCTGAGCTTACACCAATCAATGTCATCTAGTGTCAATGTGATTATTCATTTATTTGCACAAGTTTTTAAAGTTGGTCAAAGAAATATCATAGTCAACACTAGTCAACAATATCTCCTTGTTTATCAATGTAGGTCCCTTCCAATGGCAAGAGTCATGCCTAGTGATTGTAGAAGATTTTGAGGAAAAGGAAACTGAGAAACAATAATAACACTGATGAGTGTGACATGTGTCTAGGACTAGGTTTGATGAAAGGTGTCACCATTAAATAATTGAGATGACTATCATGGTCTTGCAAGGGATGATCACATATCTCCACATGCTCAAATATTTTTCACTAATTTATAAGCGCACACCTATACAGTTGTAACATTTTTAGTTGGAGCCATCATGATGATCTTTTTGGTGTGCCAATAGGCACTCATAAAAAATGACATGGAAAATATTATGGCTAGGGATTAGTTCTATAAAAGGAAAAGGGTTCTAAATTTTTAGAAGAAAGACTATACTATTTCTAGTATCATGTTAAGAGTATGATTTCTCATACATTAATAATGATTTCTCATACATTAATTTTCTATTAAGTTTATGTCATTTTAAGCCTTGAGTGTTCTTGATTGTGAGTCTTTTGGTATTAATGTGACGATGAATATAGAAAGATTCTATGTCAATTGAGTATTTATTGTTGTGTTTATTCTTACTCTTATAATTCTAACTATGAAGCTTCTTAAATTGAATCATGTTTGAAAATCTTTTGGTTGTAGAATAGTTGAATAATTAGAATTATACCATGTCAATAGTGATACTGAAAGTAGGTAGATGAATGAGGAATATAACAATGTTTTCACATTATATTCTATGTTTTTATGGATGTACCAAATAAATGATCTAAATATTGTTATCTATATTGTTTATCTTTTTTTTTTTTTATCATTTCAACTATGAAGGGATTGTAGAATACTATGATTAGTTTATAGGATCATTCTTATGTTTTGATATATGTTATATTCGATCTTGAGTTCTAAAACTCATTGTAAGTTTTATTGAAGTTCTTGGCACATCTCCATAGTTTTAGAGATCAATTTAGTATTTGTTTCCTTTTCCCAAACCCATGAACATGAAGTTTCATCTGCTTAATTCATATATTGTTTAATGATTTCCATTTAGGTCCCATATCCATTAAACTTCCCATAAGGTATGTTACCTTCCTAAACTATAAATCTTATGATCAATAGTTTATTTTTATCCTTGGAATGATCAACCTTTGAAATATTTTTAACATATCCTCTTCCTATCTTATCACAAAATTCAAAGCCAATAGATTCAATGCCTTAAGTAAACCATTAAGGTTTTCTTCAAATACTCTTCCTAATTATTCTTCATCTATGGATACAAATATAACTATTTAAGCTTCATATTCTAGACCAAGACTCCTTCATATTCCCTATATCTCTTCAATATATGTTGTGGCTCCACCTCACAAATCCTATAAAGGACTAAGAGAAAAATACCCAACATATTTTGTCTCTTATCCTAGTGTGGTTTCTTCCATTAATCCTTTCTCCATAGTGTTTTATTTGAAATTTTTTCTTTCCTCAAGGGATGAACCCACAAATAGTGGGTTGCACTTTATTGAACATCACAAGTTTTGCCGAAATCACACATTTTTAAGAAAATGTGATGATTTAAGAATTTAGAGGTCACATTTGAAAGAATTAATTAAAAATGGTTAGATCAAAGAGTCTTAGATCAAACTTTCTTTGATATAATCTCTATACTCCCAATTCACACCTACAATGGATTAACCTTTTCACCTATCAAAATGCTGACAGAAAAATTAGTTTGACTCTAAATTTTTGGAGGATTAAAGAAATTCATTTGAATAACCCACATGTAGGATGGTACTACTCAAATAAATATTTCCAATGATTATGATTTTAATATATAATGAATTCATTATGACTTTGTATTTTTGGTTTTACTAAATATAGGTTTTGTATCATATATCAACTTCTATGCTCAACGGAAAAATAGTAGTTGAAAAATATGAAAAATATTTAGGCACTATATATTAGTTTCCTCTTTCTAGAAAAAAGGAACAAATGAATTTCAATGCATATTTAAAACGTTATGGATCAATTAGTGAGCCTATGTCTTAGAAATTATAGTTAATGTCACTTCAAAAATTAACAAAATATACAATATTTAACATAATCAAATGAAACCAATTGAAATCATTAGATATCGGTATTACAGATCTAAATTCAAAAGAATCCCTTTAAAAAAATGCAATAGTAAGTGAATGTTACTCTTTAAAAACCGTGGTTTTATGTTAAAAGTTAGTTTCCAAAGGAGATGAAAAACTAGATACAATTCAATTCCACAAATTTTTAGAAACACATATTTAGAATCTACAAGTAAAATACTATAAAATGCTAGTCTACATAATCTCAAAATTCCTAATAGTTTAGTGGCAATTGGTGCCAAAAGCTAGCTATTTTATTAAAATATTCATTTTAGTATCAAAGTTGGAAAAAAAACTATAACCCACTATTGTGGGACCACCCCAATGTTGAGGTATTTTTCCAAATTCTTGACCTTGATATTCATCAATTCTAATTGTTACTTCAATGTTGTTATTTGTACCAAAGTTGAAGCTTCACCTACTTATTGGGTGTTGGAAGAAGTCTTGTGACTATTGCAATTTCATCTAGGAGATTCATGTTCTCTTCACTCAATTTAACAATATTAGATTCAAGATTCTTGGGTTCTACTTTGAGAGTAAGTTTGTGTGCACTATCAATTATGTATCCTATGAGATACTTGTATCCTACTCTTTTGATAATGGGATTTTGAGTTAATTCTATAGCATATTTTATTACACTGACATTTATTTATAGGACTTTTAGGTGATTTCCTATTGCTAGTTAAAAAATTAACCCTTAAAAAAACTATTGACGAGTTAACTCAAAAATCTTCATGAGTTAACCAAAAAGTCTATTTGAGGAATTGCCCTGAATACCATGAATCATTAAGAGAGGATAGTATAGCATGATTAGTTGTGACATACCAATAGTCTCCTCCATTGCCACCTCATATGTGTGTCATTATGCTCATCCTTGTAATAGGGATTTAACTGCCCTAGTCCTATAAGCCAAGGAAATGAGTGTTTTGTAAATCACTTTGTATACTCAAAATTCATAATTACATCTTCTATATCCATCCTCATCTCTCATGGAGTTGACATAGTTTCTCTAAAAATTTATACTTCCACCTCATATGATAAGGTGGGTCCCCACTCCTACCTTTATAACCTAGTTTGTGTGAAGTCTCCAAATCCCTGGGGCATGCCTTTTATCTATCTTAGTATCCTATCCAAGATCCTTTGTATGAAACATCTAGTTTGAAATGAAAAAATGGTAATACCTTTGTATCCTCCTCCCATTCCTTGAATTACAAGTATGGTCTCTAGAAAATTGTGTAAATCTTGTTAATTACATGCCTCTATTACTCCACCTTGGAAACCTTGGGCATAAATGTGACCAAAGTATGCATATGGAAATATGGTTGTCCTGCTATCCTAAACTTGATACACATTGGTTGGAGTACTGCAATGTAATCCCAAGCCCACACATGTAATAATGTAACCCATGCTTACAAATTTATATTTGGTAAGTTCACCACCTAATGTAAATTATGGTACAAGTGGGATCACAAATAGGGTCCCCACACAAATTTATTCTCATCCATCATCATGTTATAAATAATAAATACTGAGAGGCGGGGTGAATCAATATTTCACAAACTTTTACTTTTACCCAATTATGGATATAACAAATTAACTTGAAGCTTGTATAAGAAACTAAACTAAGTAAACTAAATAACAAGCATAGCAATAAACCAAATGAACTCATAACACCATGTTTGTTCTAAAGGAAACCCTAGACAAGGGAAAACCCTAGTGGGGATGATAGCCACAACTGATCCACTAATCAAAAGTATTCGGTTAAGGATGTTGACCCTGTTAGGCATCTATTACATACATATAGTGTCTTTGTCCTAGTTAAAGGACTCTAGGCCTTGTTAGAAGCCTCAACCCTATTAGGAGTTTCTATTACAAAAATAAATAATGGAAAGAAGAGCTCACTACCTAAACATATAGTATACAAAGTACCTTTTGATACAAAGGTAAATTACAAAACCATTTACTGTTGCCAAATACCTTTCCTATTCTAATTTAGCTTTGTAGGCTCTTCTCTTTCACTTATAGATCTTTCTTTCTTCTTTATTACAATTTACAACTTTTCATCATATGTAAACTTATTACAATTTCTATATGTGTCATGTATATATTTTGCATTACATAATTCTTACATATATACAAGTTATTACAATTTATAACTTCATGTCAGCTTACAATACATAAAATATTTTCAAAATGTAAAGTCAATTTATTTTTCCTTAGGGTTAACATATAGGATGTCATCCATACATAGTTAAGTCATTATTTTGATAAAAAAAAAATCCCTTAACTTATTGTGATCATATTTTATCTTATACTCTGTTCAGGTCAGCTCAACACTGTCTTTGTAAATCATTAATATCTTCTTTTGTACATGATGTACAGACTTGAGCTCTCATATATAGATTTGATATACATATAATGATCCATGTTCAAGTGTGTATGCAATGAACCTTCTTTTGTGAACATTGATAATCAAAATTGTCTCTGATTAGACTGGTAAATACTACTCTACTTAGACAATTTTCTAGTGTGCTCATACAAGACTGCTTCCAGCTATTATGCTATCTTTAACCTGAGTATATGTTTCCATAATTAAAACATTCTGATATCCTACATAGCCAAATTTCCAACAAGCTCCCTATTAATATGATTTATAACAATAGGGAGGTGGGGTGAATTAGTTGTTCTCAGGTCCAGATGTATCAATCACACTCTTAAACACTTCAACAACTCATATCTAATCACCAACACTACTCGATCATTACAGAATGTATACTAGAAACATATAACAATGCATTCCCCTATCCAATAGTATTTAACTTGCAAAACATAAAAATGTTCACACCAAAACATTAACACAAGTATGACACCAGGATTTATAGTGGAAACCTAATTTGGGAAAAACCACTTTGTAACAGGTTACTGATATTTTCACTCTTCTGAAGTGATCTCTATGAAAATCCAACCCTATCAAAGGTTTACAAACACACTGTTAGGTATGACCCTATTAAAGTATATCAACCAACCTATTAGGAGTGAGCCTTGTTAGAGGACTTAAGTACATTCCATTAGAATACAACCTTGATTAAAGGATTTAAATAATGATTGTTAGGTTAACCTTGATTAAAGGATTTTAACTGATATAATGGTCAGAAAGTAGCAGTAGTATCTAATCTAAAAAACATAAAACTCACTTTACAAATAACAGATCCAATTTCGCATATATATGCTAACTTATTGTTTGAGTTCCATTTCCATCTCCATCACTGATTTTCTTAGAAATCCCTTCAAGAAATCATAACTTTGATTAACTCCTTCACCTTCAACCTTTCTTCTTAGACTTATTAGTCACTAACATCAACAACTCCAACATCCTTGTTAACCTCATACTTATGTTTTATTTAACCTCTTCAATGGGTAGATCCATCTTTTGCTACTTAATCTCCTCCATAGATTTTAGGTTTAGGTTAGATTCATCAAATCTTTCCAACATTCATGTTCTTCATCCATCCTTGTAGAAACATCTTCAATCTCTTTATTGGAATCACAATAATATGGTTTACTATTTATTAAATGCTCCATACACTCAATTAATAAAGTCAACACAATTTACATAATCCGAGAATTAAATAATGTCGGCTAGGAATTTGAATTCTTCCCCAAATGTAAATTACTATCGCTTGGTCAATACTGTGTTCAACTCCTCAATCATCACTGCGTAACTCAGTCATCTCTTCCAGCTATCTCCCTCGGCTAATGTTGTCACTTAGAAATAAACTAATGTTCACTCAACATTAAATTTACTTGGCATATACTGGCTCTCGGTCTACACTAACATCACTTGGCTTAAACTAGATTTCTTCACTTTTGCTCGGTTAAGCCTACTTGTTCAATATTGCTTCTTATTTAGATAAACAATACATTATCTTATCATTGTGCCACATAATCAAGTACTCATTGAAGTATCAAATAACTCAACCTTTCTCTAGGTTCTATTGTTATCACCCTTGCCCTAATCCTTCCCGTCAATCAATAGATATAGTACTTTCTTAGATAGCAACTTTCTTAACAGTTAAAGTTTGACATCAATGACAATACAATAATTGCTTCAATTGCAGTTTCTAACAATCTCCCTCTTTGGAATTGATGGAAACACCACATGAATAACACATGATTCACCAACCAATCCAAAACTTTGTCATTTCATCAGAAATATTTATAATATCCTTAGCTTCATTCTGATTCTGAATCAATCAGCCTAGCTTGCTTGACTGTCCACATAGTTACTCCCTCTGAATCTTTTATGTGTCTCTTTTCCTCTGATTCTCTGAATTACTTCCTCTTTTATGTGTTTTCATTTGAATCTCTCCCTCTTTGACAATAATGCCAAAGCAGTATCTAGAACTTGCATCTTTTAGATGTAGATGTCATCTTGTTAGTTCAGTAAAAATATCTCTTCCTCTGTCATCTTTCTTATGATTGATTATTAGCTTTGATGTACTATTCATAATTATAGGCCACTCCTAAAGTGTGACCTTTTCTACATTAATTTTTCAGATACTTTGTATAGCACATTTGATGTAGTGATCCTAGCTTGACTAGGCAGCCATAGTTAGGGGAAGCACCCCTAATTTACCTCTAAGATATTCATGAGCATCCTTAAGTAAAGCATTTGTGAATATGTCTACTAGTTGTTCCTTTGTATTCACATATTCCATTCTCACCTCTTTATCTTGTACCAATTCCCTCAAGTAATGATACTTGATCGCAATATGTTTGGTCTTTCTGTGCATCACTAGATTCTTTGATATGTTGATAGCACTTGTATTGTCATAGTATATGAAAATTGGTTTAGTGATCTCCTCTTTCATGCCTTTCAACAATTGCTTAATCTATACAAAATTTGAACACTTCACTACAACTGCTACATACTCGGCTTTAGCTGTAGATTGTGAAATGCAATTTTGTTTCTTGCTTGTCCAAGAAACTAATCTTTGTCCAAGAAAGAAATCTCCACCACTATTACTTTTTCTATCATCAACATTGATGAACTATAATTGATTTAGAACTTGATTGAAGAATCTATGATTTAAGATCACCGAGCCGATTGATTAGATATGTAATATGATTAAATCAATATTATGTTGTCATTGATGTCAACTAGTTTGACAACACTTATCTTGTAAGTTACTATACCAAAACATCTGTAGTAAAGGAGTGAAAGAGATGAAGAACATAAATATCTACACGAGGAAGATGGATATGATAGATGAGGATAAAGAATACATTGAATAACTTGTTGATGAGTCTATGACCTTATGATATTGACTTGATTATGTTTCATTCATCTATGATGATGAAAAGAGCTGAAAGACTAAATTAGTGTTATCGGTTGATGAAGCATTTCAGTATACATCGACAGGATGTAGTGTATACTGAGCATAGTGTAAACCGAGCTTGTGTTAACTAACACATTTCTTTGTTAAATAAGTAGAACAAAAGAATTAAATGACTAGCTTAGTTGATAAGATTGATGAGCTAGAGATTGTATGATTATGAAGGTAATAGATAATGTTTGTTACACAGATTGATGGCTAACAAAATTTAGGAAAGATCTAAAGGATGAGAATCAAACGTGTTATTGACACATCAGTCGAGGTATGTTTAAGAAAAAAAATCTGATGGGTCAAAAGAAAATGGTTTACTTGTCTATATAAGAGACTTGACATTTCATAGTGAATGGTAATGTCGGAAGGAGGAGACTGTAGAATTACTATGTGAACAAGTTTTCATGCATACCTAATCAACTGGTTAGTGAGAATCGAACTATAGAGTTTTTACCGAGCAACAAGAAGCTATTACCGAGTGCATAATAAGTTATTGAACATAGATTGGAACATAATTGATTTAATGATCAGAGGATTGAATGAGCATAACATTGATCTGTACATCTGCAATTGAAGTTGTATTAAGGTAGATTACCTACTTTTACATTTTAACCATTGTACACTGTCAAATCTCTTAACTGAGTGGACTAAGAAAGTCTTTTATGTACCATTCATAGAATGAACATTGTTATCCTATCAACCCCAGAGTGATTGTTGGTTGGAAGATAATGGTTGGTCTAAAATCATGTAACAAGGTCACACCTAATAGTGTGTTTGTAACCTTTAACAGGGTTGGCTCTTCACCGATCTCACTTCAGAAGAGTGAATATTTTTGGGTTGCCGGTCCGAGGTGGTTTTTCCCTTCACAAGGTTTCCATGTTAAATCTCTTGTGTTATGTGTTGATTGTGATGTTTGTTTAATGTCATATTTGCATGTTGCATATTTGATTTGATCAGTAACTACTATATGTTTTAGATTAGTAATCGGTAAAAGGATAGATAGTACAATATTTTAAGTTACTGAGTATCAAAAGTTTTAAGGATTTGTTTTTGGATTATAGATTTTGAATTGGGACATTGGATAACTGATTCACCCCCCTCTCAGTTATTATAACAATTGTTATTAGAGCTTTGGTTGCTTAGAATAGAGTTTTAAGGACTTCAGTATAGAGATCTCAAAATGTATAAGAGGGGAGTGCCAAAGCTAAACAAAGAAAACTTCATAGTATGGAAAAGGTAGATGAAGTTGCATATATCTGGAATTGGGAATTCTACACTAGAATTGATGGAGAATGGCTATATAAAACTGACCACTAGTCCCCTGACACTTGATCAACTGAGAGACACACATAAACACAATGTTACTATGATGGAGATTGTTGCTACCTATACCGATGCTGAATTTGAAAATATTAAAAGTTGTACTACTGCAAATGCCATGTGGGATAATCTTTCTCAAATTTACAATGGAGATGTGAATGTCAAAAGAGCTAGAGGAGAAAGCTTAAGGGGCAAATTCGATGATATGAAGATGAAGGAAGGTGAGAATATTGTGCAATACACAAATAGATTGAAAGAGGTAGTACATGCTATTAGAGGATATTATGGAGTCATTAGTGAAGAGACAATTGTAAGAAAAGTCCTCAGAACCTTATTGCTAGTTTACGCAATCAGAATATCTGCTATTCATGAAACAAGGTCTACAACTAGTAATGTCCTTACACTTGACAATCTGATTGGTAAACTTACAACCTTTGAATTGAATAACTTTGACAACAATGTTGTTCCATCTATGGAATCTGCTTTCATGTCTTCTCTAAAGATTGGTAAGTCTAGCTGGAATAATAAGTATGATGATAGTGATAGAAATACCGATGATGAGCTTGATGAACTTGAAGCTATTATGGCCAGAAGATTACCCAAAGGAAAAGGAAGGTATAGAGGTAAGCTACCTTTGGCATGCTTTAACTGTAAAGAGGTTGGGCACATCACTGCTAGATGTCCACATAAGAAAGATGATCATAAAACCAAAGACTGATCTAAAGGAAGCTATGGTAGAAGAGTCAAGAGAGGATATTGACACTACAAAAAAGATAATCGAGATAGTAATGACAAAGGCAAAAAGGTATGTTACATAGCCGAAGATAATAAATCTGAATTTGATTCTAATGATGATGTAGAAGTTGTATTTGTTGCTATGAAAGATGACTCAGAGGAAGAAGAAAAACATGTAGAAACAACATTGATCTCTAAAGTTAACAAAAATAATACATGGATCATAGACAGTGGTTGTACACATGACATGACTAGTGATAAAGAGAAATTTGATCAACTTGAAGAATACAATGGAGGATCTATTAAGATGGGTAATGACACACCCTATATGGTAAGAGGTAAAGTATCCCTAATGATAAATGATAGGATAAAATGTGATAATGCTTATTGGGTAGATGGACTGAACTATAACTTGTTAAGTGTGGCACAACTGAACAAATCAGGTCACCAAGTTGCTTTTGAGAGAAAGAAAGTGAAAATCTTTGATGATGGTGGAAGATTAGTTGGAACTGGTGCACAATCAAGAGGTAATCTATTTTATCTTGATATTGATGAATCTTCTTCCCTGATGATGAAAAATGAAGATGCTTGGTTGTGGCATAAAAGGTTATGCCATGTGAATTTTGATAACATGATTGAGATCAGTAAAAGGAAAAGAGTTAGAGGTCTACCTAACTTGTCAAAACCTAATCATGTTATGTGTCATGAATGTTTGAAAGGTAAGATGACTAAATATAGTTTCAAAAGAAATAATTATTCAAAAAAGAAGATACTTGAGTTGGTTCATACCAACCTGTGTGGTCCTATGAGAACTTAGAGTTATTATGGTGATAGATACTTTATTCTTCTTGTTGATGATTATACTAGATTGATGACTGTTATGTTCTTGAAAGAAAAATTTGAAGCATTTAAGATTTTCAAGTGGTATAAAGCAAAGGTAGAAAAAGAGACTGGTAAAGAATTGAAATTCCTAGGATCTGATAGAGGAGGTGAATTTATCTCTGATGAATTTAATAATTTTTGTAATGAGCATGGTTTTAAAAGATAGGTCTCTGCACTGATGACACCTCAATAGAATGGGATTGCTGAAAGAAGGAATAGGTCAATAGTTGATTGTGCAAGAACACTGATGTTGCAAAAGAATGTTGCTCAAACATACTGGAGGGAAGCTTTCAGTACAACTTTTTATGTTTTGAACCGAGTACAAATGAAGAAGGACACTAACAAGATACCCTATGAGTTGTCCTTTGGACACAAACCTACTATAAGTTATTTCAGGATTTTTGGAAGAAAATGTTTTATTCTAAAAGATGAGAGAAATGGGAAGTTTGACTTAAAAGGTGATGAAGGGATATTTCAAGGATATTCCAATAAAAGAAAAGCATATAATTGTCTGAATAAAACTACTAATAAAATGATTGAAAGTACTAATGTCTAAGTTGATGAGTTTGATGAAAAGAATGCGGAGGAAAGTACAAAGGAACCAAAAGACTATGGTAGATCCACTTAAATTGAACACCCAGAGTATCTACCAAAGCTGTAGCCTATGATAACCAATCAGTAGGAAAATAATATTGAGGAGCAGGAAAGAGAAATTGATGAGTAGGAAAGAGAAATTGATGAGTAGGATGCACCCACTGAGAAAGAAAATGAACCTACACAAGATGAATAAGAAAGAAGAAATCAGATACTAGTAAGTTTTTTCAGGAGACATCATCTAGAGACATAGATTATTGGAGATAGACAAGCTAGCATACAAACAAGGAGTAAGACAAGACAAGGTACATGTCTATTTTGTGATTATGAACTGAAGAATGTAAAAGTTGCATTATAAAATGATGAATGGGTTAATGCAATGAAAAAGGAAATAGAAAAGATAGAGAAGAACAAAACCTAGACCTTAGTACCCAAACCTAAAGATAAGAATGTTATCAGTACTAAGTTGATATTCAAGAAAAAGATGAATGAAAATGGTGAGGTAATAAGGAACAAAGATAGATTGGTATGCAAGGGATATGCACAATGAGAAGGAATTGATTATGGTGAAACATTTATAGTTGTTGCTAGATTAGAAAGAGTTAGAATGCTACTTGCATATGCTACACACAAGAAATTCAAAGTTTATCAAATGGATGTTAAGTCAGCATTTCTGAAAGGAATACTTGAAGAAGAAGTTTACATAGAACAACTTGTTATACACTAGATTTATTTTTTTATTGTGCCTTTGTTCAAGCTCTCTTGGTCTTAATAACTCAATATAACATGGAAATCATCTTAAGGTTGTGGGACCTTTGCTAACCGAGATGAAACCTCCAGGTTCTACACTAGTTCCTCTTGGATTATCACCTTAGTCTGGTCTTAAATAGGAAAGTAAAACTTTTTAGGAAAAGGGTTAGAAGGAATGCATGAAAGGGAAATAACAGGAAAGGAAACTACCTACTAGGTGATGCACCAAATTGAAATGAATACAATACACTAACCAAACTAGCATGAAGGCTCTTGGATCTAATAGAACACAATCTCCCTAAATAGGCCTGCATAAGTCTTTCATAGGAGGGCCTGGACATAAGACAAAACCTATGACCTGCAAGCAAATGTTCTCTTCAGCAAAAGGGCACAGGAATGAGACAGAATGACAGGGGGCTGAAGAATACCCACAAACTCACTCAAATCGGATCATACATAGTAGTACACATATAAGATGAAAGAAAGAAGGGCTCTAGAACTCCAAGACTTCTCCAATACAACCAATATATTACATTCAATAAGAGAAATATAGATAAGGAAAAGACCAGAGGATAGAACAAATGCCATGGATAGCCTCTATTAAACCTGAGATTTCAATGAAAGATTATAGACTGTAAAAGTCAGAGGGCGAAAAGAATGCCACAAATAACTCCTAGAAAGAGAAAAACTCTTTTTACAAAATGTAAACTCTGAGCACTAAAGGCTCCAAAAAACAATATATACAACACTCACTGCACACAAGTAGGAGTCCAAAAACTAACCAAGGTTACAGATTTAGAATTTAATATTAAACCCTAAGGTACTAAGAATTAATGCTAAGTCCAATCATAAAAAGGTCTCTACAATATCATGGTTGATCAGACATGCTTGAGTACCCCTCTCTATACTACATCGCCTATAGATAAACAACCTGGATTCATCAATTTTACTGCATAAGAGGTCATGCCATGAATGCTAACTGCTACCTTGTTGGGACAAAGAATCAACCCCTAACAGCTACCCAGACTTCTTCATCATTTTACCTTAACTATGCATGTCTTGAAACATCAATTTCTTGAGCTACCCCGCCACTGCAACATCTCTGCAGAAGACAGCCCATGAAAAATGGTTGCACCACCTTGAAAAAACACTGGTCGCATGATCACATGAGTTCAAAAGCCTTCATACGATCATGTGACAAGCCTTTTAGAATTTTCCACACAAGACACCTCAGGCTCACAAGACATCACACCTATCATACTTTACCAAGTGGCCCAATAGGAGCCGACCACATGGGCCGGACCCATGACAACACTGCTAGAAATCACAAAAGAATCCAACGGTGGTCGCATGATCACATGGGATCAAAAGATCCCATGCGAACATGTGACCACCATAGATTTTGAATCTATGGGGCCCATGTTATATCTCTGGCCCACTGCAAACTTCACATGTCATCACCTAAGGACCCAACGAAGGCCCTGTCATCACTAAGCCAGCCACTAAGAAGTAGACACATCACCAAACTACAAGCTCAAATTGACATAGTTAATAGCTAGTCACATGTTCACATAGCCTAAAAAGGGGGCTATGCAATCATGTGAAAAACTACTAGAATTCTTCAACAAGATTGTCAACGGTTAGTCACATGATCACATAAGGGGAAAAGGACTTATGCGATCATGCGACAACCCGCATAATAGCTTATCGAAAACCAATTGTGCCCCACTTGTCAAAGTTGCACACATAAAAAGAATGCTTTCATTAGGAAGAACTCGTGCGAAGATGTGAAGAGGTAAAAAAAAACTAAGGTTTTCACTTGAAGATCAAAAACATCCTAGGTCTTCAGAGCAAAGGTCAAAACATAGAGGGTTTTTGACACTGAACATTTTTTTGAAACTCTGCAGCCTGAGTGTTTCCTACAACATTAAAACTTGAAAATCTCTGAGGGCCTTGTGATTTAGAACATGTGATTTGAACTGGGGGTTGACAATACATTGAAGAACATAAGGTTAAGGGAACAAAGCATGAAACCTTGTGGATCGACTTCGCACAATGAAAATATGATTGTGGCCAAAATTGAATGATATGAAATTTTTGGGCAACATTTTGGCAACTTCTGGGGGATGTCAGCCTACTAGACATTGGACCAGTGGCCTTGAAGCAATCCATTGGGCATGGGGTCATCATAGGAACACAAAAACTTGACATGGAGAGAAAGTGAATAACCAAGACAAACTTGTGTACGAGCACTTCTTGGAAAGAAGGGAAAGACTAAACTAGAAAGCTAGAAGAAAGAAGGAAAACTAACCTAATCTAAACTAACCAGTGTACAAAAATGGTTAAACAAGACCATTCACTAGTTGGGAAAAATAGCTACCCTTCCTCATTAGGATATTTTGCATTGGAATCATGAGGATAGCTAAAAAGATATGAGGCATATGAAAATTGGTCAAATGAGGATGCACTACCTCTGCAAAAACAAGATCAAGTTCACTCACCTCAAATGGATCATATGAAGGTGTCTTAGTGAACTCCTTCTGGGCCAAGTATCTGATGGGTCAGCCTCTTGAAAGTCTCAAGGTAGGACTTTCCTTGATGGCTTCTTCTTTATCTTCATGGTTTCCCTCCATCATGGATAGCCATGTCAACTCATCATCCACAGTCAGGGGACTATCATCATCTTCTTTTAAACCAGCCAAGAGCTCTTCAAAGCTGCCCATATCCTGAAGATCTCCCAAAATGAATGGCTCTTTACAATCAGGCTCCATACACAAGCCTCCTATGATGAGATCAAGCTCATGGACCAACATATCTTCAGGATTAATCTCTTCTAGCTACTGCAATCTCAAAGAGGTGGCCATGATCATGGTGACCAAAGCCAAGTCACCAAATATACTTGAATGTTAACCTATGAAAGGTCTGTATTATGCAATTAGTATATCAGAGATAGCATAACATTTGAAATTGACTTCTTTTATGGTCCCACTGAGCATGCCAGAATTGTTATGCACTGAATTTATTTTTTTTTGCGCCTCTGTTCAAGCTCTCTTGGTCTTGATAACTTAGTATAACATGGGAATCATCTCAAGGTTGTGGGACCTTTGCTAACTGAGATGAAACCTCTAGGTTCTAGGCTAGTTCCTCTTGGATTATCACCTTAGTCTACTCTTAAATAGGAAAGTAAAACTTTTGAGGGAAAGGGTTCAAAGGAATGCATGAAAGGGAAATAACAAGAAAGAAAACTACATACTAGGTGATGCACCGAATTGAAATGAATACAATACACTAACCAAACTAGCATGAAGGCTCTTGGATCTAATAGAACACAATCTCCCTAAATAGGCTTGCATAAGTATTTCATAGGAGGGCCTGGACATAAGACAGAACCTATGACCTGCAAGCAAATGTTCTCTTCAGCAAAAGGGCATAGGAATGAGACAGAATGATAGGGGGCTGAAGAATACCCACAAACTCATTCAAATCAGATCATACATAGTAGTACACTTATAAGCTGAAAGAAAGAAGGGCTCTGGAACTCCAAGACTTCTCCAATATAGCTAGCATATTACATTCAATAAGAGAAATACAGATAAGGAAAAGACTAGAGGGTAGAACAAATGCCATGGATAGCCTCTATTAAACCTGAGATTTCAATGAAAGATAACCGACTATAAAAGTCAGAGGGTAGAAAGAATGCCACAGATAACTCCTAGAAAGAGAAAAACTCTTTTTACAAAATGTAAACTGTGAGCACTAAAGGCTTCAAAAAACAATATATACAACACTTACTGCATGCAGGCAGGAGTCCAAAAACTAACCAAGGTTACAAATTTACAATTTAATATTAAACCCTAGGGTATTGAGAGTTAATGCTAAGTTCGATCATAAAAAGGTCTTTGTAATATCATGGCTGATCAGACATGCTTGAGTACCCCTCTCTGTACTACATCACCTATAGATAAATAACCTAGATTCATCAATTTTATTGCACAAGAGGTCCTGCCATGAATGCTAACTGGTACCTTGCTGGGATAAAGAATCGACCCCTGACAGCTACCTAGACTTCTTCATAATTTTCCCTTAACTGTGCATGTCCTGCAACATCAATTTCTTTAGCTAGCCCACCCCTGCAACATTTTTGCAGAAGACAACCGGCAAAAAATGGTTGCACCACCTTGAAAAAACACTGGTCACATGATCACATGAGCTCAAAAGCCTTCATGTGATCATGTGATAAGCCTTTTAGAATCTGCCACACAAGACACCTTGGGCTTGTAAGACATCACACCTATCAAACTTTACCATGTGGCCCAATAGGAGATGACCACACGGGCTAGACCCATGACAACACCGCCAGAAAGCACCAAAGAATCCAATGGTGGTCGCATGATCACATGGGATCAGAAGATCCCATGCAAACATGTGACCACCATAGATTTTGAATCTAAGGGGCCTATGTTATACCTCTAGCCCACTACAAACTTCACACGTCATCACCTAAGGACCCACCGAAGGCCCTGTCATCACCTAGCCAGCCACCGAGAAGCAGACACATCACCAAACTATAGGCTCAAATCGGTGTGGTTAACAGCTAGTCGCATGTTTGCATAGCCTAAAAAGGAGCTATATAATCATGTGACAAACTGCTAGCATTCTTCAACAGGACCGTCAATAGTTAGTCACATGGTCGCATAAGGGGAAAAGGACTTATGTGATCATGCGACAACCCGCATAACAGCTTGTGGAAAAGCAATTGGGCCCCACTTGTTGGAGTTGCGCACATAAAAAGAATGTTGTCATTAGGAAGAACTGGTGTGAAGATGTGAAGAGGTCAAAAACAACCAAGCTTTTCACTTGAAGATCAAAAACATCCTGGGTCTTCAGAGTGGAGGTCGAAAACACAGAGGGTTTTCAACACTAAATTTTTTTTGAAACTCTATGGCCTGAGTGTTTCCTGCAACATTAAAACCTAAAAATATTTGAGGGCCTTGTGATTTAGCATGTGCGATCTGAATTGGGGGTTGACAATACATTGAAGAGCATAAGGTTAAGGGTGCAAAGCATGAAACCTTGTGGATTGACTTCACACAATGAAAATAAGATTGTGGCCAAAATTGAATGATATGAAATTTTTGGGCAACAAAACCAAAAGGGTTCATTGATCCAGACAACAAATACATGGTATGTAGATTACATAAAGCTTTGTATGGTTTCAATAAAACACTAAGAGCCTAGTATGAGAGGTTGCATATGTATTTGTTAAGTATTGGATTTGTTAGAACAAGTGAGAACAACAATTTGTATATGAAAGGAGATACTGATGATACTATTCTTATTGCTAAAATATTTGTGGATGATATTATTTTTTGAGGTCAAGATAACATATATAAATCTTTTGCTGATGAGATGAGAAAAGAGTTTGAAATGTGTATGTTTGGAGAGATTAAATTCTTTCTAGGACTACAAGTGATTCAACAAAATGATGGGATATTCATCACATAATCCAAATATATCAAGGAAGTATTGAAGACATTTGGCATTGAAGATGCTAAACTTGTGGCAACACGGATGGTAAACCTATGGCAATATAGATGGCTACTATTCAAACATTGCATGTATTAAGCAAGTATTGGAAGGTATGAATGAGAAAATCACTAAGCCGGTGATTATATACCGTGATAACACAAGTGCAATTAATATTTCAAAGAATCCATTGATGCACTCTAAAACAAAGCATATATCAATTAAGTACACTACTTAAGAGAACAAGTATAGGAGAAGAAAGTTAATTTAGAGTTTGTTACATCAAAAGAACAACTTGCAGACATATTTACAAAGGCTCTACCAAAGGATACATTTGAGTACTTAAGGACTAGACTAGGGGTTCATCCCCTGTCTACCAGTCACTAATGTGATCTGGATGTTACATCAACCTAATCTTATTAGAAGATCATTCATGTTGATGCAACATAGTTCACACTTTGGATCATGTTCAAGGTTGTGATAAGTTTGGAGAACTGAAACAAATTGGGATATCAGTATATAGAGATACAGAGAATGCATTGGACAATAGAGAGTTACTTGGCTAATACAGAGTTGTATGTTTATTTGTTTCTTTGGCATTTTTGTCAAAGGGAGAGATAAATAATATGAAACAATATACACCGATGAGAACTATCTAAGGGAGAGATAATCTGGAAGAAAGGAAGAACATTGAAGATAATATTTGCAGAATGTCAAAGCTACATTGTTAATGTTGTTGAAGTAATGTAGTGATTAAACATATTAAGCTAGGGAGAGCTTGTAAAACATTTGTTCACAAAGTTGTAGAATACATGTTTGGTATGTATATGGTATATTTCATATTACTTGAGTTAACATCAATGCCAAAGGGAGAGATTGATGAACTACAACTGATTTAGAACTTGATTACAGATTCTATGATTTAAGATCACTGAGTTGATTGATTAGATATGTAATATGATTAAATCAGTATTATGTTGTCATTGATGTCAACTAGCTTGACAACACTTATCTTGTAAGTTACTATATCAAAACATCTGTAGTAAAGGAGTGAAAGAGATGAAGAACATAAATATCTACATGAGGAAGATGGATATGACAGATGAGGATAAAGAATACATTGAGTAACTTGTTGATGAGTCTATGACCTTATGATATTGACTTGATTATGTTTCATTCATCTATGATGAGGAAAAGAGATGAAAGACACAAAGCAGTGTTGTCGGTTGATGAAGCATTTCAATATACACCGACGGGATTTAGTGTATACCAAGCATAGTGTAAACCAAGCTTGTGTTTACCGACGCATTTCTTTGTTAACCAAGTAGAACAAAACAATTAAATGACTAGCTTAGTCGATAAGATTGATGAGATGGAAAGTGTATGATTTCAATGTAATAGATAATGTTTAACACACAAATTAATGGCTAACAAAATTTAGGAAAGATCTAAAGGATGAGAATCAAACGTGTTATTCACACATCAGCCGAGGTATGTTTAAGCGACAAAATCAATGAAGATGATTAAGAGGAAAAATCTTATGGAGCAGAAGAAAATGGTTTAATTGTCTATATAAGAGACTTGAGATTTCATAGTGAATGGTAATGTCAGAAGGAGGAGACTGCAAAATTATTGCATGAACAAGTTTTCATGCATACTTGATCAATTGGTTAGTGAGAACTGAACTAAAAAGTTTTTACTGAGTGACATGAAGCTATTACCAAGTGATAGTAAGTTACTGAACATAGATTGGAACATAATTGATTTAATGAGTAGAGGATTTAATGAGCTTAAAATTGATTTGTACATCTGCAATTGAAGTTGTATTAAGGAAGATCACCTACTATTACATTTTAACCATTGTACATAGTCAAATCTCTTAACCGAGTGGACTAAGAAAGTCTTTTATGTATCGATCATAGAATGAACATTGTTATCCTATCAACCCTAGAGTGACTACTGGGTGGATGGTAACGGTTGGTCTAAAATCCTCTAACAAGGTCACACCTAACAATATGTTTGTAACCTTTAACAGGGTTGGGTCTTCGCAGACCTCACTTCAGAAGAGTGAATATTTTTGGGTTGCCAGTCCCAGGTGGTTTTTCCCTTCACATGGTTTCCACATTAAATCTCTTGTATTATGTGTTGATTGTGATGTTTGTTTGATGTCATATTTGCATGTTTCATATTTGATTTGATCAGTAACTACTATATGTTTTAGACTGGTAATCGGTAAAAGCATAGATAGTATAGTATTTTAAGTTATTGAGTATCAGAAGTTTTAAGTATATGTTTTTGGATTATACATTTTGAATTGGGACACTAGATAACTGATTCACCCCCCTCTCAATTATTTTAACAAACATTTCCTTCCCAATCTGCATCAGTGTAGACTCTTAGTTCAAATTTCTCACGCTTCTTGTAATACAGTCCATAGTCTTCTATCCATTTCAAATATCTCATTATTCTCTTCACATCCATCATATGACTTTCCTTAGGATTGGCAAAGAAGCTTGCCACAATCCCAACTACTAGAGCTATATCTGGTCTACTTTGAACAACATATTGCAACTTTCCAATTATGGATCTATACAAAGTTTGGTGATGTCTTCTTACATACTGTGCCAAAGTAGGTGATGGGGCTCAAAAATGCTGGTCATTTTGAGGCCAACTAATAGGCATAATAGATGCCTCTGCAATTTTGGTTTGATTGAACCAAGGCTGGTAGGCCTAAATTAAGTACACTGTCTAACTACACAAACAATGTGTGTAAACAACAAAATTTCTTCCAAAGAGGTTACTGATCCTTGGAAGATATATTAACCTAATGTCCTAATAGGTAGATAGTTAGATATCTAAACTAATGCTATGAATTAATGCTAAACCTAATTTACTATTTGATTAAGAAGATAGCAGATTAGATATATACTTCACAGAAAGAAATAAATGACAAAATCAAATAAATGAATAGACCAGTGCCTAATGCCAAATTGAAAATAGAGT
Organism: Chamaecyparis obtusa; assembly: GCA_027943335.1. Lineage (NCBI taxonomy): Eukaryota > Viridiplantae > Streptophyta > Pinopsida > Cupressales > Cupressaceae > Chamaecyparis > Chamaecyparis obtusa. The sequence goes on from BSBK01000590.1 coordinate 228,503, forward strand.
CGACATTCAATACTATATGTAACTAGAGACAGTTTTAAGATAACTCATTTCTATAGAATGAGACCATCAACCTACAATATTTTATTTGAAAAAAAAATTTACAACAATTTATACAATAGGTCCTAAGATTTTTAACTCAACTTAAGAGCCCAAAGGAAACAATAAAAAGTTCTAGACCATGCTACCATTATTCAAATTGTATGAATTGATTATAAAAAAATGCATAAAATAAAAAGCATATTGGGATACCCTAGTTAGAGAGTAATCTAGAAAACTGATTGAACATACAAGACTATATAATCAATAGGGTATAAGCACTTATCAGATATCCATGCATAAGACCTTGGGACATTAAATTCCAGTCTGTGATCAATAGCCCTTTTTGCCATGATAAAATTGTTGGTGCCTTTACAATTTAGTGGGTATAAATATAAATTTCAATGGTTTCCTATGAAAGGACATGCCCTTTCACAGGACCTAATCACACAACTAACCCTAAAATATGCATAATAAACTATTACAATGATTTGTTAGGAAAATATTTCCTGTATAATTTATCTTTGTTCTTCTTTAGGTGCTTTGTGCATTAATAATCCAATGTTTAAGTTCCTGCACGAAACACCTAACATTAGATAATATTTAAAAATCATTACATTCATACTAAATATGGACTTAAAAAATATTCAGTCATTAATTTTATGAATAAACATTTATACAATCATAATATAATTTGTACAAATGCTTTTGATAAATAAAATAATGCCAATAAAGTTAAATAAATATTTAATCATAGACATTTACTTTATTTATCAACGCATATAAAAATATTATTAACCCCTAAAGTTAATACATATGAATATAATGTTTGAAATTAAAACTCATTTTAAAATAGTAACCATAATGCACTCATTTTAAACATAATACAAAATTGCCACATAAAAACATTTCAAAAGCATTAAGGGTAACAATTTTTACAATCTACCCTAATGAAAAGAGGAAAGAACTTACCCTAAAAATCAACAATCCACTTAGGGCAAGAATACTAATTTTACAAAACAATCACCCTAATGTTTATAAATACTTTCTAATAGAACAAAATTAGGGTTTTAATTCTTAGAAATAAAATAAGGAAAACAAACCCTAAATAGAGATGAAAAATCAATTTACATGTCGTTTCACCCTAAACATATTAATGTTAAAAATATAACCGAGGTGAATATTAAAAGTAAGGATAAAAATTAACATCAAAATATATCAAAACATAAACAAATTAATATATATCAAATAATAAATTCACTTCATCATACATTTTTAGTTTTTAGGGTAAAACACGAATTAGGGATCAAAATAATTATAAGTGATTTTAACATACAAAATTTCTCACTAACAAACAATATTTATATTAATAATTTACCTTGAAGGAAATATGATTATCTTAAATTTATATATTTATTCACAAATATACTCTTGAAGAATAATATAGAGCAGTTGGTAAGGGGGCTAGATTCAGGTAATTAGGTAGGAAAAAAGGAATGGGTAGGTTATTTTAATCTCTCACTTGCACATACAATAAAGATAAATAAATAATTTCTCCTAACCCTCTCAAAGAAAATAAATAGATTAATTGGTTAGGGGGTAGGATGGTACATAGCTAGGAAAAAGGTCAGCTTGAGAGGTCGATTGTTCAACTACCTCTCGTCGCCTTTATCATTTTAATTTTTTATCATAGGAAACTATGAAAATATATATTATACTTCCCTGACATTTTATTCTATTTTGGCCTGAATTTTCAGGTGCCAACAGTAGGTTCATATTTCTTTTCTCCTTGCTCTTCACATTCATCAACAAGATTATCAGATTCAGCCTCTGATTTCTCAACAACCTCTTCCTGATGCTCGACATCCTCCTCCTCATGCTCGGCAGCATCCTCCTAATGCTCGGCAACATCCTCCTGATGCTCAGCAACATCCTCCTGATGCTCGGTATTTCTTACCCGAGACTCTGCATCATGTGCAAGTGTGTTAATCACCTCTCCTTCTATATAAACAAAAGATCTACAATCTTCAGGTTCTCTTTTTCTTTCCTGTTCATTTTTCTCTAGATATTCGTCAAACACTAGTAAGCTTGACTCTTTGTAGAATAACCTAGGAATATGCCCTCATCACTTTTAGCATCAAACTTTCCATTCTTATTATCTTTTAATATATAGCATTTTCTCCCAAAGAATCTAAAGTATTTTACATTAGGTGCATAACCATGTCATACTTTATAAGGTTTAACATTTGTACCTTTTTTCATTTGTACTCAGTTTAACATATAAACAACTGTACTTACACCTTCTTTCTAGTACTTTTGTGTAACATTTTTCTCAATCATTAGTGTCCTTGCATAATCCATGATAGATTTGTTTCTTCTCTCAGCTATACCATTCTATGGAGGTGTTCTAGGTGCAGACATCTATCTCTTGATTCCTCTATCATTGCAAAATAGATTGAACTCATTTGATATAAACTCTCCACCTCGGTTAGATCTCAAACATTTTAGGTTTCCACCTGTTTCTTTTTCAACCTTAGCCAAATACCACTTAAACAACTGAAATGAATGATATTTTTCTTTTAAAAATATTACAGTCATCATCCTAGTGTAATCATCAACAAACAGAATAAAGTATTTAGCACCACAATAGATTTTTACACCCATAGGTCCACAAAGGTTAGTATGAACTAGATCTAAAACATTTTTAGAAGTAAAAGTCTTTCTCTTGAAACTAGAATTTTTCATTTTACCCAATTGGCATTGTTTGCATATCACATTATCAAGTTTCTTTAATCTCAACAAACCTCTAACTTTCTTCTTTTTACTAATATTTACTAGATTTTCAAAGTTAACATGACATAACCTCTTATGCCATAACCATACATCATCAAATTGTGCAATCAAGTATGTCTCTTTAGATAGATCTAGATAGAACAAATTACCTCTAGTCTACTCTCCACTTCAAATTAGTTCACCAGTGGCATCAAATATTTTAGCCTTTCTATGATGAAACTCCACTCTGTAACTAGTGCTATTAAGTTGTGCAACACTTAGAAAATTATAGTTAAGACCTTCAACTCAATAAGCATTTTCACAAGTTATCTTATCAGTTTGCTTAATTAATTCTTTACCCTTTATAGGACATGGTGCATCATTACCGAACTTAGCACTTCTACCTTTGCAATGATCTAGAGTTTCAAATTTCCTTTTGTCACTAGTCATGTGATGTCAGCAACCATTATCAATAATCCATTTATCACCTTTGCTCACATAAGAAACAAGTGCAGTTTTCTCTCTCCCCCTAAAATAATTTTTGAAAAAATCCAACATGCAGTTAAGGAAAACTATTATTTTTGCGAAAGAACTAACCATCTTCTAGGAAAGGCCCAGGAAGTGACCCAGGAGAAAAGATAGAACTTTATTTTGAACTATCCTTCAACTGGTTGGGTGAAAGCCAACTTCGATGGAGCTACCGAAGCGAACCCTGGCCAGGCTTTTAGCAGAGGGATAATTAGAAACAACTTTGGTTTTGGCCTTGTGGCTGTTATTTTACCTCTATGATCTCAATCCAACCACTTTGCTGAAGCTTGTGCAGCTCTCCAAGTCACCAAACTTGCCCATGAAGTAGGGGTCAAGAATCTTTGGCTAGAAGGAGACTCGATGAACATCATCAATTGCTTAAACCTCAATCACTCTCCATCATGGAAAATATCCAACATGATTGAAGAAACCCATGCCATTCTTAATTCTTTTGAAGAGGTGTACATATCCCATGTGTACAAGGAAGCCAACATTGTTTCTGATTGGTTTTCCAACCTGGCTATGATCATGAAGGAAGCCAATATGATATGGCAACAAGGTGATGATATCCCATGTGAATTGAAGGATTTCCTTGACAAGGAAAGACTCCAAAGTATTGAGGGAATCATGAAAAATCATAATGAAAAGTAAAGGGGATTTTTGGAAGTGTCATTCCATTAATGACAAGAATTGGAGGGACAAAAAGACTACTAATTACATGTCCCCTTTGCATGCTTTCTGGGTATTCTTTCCCAAGAAAATCTATCCAGCACAAAGGAAAAATAGAAAACAAAGCTCGATTGTTGTGAGAAATAGAGAAATCACCTGGCCTAAGCTTCACTAGGGAAATGCCCACATCCAAGCTAGAAAGATGATGGAGGAAAGACATAGAAGGGAACCTAAGAAAGATAGTGTGAAGTGGAAGAGGAGAACTAAAGTATGGAATGATCTACAGAAAGGAGCTATAACCAACTTCATCGAAAGGATTCATGGTAGAAATAAGGTGGTCACTAACAGCTTTGTGAAAAGTTGGAATGAAGGAATTGTGGAGATTGAGGGAAAGTACTTCACTATTACTGAGGAGGTCATCTCCAAGGTCACTAGCATCCCCATAGCTAGTAAAAAATTCTACAGAGCCCGCAAAATCTCTGAAAATGTCATCAATGACTTTGTGAGAGGTGAGAATGAAAGAAAGAAATTTTCAAGTCAGGAACCTAATACCAGCTTGAGGGTATGAAAATTTTGTGGAGGTATATTCTCAAGGCTCTTATTTCCTATGTCACTCTAGATACTAGATTCGATAGAATTAGGACCTATCATTTTGTGTTGTTGAACCACTTCAGGCATGACATGAAGATCTCAATTTTGTTCTATCTTTATTCTTCTATGAATGAAAACATAAATGGTTTTAAGGAGAAGAATATTGCTAATCCTACCTTTCACGAAGGCATGTTATTATTAATTAATGAACACTTTAAAGCCCAAACGTTGGGAAAGAGGATAGCGGATAAAAATGATAACAGTGAAGCTTCTTGGTTGGATTACATTCTGTCGGATGGTATCAGTGAGGGAATGAACAATGAGGACAATGAGGATGAAGAAAAAAATAATCCACTTCAGGGGTATTCTTCTAGAAAAAGACCTGCGTGCTCGAGCAAAAAAGAAAAACCCTCCAGAAAATAGGCTAAAAAGGAGATCCCCTCTAATAAGGATTACAATGATCAAGATGAAGACATGAATAATGATGACAAGGGAGATCCTAAGGGTGAAACTAGAAATAAGATTGAACAGATCAAAAAGGAAAAAACTATCACCAAGGGGGAAATATCAGGATGCCTATCTATTGATCTCACCATTAGTGATGAAAACTCTCCCCTTCCCCCCTCTATAGCCAAAGAGAAAGATGAGGAACCCAATATGGAGAAACCCATTTACTAGGGAACACTAAATCTGCAGAAGAACTCAGAAGAAAAAAATTAGTCAGGGGAGTATCATAGACAAGACTATGGAAAAGGAAAAAAAGTGTGGAGGAATCTCAACATGGACATAATGCTAATGGGGATCATTAGAAAAGCTGTTAATCCCAAAATCCTCAAGGACCTTGATGGTAGAATTCAAAAGGAGGACCTAATTGACCCTTCTCTAGTTGTCCTCAGTGACAAGGCAAGGAAATTGAGATGAATTTCTTAAATAGTGCCAAGAATAGCATGCTTGATTAGTTCAGGGCCTTCAAATGGCTTTTTTATGAACTTGATGAGCTCAAGGACAAAATCAAGGGATTAGCTGATGAGGAACATAAAGATTCTATGCAAACCCACAACCTGGTCTCTAGGGTTGATCACTTGGAGAAATGCATGAAGAGCCTTGAGAATACCCTTAAAGGCATAGCAGAACAAAATTTTAATATTCTCAAATCCTCTAATGAGCACATCAAGTTGCTAATTGACAAAATGGAAGAGAAGATATTTAACAAGGAGGAGCAAGGTACACTAGAGGAAACCAAGGACAAACCTAGAGACGGAACGGGGAAGAGAACTAGAGACAAAAAAAAAAGAAAAACTTGGTGGAGGATGCCTTCCATGACATCCAGAAGATAAAAGATGTTGTAGAGAAGATGGAGGTTCTTCAAAGCAATTATGTTGCATTGCTTAGGAACCTTGCCTAATCCTAGTCCCTAGGGCTTTCTTTTTTGTTCTTTCCTTTTTTATCAATTTTGTTTTGCTATGGTAACTACGACTTTGGCCTATTTGTGGCATGTTTCATGGATGCTCTACTTAAGATACTTTTTGAACTTTTAAACACCTCTTTAATTTTGTTGTGGATTTCAAGAACCCTGTAAAACCTATTTTACTTAATAAAAAACAAGTGCAATTTTCTCATCTTCAACAAACTCATCTTTCATAGAAACATAAACTACTTCAATTACAAAATCATCATTATCAGTGTTATTTTCTTCTTCAACAATATAGCAAGATTTCTTACCTTTATCCTTGTAGTCCTTGTACCTTTGGTAACCTCTATTTTCTCTCTTATCCTTGTACTTTCTTTCTCTTTCCTCATCCTTGTCATTCCTATCAGGACATCTTGCAGCTATATGGCCAACTTTGTTACATGAAAAACATATGATAGGAAGTTTACCTTTATATTTGCATTTTCCTCTTTTCAATATTCTGGCCATAAGTGCTTCAAGATCCTCTAGTTCCTCATCAGAAGTGTCACTATCACTTTCACTATCACTTATACAATTTTCCTTTTCCCTCTTAAACTTATGAAAAACCATTTGTGACTTGAATGCAGATTCAACATTAGCAATAGTGTAGTTATCATAGTTAGAAAGCTCAAAAGAAGTAATCTTACTGTTGCCTAAAAATTCCCTGTCATTCTTTTTCAGCAGTAAAGACAAGTGGTAAGCGGTCATCAGTTAGCATAATGTGGTTGGTTGTATGATCACATGGGCCTTCTTGGCCGCATGCGATCATGTGACAAATGGTAAGCAATTAGATGAATAGTGAGGTGGTGGTGAGTGACTAACACCTTACGATTGGTCACATGATCGCATGGGCCTTCTTGGCTGCATGCGATCATGTGATAGACCATCAATGATTTTGGTGGTGGTGGTTTGTAGTCATCGATTAACATCATGTGACAGGAAGTTTATGGGGGTCCCATTTGAGATGATCAATGATTGTCATGATTTCGCAAAGGATCTGTCAGAGCCTTGCGAAATCGTGACAACCGTTGATCTTTCCTTCTCTGCAGCGCTTCAAAGCTTTGGTGGGTCCAGTGCCATGTATTCTGATATGGAAGTTTCTCATTGGCTAGAGGTAATCACTTGTTCCAATCTGTCAGAACGGGCCCAGTAGATTCCCAGCAAGACTAGTAATGGTTGTTGCATGATCGCAAGGAATATTCCTTACCTTTGCGATCATGTGCCCACCGTTGATTTTATTCCACTGTCACACCTTTTTCGGGTGGGTCCTCATTTGCTGACATGCTCATTTCTCATTGGTCCATGTGCTAAGTTGGATTATCTTTTAGTGGGACCAGATTTCTTTGACGTGTTAGTGGGGTACCAAAGGAAAAGAGATCTACAGTGGTCACATGTTCGCAAGGAATATTCCTTTTCTTTGCGATCATGTGACCACCATTAGATCAGAATCTAAGTTGCAATGGGACCGTGTCAGAGCCCGCCAAGGTGTATGCTTATAGAGCAGTCAAGAATGAATAAGAGAATGATAAGTGGCAAGGTGGACCCAGTTTTGTGGCTTTAGTCATGTAATCACCAGGAAGAGTTGGGGTTAGTTAAAAAGTTAAGTGATTTAGTGACAAAAGTAAAATTGAAACCTAGGGTAAATATCGATTTAGTTTTGCAATAAAGTGTCAAGCCCAGGTAAAGAGGAGGGATCTAACGGTCATGTTTTAAAGTAAGATCAATTTTTGAATACTGACCGTCGATAGAAATTTATGCACCACCTCTGACCGTTATCAATTTTTAAATTCAAATATCTCACAGTATCATATTTTTGCAGTTATGGCGAGCCTGAGTTGCAGGAAGGTAGATGGATCATGGTGGCTAGATTTTTACAAGAATAAACATGAAGTGAACATGCAAACAAAATATATCTAATTTGCTGGGATATTTTTGGGTACATTTATGGCCAGATTGGATTGAATTAGGGTTGGATATTTTATTGTAAACCTCTGTAGCCCTAATTGAGATATTTTTTGATTCTTGCCTGCATGCAGGGTTGTATATATTGTTTTTTTTGGAGCTTTTGAGCTCAGAATTCACATTTTGTAAAATGAGAAAGTCTTTTCTTGGAGAACTATCTGTAGCATTTTTTCTCTCTAGTTTTTCACATCTTGTAAGTTCTCATTGATAATACAAATGCTGCAAAGTATTTTGTGACATGTTTATGTCCCTGTATTTTTCTTTTTTTGGCTTGTCTCTTATTGGATTGAGGTTTATGAATGCTTTCATTGATACTTAGCTTTTCCTGATCCCCTTTACTTTTAGTTTATTTATGCACTACTATGTTTGATTTCATTTGAGTGAGGTTGTGGGTATCCTTCAGCCCTTGTCATTCTGTCTCATTCCTGTGTCCTTTTGCTGAAGAGAATGTCTGCTTGTAGGTCATAATTTATGTCTAATTTTTAGGCCCTCTAATGAAATACTCATGCAAGCCTATTCAGTAAGTTGTGATCTCCTAGACCTAAGTCTGTCACTGGTTTCATTCCTCTATACTGAGATCCAAACCCTAGTTTCAAAGCAACACCTAGTAGGTAGATTTGCTTCATGTCATTTCCCTTTCATGCATTCCTTCTAACCCTTTATCCTCAAAGTTTACTTTCCTATTAAGAAGCAAATCAGGGTGATTATCTAAGAGGAACCAACCAATAATCTGGAGGTCTCATCTCAGTTAGCAAAAGGTCCCACAACCTTGAGATGATTCCCATTTTATACTAGATTATCAAGACTATGAGAGCTTGAGATCAGAGGTGCAAATTTAGTGTATAACATTTTCTGGAATGCCCGGTGGGATAGTAAAGAAGTTCATTTGTTGAAGATTGTGTCATCTCTGATATGTAGATTGCATAATAAAGACCTTTAGAGGTTGTTCTATCAAGTATATCCGGTGAATCCACTGGCTTCAAAGATTTAGGCCAACCTTTTTTAAGGTTTATGAGAAGGATCGAGACTAGAAGCTCAAAGCCTGCTGAATTTTTAGAGTTGCCCTTGAAAAGAAGCTACAAAGGCAGGACAACTTAGAGAGAATCTCCTACAAGAAGATTCCACTCTACACCTCCTGATACTTTAGAGAGGAGACCTCTCCTCTTTCATTTTAGAAGAAGAGGCAGATCTCTGACCAGAGATCTAGAAGAAGAAGAAGAAGATCCAAATCTGGCAAGTATAGCTCATATAGTTGTTAACCTTTAGGTTACACCTCCTACAATGGTTAGAAATTTTTCCTTTGCACCTTTCAATCAGGGGAGCCCATTAAATTTTGCAGTGCATCATGATGTGCCCTTGGTGGCATTAAAGAGTATACCTAATTTCATAGGGGAGGGATAGACAACAACCTTTGAGCACATAAGAGATGTGACCACCATTTGAAACATACACAAGATTACTCAAGAGGATGTGGCCACCAAATTATTAGCAGCATCTCTGAAAGGTAAGGCTCTAGAATGGTTTAGAAATTTAACTATTGGTTCTATTACTTCATGGGATGAATTAGGGGATGCATTAAGTAAGCATTTTGAGGATAAATTAGATAATTTGTCTCTAGTTGAGCAATTAACAACTATAAAGAGAGACCCTCAAGAGCAAATGACAAATTATAATAGTAGGTTCCTTAAAACATGGAATAGAATCCTAGTCTCTATAAGGCCATTAGCTGACCATGCCTTCCTATATTACTTGCAAAGTCTAAATAACCAAATTTCTATCATGATCTAGTTTATGGGTGGTACCACTTTACCCCAAGCTTTTAACACTGCTGTCAAGGCTGAAAATTGTTTGATCCAAGTAGGCATGATACAGAGAAGACCTCCCATGCCTATCTTTCCTAGTCTTCAGCCCATTACACCTGCACAAGTACCCCCATTTACCCCTATTCCCACAATTTCAGTACCTCAAGCTAGTACCAGTGGTCAGGAACATGCTGCAACAAATTTCTCCCAAGAGTTGCAAGAGGTGAAGAGTAGTCAGCAAACTAGTATACAAGAAATGACAAACTTGCTGCAGACTCTAACCAACGAGGTCACAAACTTTAAGAAACAAAACCAAGGCATCAGGCCACCCTTCCAATCACAAGGCCAAGGTCCTAATCAACAATACCAAAATCAAGGACAACCTTATCAACAAAATAGGCCACCATACCAAGGAGGCTATCAAGGGCAAAGACAAAATTTTAATCAAAGACCATTCCAACCATATAACCCTACACCTCTTAATTCTGTAAACCCAGTCAAGGATATGGTTCCTAGTCAAAACAATATGGCCATGGATAATGAATGGTGTTTCCCATGCAATCAGCCCCACAATTAGGCTACGTGCTGTAATGGATGGATGAACCAAGTACTAATGGTTCAAAATGCTTCACAAGCTCAAACAAAATCTCCTTCTAGTGGGAGAGCTCCTCAACAAGAAACACAAGAGAAAGAGACTGCTCTTTTCAATTGGGAACAACTAGATTTCAATGAAGTCAATGATGAAGCTACTTTTTTTGCCTACACAAGAGCAAAGAGAAGAGCCCAAGACATGGAGAGAGTAGATTCTGGTACTAAGCCCAATACATCTATAGAGTCACTACAACAAGCTGCCCCTATCACATCCAAGGAGGTCCTTGTCAGCACAAGCAAAGAGGGCCAAGTTCCAAAAGAGGCAGAACCCATCATAGCAAAAGCACAACAAAGGGTACACACTCTGGCACCTTATAATATTGTAGACAAAATGAAGAAGGTGAATGTCACCATGTCTATGTGGGATTCTCTATCTATTCCAGGACAACCTAAAATTTTGGAGAAGGCCATGAGGGAGGTAGCAAATCCTCAACCTACAAAAGAGGTTGCAAAACCAGTGTTGGTCAACACTGATCAAGAAAAGGAGACTCCAACTAGAAACTCCAAGGCCAATACCATGCAAGGTAGGAATTTAAAGCCACCTCCCTTTTACGTATCTTTAATTATTGGAAAATTTTTAGTGCATAATTGTATGGTAGATAGTGGAGCTACTAGCACTGTAATGCCCAAGAAAGTGGCTGATCAATTAGGACTTAAATATGAACCCTTCCAAAAGAAGGTTACACAACTTGATGGATCCTCAGTCAGTACTATAGGTGTGGCCAAGGATACCAGTCTAATTCTCCATGCTAGTCCTAATTTTTCCATTTTCCTTAACATATATATCATAGATCTCCCTGCATTGTTTGCCATATGTCTCTCAATGGAGTTCACAACCAAGATAGGAGGTTATCTTTCTTCCGACTGGTCTCACATGCTCTTTCATACAAGGTATGGTACCCAAGTCACCATTAAATTAGAATCCTTAGCAATACATCATATAGAGCCATATGTGTCCAACTCCATTAATACTAATTGCCCTATATTTGATGACAATGATTCCCCAACCACTAGTGAAGCAAGCACCAAAATTGAGAATATCCTTAATATTCTCCTAGATGAAAGAACCTCAAAGATCGAAGAGAGTCTTGTTTGGGATTTTGGTTTGGGGAGTTATCTGATTCAAGAAAGTGGAGCTATAGAACCAAGCCTTCTCAAAGAATACACTAATTTGGATGATCCGGATAGTCAAGTCTGGGAACTTATTTTTGATGGAGCTAGAAGTAGACATGGTTCTAGTGGAGGTGCTATGTTGGTGTCCCCAAAAGGAGAAAGGTATTATACTACCTTTAGATTCATCTTTTCCTGCACCAGCAACACTGCAGAGTATGAAAGTCTGGTTAATGGACTAGAATGGGCTAGGAAAAGAGGGCTTAGAGTGTTAAAAGTATATGGTGATAGTGAACTTGTTGTTAGCCAAGTAAGAGGGATGAGTGCAACCAAAAATGATGTCATGAAAGCATACAAACATAGAGTTTGGGATGAAATTGAAGATTTCCATGCTTTCAATATCATTTCTATCCTTAGAAAATTAAATCAAAATGCTGATAGGTTAGCTGCTATTAGATCTCAGTTTGACATCCCCAATAGCATTTCAAAAGAGGCAAATCAGCAGCACATCAATATTACTGTTAGACCTTCAATTCCAGATAATAATATTAGTTGGCAAGTGTTTGACAATGATGAACAAATTCTACAGTTCTTGTTCGAAGAAGATGTATTTTCAAGGCACAATCAAAAGAGATTATCACAGAACTATGGTGATCAAGTGATACAACTTAGATCTAATAAGATGCCTAAAGGTCTTGTCACCTTAGAGACTATCTTCAACAAGGATGATGAGGTCAAGAAAAATAAAGCTGGCCTGGTAGTCCAACAAGAACATTGTGCTAAATTAGAGTTGGAGCCAGGTAAGAGCCTACAATTTGGAAAAGCAAACACTAATTCAAAAAAGCAAGCTTACACTAAATTATTCAGAGAATTCAGTGATGTTTTTGCATGGAGGTATGGAGACCTCAAGGGTTTTGATCCTACCCTTGCTCAGCACACTATTGAATTGGAGCCTAATGTTAAACTAGTAAGGCAAAAGAAAAGGCTTTTTAATCCCAAGCTCGAACCACTTATGCATAAGGAAGTACTCAAAATAATAGAAAGTGGCATCATCTACCCCATCAAACATACTAGTTGGGTTTCCAACCTTGTTCCTATCAGGAAGAAGAATGGGGAGCTAAGGTTATGTGTCGATTTCATGGATTTGAATAGAGCCTCATTAAAAGACTACCATCCACTACCCTCTATGGAAAAAATTCTATAATGTATCTCTAGATCTGAGAGATTCTCATTGTTGGATGGCTATTCAGGATACAATCAAATCTTAGTGAAAGAAGAGGATCAATATAAGACTGCATTTACAACCAAGTGGGGAATGATGGCATATCAGAAGATGCCCTTCGATTTGTCAAATGTAGGTGATACATTTCAAAAGGAAATGGACATGGCCTTTAAGGGCCTCATGTACAAGTTTGTGCTAGTCTACTTGGATGACATAATTGTCTACTCAAAGCATGAAATAGACCATATCAAGCATTTGAGGTGAATTTTTGAAAGATGCAGAGAATTTGGGATATCCCTTAATCCCAAGAAATGTGTGTTTGTAGTTCATGAAGGAAAACTATTGGGATATGTAGTATCCAAAGAAGGAATTACAGTGGATCCTGAGAAAATTGTAGCCATCTTAGAACTACCATTACCACATCACAAGAAAAGTCTCCAATCTTTCATAGGAAATATTAACTTTGTTAGGAGATTCTTGCCTAACATTGCAGAGTTACTCAAGCCTCTGACAGCCATGTTGAGGAAAGATTCAACCTTCAGTTGGACCAAAGAAGGAAAAGTTAACTTCCAAGATATTAAAGAACCCTTAACAAAAGCTCCTGCTCTCCTAAACCCAAATTTTAGTAAGGATTTTATCCTTTATGCTTATGGGGGTCATGATGCCATATCTACAATGTTGACTCAAGAAAATGCTAAAGGATTGGAGCAGCCTATTGCTTTCTTTAGCAAAGGTTTAGAAGAGTATGAACAAAGATACTCTTTTGTAGAAAAGCATGTTCTTGTTGTGGTAAGGAGCCTCAAAAAATTTAGACATTTGTTGACCCATAGCAAGGTGAATTTGATGGTTACTCACCCAAGTGTCAATGAATTTTTGCTTTCTAAGGACCTAAATGAAAAAAGAGCTAGTTGGATCAATAAGGTGATGGAATATGACATAGATATTTAGATTACCAAGCTGGTTAGAGGAAGAGGTATTTGTGAGCATCTGGCAGAAGATGGAAGTTCAAAGAAATTTGAATACATAGATGCATCTCTAGTGGCACATTCTACAGGAGAGCAAGCCAAGGAAGCTAGCTGGTTGCCTAATATGATCAATTATTTGAAGATAGGACAATGTCCTATAGGCCTAGATTTAGCAAAAAGGAGGTATTACAGGCTACAATTTGTTCCTTTTGTGTTGATAGATGAAATTCTTTTCAGAAAGGATCACAATGGTGTCCTTCTAAGATGAATAGATTCAGAAAGGGTTGCAGATGTCTTATTTGAGTTTCATGATGGAGCTTCTGGTGGCCATTTCTCTCCTAGGACTATAGCTTTTAAGGTCATGAGGGCTGGATACTATTGGCCATCTATCTTCAAAGATAGTCATGATTATGTTAGAAGATGCATCAAATGTGCTATTTTTGTAGGGAAAGAAAGATTTGCAACTCTGCCCCTACAGCCAATAAAAATAGAGCAGCCCTTCATGAAGTGGGGTATAGATTTCATTGGCATGATTAACCCTCCATCTAGTGCAGGACACAAGTGGATAATCACTGCAACTGATTATTTCACTAGGTGGACATAAGCAGTTGCTTTAAAAGAAGCTAATGAGAGTGTTGTTTTAAGTTTTTATGATGACATCATTCATAGATTTGGCATTCTAGATTCTATAGTTTTAGACAATGCATTAGCATTTATAGGCCTCAAAGTCTTAGAGTGGGCAGTCAAGAAGGGAATTTATTTGAATACAAGTTCCAATTACTATCCTTAGGGGAATGGTTTGGAAGAATCAACAAATAAGAATCTGATTAGAATAATCAAAAAGACCCTGCAAGACAGTCAGAGGAACTGGCATATTAAATTAAGATCTACCTTTTGGCTGGATAGAATTACTCCAAAGAAAGTCATTGGTAATTCCCCATACATGTTGGTGTATGGTAGAGAGGCCAAGTTATCTATTTCAACTGAATTACTAGCCTTGGACTTGGCCACTTAGTATGCCTTGTTTGAAGAGAGTGATCCTATGCAAATCAGATATGCCCAGTTGATGGAGCTAGAAGAGATCAGAGATAAATCAATGAAAGATATGGCATTCCATCAGAATCAAACAAAAGGAAGCTTTGATAAGAGAGCCAGGGGTAGAGACTTCAAGTTTGGAGATGTAGTTCTCAAATGGGATGAGTTCAAGTCAAAACCTGGCAAGCACACAAAGTTTGATTCCTTTTGGGGTGGACCATTTGTTATAACAGAGTCCAGAGGATCTAATGCTTTTTAGCTTTCAACCCTTGAAGGAGCTACCTTGCCAATCTCAGTAAATGGTTTCCACTTGAAGCCTTTCTTTGAGGCTAATCCCTCTCTATAGGTCCTTCTTGTAAATTCTATAAATATGTTTCTTGTTTTCTTTCCCTGCTTTCATGGTTAGTTCCTGTTTCCCAAGAAGTGCTCGGGCACAGTTGTCTTTCTGGTCCAGTTTCATCCCTCTGTCGAATCTTTGTGTTCAATAATGACTCCATGCCCAATGGATTTTTGTCAAGGTACTGGTCTAAATGTCTAGTAGGCTGACATCTTGTAGAGGTCACCAAAATGTTGCCTAAAAATTCCCTGTCATTCTTTTTTAGCAGTCAAGACAAGCGGTAAGCGGTCATTAGTTAGCATCATGCGGTTGGTCGCATGATTGCATGGGCCTTCCTAGCCGCATGTGATCATGTGACAAATGGAAAGTAATCAAGTTAATAGTGAGGTGTCGATTAGTGACTAACACCTTACGATTGGTCACATGATTGCATGGGCCTTCTTGGCCACATGTGATCATGTGACAAACTGTCAACGGTTTTGGTGGTGGTAGTTTGTAGTCAACGGTTAACATCATGCGATAGGCAGTTTATGGGGGTCCCATTTGAGATGATCAATGACTGTCATGATTTCACAAAGGATCTATCAGAGCCTTGCGAAATCATGATAATCATTGATCTTTCCTTCTCTGCAGCACTTCAAAGCTTTGGTGCATCCAGTACCACGTATTCTGATATGGAAGTTTCTCATTGGCCAGAGGTAATGACTTGTTCCAATCTGTCAGAGTGGGCCTAGTAGACTTCCCTACAAGAGATCTAATAGTTTTCACATGATCGCAAGGAATATTCCTTGCCTTTGTGATCATGCACCCACCATTGATTTTATTCTACTATCACACCTTTGTCGGGTGGGTCCTTATTCACTGACATGCTTGTTTCTCATTGGTCCATGTGCTAAGTTGGATTATCTTTTAGTGGGACTAGATTTCTTAGACATGTTAGTGGGCTACCAAAGGAAAAGAGATCTATGGTGGTCACGTGTTTGCAAGGAATATTCCTTGCCTTTGCGATCATGTGACCACCATTGGATCAGAATCTAAGTTGCAGTGGGACTGTGTTAGAGCCCGCCGAGGTGTATGCTTACAGAGCAGTCAAGAATAAATAAGAGAATGATAGGTGGCAAGGTGGACCCAATTTTGTGGCTTTAGTCATGTAATTGCTAGGAAGAGCCAGGGTTAGTTAAAAAGTTAAGTGATTCAATGACAAAAGAAAAATTGAAACCTGGGGTAAATACCGAGTTAGTTTTGCAGTCAAGTGTCGAGCCTAGGTAAAGAGGAGGGATCTGACGGTCATGTTTTAAAGTAAGATCAATTTTTAAATACTGACCGTCGATAGAAATTTATGCACCACCTCTGACCGTTATCAATTTTTAAATTCAAATATCTCACAGTATCAAATTTTTGCAGTTATGGTGAGGCTGAGTTGCAGGAAGGTAGATGGATCATGGCGGCCAAATTTTTGCTAGAATGAACATGAAGTGAACACACAAACAAAATATATCTGATCTACTAGGATATTTTTGGGTACATTTATGGCTAGATTGGATTGAATTAGGGTTGGATATTTTATTGTAAACCTCTGTAGCCCTAATTGAGATATTTTTTGATTCTTGCCTACGTGCAGGGTTGTATATATTGTTTTTTTTTGAGCTTTTGAGCTCAGAATTCACATTTTGTAAAAAGAGAAAGTCTTTTCTTGGAGGACTATCTATAGCATTTTTGCTCTCTGGTTTTTCACATCTTGTAAGTTCCCATTGATAATACAAATGCCGCAAAGTATTCTGTGACATGTTTATGTCCTTGTACTTTTATTTTTTGGGCTTGTCTCTTATTGGATTGAGGTTTATGAATGCTTTTAGTGATACTTATATTTTCCTGATCCCCTTTAATTTTATCTTATTTTTGCACTACTGTGTTTGATTTGATCTAAGTGAGGTTGTGGTTATCCTTCAGCCCCTATCATTCTATCTCATTCCTATTTCTTTTTACTGAAGAGAATGTCTACTTGCAGGTCATAATTTGTGTCTAATTTTTAGGCCCTCTAATGAAATACTCATGAAAGCCTATTTAGTAAGTTGTGATCTCCTAGACCTAAGTCTATCACTGGTTTAATTCCTCTATACTGAGATCCAAACCCTAGTTTCGGGGCATCACCTAGTAGGTAGATTTGCTTCATGTCATTTCCCTTTCATGCATTCCTTCTAACCCTTTCCCCTCAAAGTTTACTTTCTTGTTAAGAAGCAAATCAGGGTGATTATCCAAGAGGAACTAGCCTAGAATCTGGAGGTCTCATCTCAATTAGAAAAAGGTCCCACAACCTTGAGATGATTTCCATGTTATACTGGATTATGAAGACTACAAGAGCTTGGGATCAAAGGCACAAATTCAGTGTATAACACTTACCAGCAAGACTTTCCAATGTTTGAACATTACCAGGGTTACATCTAGATTCTTGAATTGCTAAAATTATGATGGCATATATAGGAAGCAAATTTCTCAATACCTTTCCAATAAAAATTTCATCCTTAATAGTTCCATTAGCTCCTCTAATAGCATTTACTAACTCCTTGATTCTACCACAAAATTGAGTAATATTTTCACCTTCTTGCATTTTCATTTCATCAAACTTACCTCTCAGGCTTTCAGATTTTTCCCTTAGTACATTTACATCACCATCATAGATATTTGCAAGAGTGTCCCATGTTTTCTTTTCATTTGTGTAATCTTTAAGGTCTTAAAATTAAAGATAGCATAAGGAAGATTCAATCTGCAACCTTTTTTAGTTGTATTCATGTTTAGCTCTCATCTCCTTAGTAGCCAAAGGTGCATTAGGTGTAAAATAGTCATGTTCAGTTACATAATATTTCACCAAGTCACCAATACTAGCTAGATATAGTTTCATCAGACTCTGCCATCCAGGGAAGTTCTCCTTATTCAACTTTGGTACCTCCTTTTTATACATCTTGATCATTTACTTCAACTACCTTTAAACTTGATCAAGTTGTAAGCACCAACAACTCTGATACCAATTCTTAATATTATTTAGAACTGTTATACACTAAGTTTGTACCCTTGTTTCAAGCTCTCTTGGTCTTGATAACCTAGTATAACATGGGAATCATCTCCAGGTTGTGGGACATATGCTCACTCAGATGAGACCTCTAGGTTCAAGGCTGGTTCCTCTTGGATAATCACCTTAATTTGCTTCTAGACATGAAAGTAAAACTTAGAGGGAAAGGGATAGAAGGAGTACTTGAAAGGGAAATGACTGAAAGCAAACTACCTATTAGGTGTTACACCAAAATTAGGGTTTGGATCTTAGTATAGAGGAATGGAGTCAATGAAAGACTCAGGTCTAGTAGGTCAAAACTTTTTAAATAGGCTTGCATAAGTGTTTCATAGAAGGCCCTGAACATAAGACACAATCTATGACCTGCAGGTAGACATTCACTTCTGCAACTCAGTGTAGGATTGACACAAGACTACTAGGGGGCTAAAGTATACCCACAAAAACATCTAAATCATATCAAACACAATAACACAGATAATTATAGAAAGTAAGAGGGATCAGGAACCCTAAGTTGTCATTGAAAACATACATATACTTTCATTCAATAAGAGAAAACTTAGACAAGGAAGTATAGGGACATGAAGAATTGTCACAAAATACCTCTGTAGTATCTGAATCATCAATGAAAGATTTACAGTTGTATAGGCCAGAGGGTAGGAATGATACCACAAATGACATTTAAGAAAAGATGAATTTCTTCTACAATTGTCCAACTCTAAGCACAAAAGCTCCAAAAATACAATATATACATATTCAATTGCACACAGGCAGGAGTCAAAAACTTAACTAGGGTTACAAGATTAAACAATGATATCAAACCCTAGGGTACTGATCACCTATTAATTAAAATCTCTCAGAACCGGTGATCAAATCATATCTTTCTTTGTGTGTTGATCCTTCTGAACTAAAAATGCTTGCAGACACAATAACCTTGACCTACCAACCCAACTGCAACTCCACTAAGCCATGAAGGCTCCAAATCTGATTATATTTCCCTGGGAGAGGTACTGCTTGAAAAGATGGCACCAACTCTTTCTAGCACTTCCTATCATTAAAACATAGAAAAGGACCCTGCAATGCTGGCCAACAGTCACTTCTATCATCTTCACAACAACAACCATCCTGAGACTTTATTCCTGAGCTACCTGACATCGTGCATGGCCAAAAGAATGCAAAAACCCTAGCAAAACCTTCATAGGGAATTTGAATTTAAATGTTAACGGCTAGCCTGGTCATTTTAAAATGTGACTGTCAATGAGAAACACTTCTTGGTAGATGAATGACCATGATGCACTAAGAAAACAACTTAAAATCCCCCTGTGACAAGTCAAATGCCACCGTGGAAGTCAGCGGCCAATGAGAAGTGAGCAAATTGACATGTCAACATATTTGGACCCACCTTGAGCCCTTCCTCCTTTAAGTCATTCGGTGACTACACGACCGAAGACCCCTTTCTCATTCACAAAATCCTTGTCTTAACCTTGGTTTGGTTAAGAGATTCAGCGAATAAGGATTTTCGCTAAATCACTGAGTCTTTTATCTTACCTTGGTTTCATTAAGCAAACAAGAGAAACCCCTTTAGTTGTTGATTCATAGAATGCTTTACTAACCCTAGGCCTGGGATCCCATATGTCACCTTCCTATTTGTTCCAGCTGCTCCATCAGCAACCACCTTGACAACCTTTCTGACAACAAACCCATAGCAAATGGATTCCAATCTAATGGCAGGCACATGATCTCATGACCCTTGAATCTTCCTTGCACTTTTACACTAGCCGTAGATCTTTATTAGATCGGGACCCTTATAACAAATGGACCCACTAAAAATCCAGTCATCACCACATGGACCAATCAAATTCAAGTACATCAGAAGAGAAGACCCACCTGATAGAGCCTGGAGATAAAGTAAGATCAATGATAGGTGCATGATTGCATGTGTCAGAAAGATTCCTTGCGAACATGTGCCAGCCATCAATCCTCTGCAAATGTCAAAACCTTTTGAATGCTAGAAACCTAGTCCCACTAACACATTGCCAAATCACTACCATGTGGACCAATGAGAAGCTACAATTTGTGTACACATAGCAGTGGACTCGCCAGGCATGAAGAGTTACGTCACCAAGGAGGATCAATAGTTATCTTATAATCACATACCTTTGACACATTGCATGAGAACACACACCAGCCATAGATTTCCAAGCTTCTGACATCCCTAGGCCCACTAACAAAATGCAAGTCATCATCCCTCGATCAATAAAAACCTCCAAGTAGGACACCTTAGCAGTGGACCCACAAAAGCTTGAAGCGTTGGGAAAAAGGGAAGATCGACGGTCATCATAAGATCACAAGCCCCTGACACATGCTATGAGATCTTATGACAACCATTGATCTCATCAACTAGGACCCCACTTATCACTTAACCCTGGAGGTCTTAGCGAATGTGTGGCCAAAGGAAGTTCGCTCAATTGCTAGATAGAATTCTTAACCTCTATTAAGTCTGAAGAATGTGCAAACAAGGCACTCGCAAAATTACT
This sequence comes from Chamaecyparis obtusa, assembly GCA_027943335.1. Lineage (NCBI taxonomy): Eukaryota > Viridiplantae > Streptophyta > Pinopsida > Cupressales > Cupressaceae > Chamaecyparis > Chamaecyparis obtusa. Next base: position 249,234 of record BSBK01000590.1, read on the forward strand.
AAACCAAAAGTCTAACATGGGGTTTCAGTTAGAAATTGCCTGACTAAAGGTAATCCGTGGAGTTGCTGAATACTTAAGGGAACCACCATTTTATTTCGCGACTAGGAGAAACACTATAGTCACCAATTCACCAAGAGAAAAAGGTAACCGCCAGAGAACTTAGAGAACTGGCGACTGAAGGAAAACTAAAGCATGTGGATATTGGGACATTTGAGTTACTGATAAAGTAAGATGAAAATAGAATGAGGGGCTTAGGGTTTGTAGGGTTAATTTAGCACCAATGGCTACTTTTTGAAATTTTTAAGGGTTTTACACCTAGCCAGAGGGCTAAAAAAAAAAAGTTGCAGAGACCAGGGGAGAATAGATAAAGCCATGAAATTTTTAGGGGCACTTGGCAAGGTGAAAATAGAGACCTTGGAATAGGTTTAGCCAAATTTGCATGTATATGGAAATTAGGGTAACATTTTGGTGATTTCTACTGGATGTCAGCCTGCTAGACATAGATCAGTGGCCTTGACATAATCCATTGGGCATGGGGTCATTCTAGGAACATAAAACTTTGACAGAGATAGAACTGGAAATAGAGAGATGAACCTGTGCACAGGCACTTCTTGGAAAGTAGGAAACTAACCTAAAAAGTAGGGAAAGAAAGTAGGGGAACATTTACAAATTTACAAGGAGGGACTAACTTCAAAATAGGGCTTCAAGTGGAAACCATTTATTAATATTAGCAAGGAAACCCCTTCAAGATTTGATAGCTAGAAAGCATTTGATCCCTTGCATTCTGTTATAGCAAATGGTCCACCCCAAAATGAATCAAACTTTGTATGTCCACCAGGCTTGGATTTGAACTCATCCCACTTTTGGACTACATCTCCAACTTTGAAATTTCTAACCCTGGCTCTTTTATCAAATCTTCTCTTTGTCTGAATCTAGTGAAATTCCATATCCTACATTGATTTCTCTCTAAGTTCTTCCAATTCCATCAACTAAGCATATATGATCTGCAAAGGTTCTCCATCTTCAAATAGAGCATATTGAGTGGCTAGGTGCAAGGCTGGCAATTCAATTGAGATAGACAACTTGGCCTCTCTGCCATACACTAACACATAAGGAGAATTACAAATGATTTTCTTTGGGGTAATTCTATCTAACCACACTACAGACCTGAGCTTAGTATGCCAATCTCTTTGATTTTCTTAAAGAGTCTTTTTGATTATCCTAATTAAATTCTTGTTTGTTGATTCAGCTAAACCATTGCCCTGAGGGTAGTAATTTGTACTAGTGTTCAGATAAATGCCATTCTTGACTGCCCACTTTGAGACTTTAAAGCCTATGAATTCCAATGCATTATCTGATATTATAGAATCAGGAGTGCCAAATCTATGAATTATATCATCATAAAAACTTAGGACAACACTCTCATTGGCCTCTTTTAAAAAAATTGCCTATGTCCATCTAGTGAATTAATCTGTTGTAGTAATTATCCATTTATGTCCTGCACTAGATGGAGGGTTGATCATACCAATGAACTCTATACCCCACTTCATGAAAGGTTGCTCTATTTTGACTGGCTGTAGGGGCAAGGCTGCAAGCCTTTCTTTTCCTGTAAACATGGCACACTTGATGCATTTCCTCACATAATCATGAATATCCTTAAAGATAGATGGCCAATAGTATCCAACCCTCATGATTTTAAAAGAAGTAGTCCTAGGGGAAAAATGACCTCCAGAAGGTCCATCATGAAACTCAAATAGGACATTAGCTATCTTTTCTGAATCTATGCATCTCAAAAGGACACCATTGTGATCCTTTCTAAAAAGAACTTCATCTATCAGCACAAAAGGAGCAGATTGTAACCTATAATACCTTCTTTTTGCTGAATCTAGGCCTGCATGACATTGTCCTATCTTCAAATAATTGATCATATTAGGCAACCAACTTGTTTCCTTGGCTTGTTCTTCTGTAGAGTGCACCAACAAAGATGCATCTATTTGCTCTAATTTCTTTTAACTCTCATCCCCTGCCAAATGTTCACAAAGGCATCTTCCTCTAACCAGCTTGGTAGTTTGAATATCTATGTCATATTCCATCACCTTGGTGATCCAACTAGCTCTTTTCTCATTTAGGTCCTTGGAAAGCAAAAACTCTTTGACACTTGGATGAGTATCCTTCAAGTGTACCTTGCTATGGGTCAATAGATATCTAAAATTTTTAAGGCTCTTCACCACAACAAGTACATGTTTTTCTACAAAAGAGTATCTCTATTCATACTCTTCTAAACCTTTGCTAAAGAAAGCAATAGGTTGCTCCAATCCATCTAAATTTTCTTGATTCAATAGTGCAGATATAGCATCATGACCTCCATAAGCATAAATGATAAAATCCTTACTAAAATTTGGGTTTAGAAGAGTAAGGGCTTCTGTTAAGGCCTCTTTGATAGCTTGGAAATTGACTTTCCCTATTGGAAATATTCAGGAATTAACCAAGTTACTGAGAGGGGAGGGGTGAATCAGTAACTCCAAATTTTCTTCTAATTTTAACATGTATTTTACTTTTTAACCTTTGCATACAGAAAGCATGAAACTTACAAACATTCACATTGATGACACATAGATTTGGTTACCCAGAAACCTTCCAAAAGAAAGTAAAACTGGGGTGGGGATGAAACCCACAAAGCTTTAATACTGCAGAATAAAGTTGGCCGGTTAAGGCTTACAATTTGATCACTTCTGATGATCTGCCCTGTTAGGAGCAATAAGGATTGCTAAATCCACCCTGTTAAAGGATTTACAAACATACAATGAAGTATGCACTCGATAAAGAGATTTTTACAAAGACTGTTAAGTCTACCCGGTTAAAGGATTTAGTACTGATTCACCTGTTAGAATGAAACAGTAGATCTCTGCTTTGCAACTGGATCGCTGAATGAGATTCGCTGATGTACTGATCACCTTCTATGATGAATTTGTCTTTTCTATACCTTAGACTTCTGAAGCCTTCTATAATTCGCTTATTTCTGCCTTTCTTTCTCTTTCACATATATTCTATTTCATTCACTTTATATTCCATCTTTTATTTCTACAACATTGTTTATATACAAGTCTCAAACAATTAATTACAATTACAATTACACGGTCGGCTTGACAAATAAACATAAGTGCTACTAAGTCGGCCCAAATATGGTTACTCGGTTCCTTCAAACTGACTCGGTGACTTTTTGATACTTAGCGTCCACTGCATTACTCGGCATCGTCATGCACTCGGTAGAAGTGAAGGCACGGTTCATACTAATCACTCGGTAGGTATTAAACTCGGTAAGCATTGGTGACTCGGTAGACAAGATGTTACTTGGTTTACATTGTCCTGATCGGTTTGTACTAACTTGCTCGGTTTCCACTGTCTGCTCGGTTTGCACTGTCTGCTCAGTTTGCACTGTCTGCTCAGTTTGCACTGTCTGCTCAGTTTGCACTGTCTGCTCAGTTTGCACTGTCTACTCAGTTTGCACTGTCTGCTCGGTTTGCACTGTCTACTCGGTTTGCACTGTCTGCTCGGTTTGCACTTGTCTGCTTGGTTTGCACTTGTCTACTCGGTTTGCACTGTCTGCTCGGTTTGTATCCAGAATGCCAATAAGTGTTGTCACTAGTGGCAATTCTGCTTAATGCCAACATTCCCTTCTTTGGTCCAACTAAAAGCTGAACTCTTTTTTAACATGGTTGTCAAAGGCTTGAGTAAATCTACAATGTTAGGCAAGAACCTCCTAACAAAATTAATCTTTCCTATGAAAGATTGAAGAATTTTCTTATGATGTGGCAATGGTAGCTCTAGGATAGCTGCAATTCTCTTAGGATCTACTATGATCCCTTCTTTGGATACTACATATCCCAATAATTTTCCTTCATGAACTGCAAACACACACTTCTTGGGATTAAGAGATATCCCAAACTCTCTACATCTTTCAAAGATCCTCATCAAATGTTTGATGTGGTCTATTGCATGCTTTGAATAGAAAGTTATATCATCTAGATAGACCAGCACAAACTTGTACATGAGGCTTTTAAAGGCCATATCCATTTCCTTTTGAAATGTAGCACCTACATTTGACAAACCAAAGGGCATCTTTTGATAAGCCATGGTTCCCCACTTGGTTGTAAATGTAGTCTTGTATTGATCCTCTTCATTAACCATAATTTGATTGTATCTTGAATAGCCATCCAACAATGAAAATCTCTTAGATCTAGAGACACATTGTAAGATTTGTTCCATGGAGGGCAGTGGATGGCGGTCTTTTAGAGAGGCCATGTTAAGATCCCTGAAGTCAACACATAACCTGAATTCCCCATTCTTCTTCCTAATAGGAACAAGGTTGGAAACCCAACTAGTATGCTTAATGGGGTAGATGAGACCACTTTCTATTAGTTTGAGCACCTCTTTATGCATAAGTGGCTCAAGCTTGGGATTAACAGGCCTTTGTTTCTATCTTACTGGTTTGGCATTAGGCTCTAATTCAATAGTGTGCTGAGCAAGGGTAGGATCAAAACCCTTGAGGTCTTCATACTGCCATGAAAAAACATCACTGAATTCTTTGAATAATTGGGTATAATCTTTCTTTTTCAATTTAGTGTTCACTTTTCCAAATGGTAAGCTCTTACCTGGTTCTAACTCTAATTTAACACAATGTTCTTATCAGACTACCAGGCCAGCTTTGTTTTTCTTAACTTCATCGTCCTTGTTCAAGATAGTCTCTAAGGTAACAAGACCTCTAGGCATCTTATTGGACTTCAATTGTATCACTTGATCACCATAGTTTTGTGATAGCCTATCTTGATTATGTTATGAAAAAACACCTTCTTCAAACAAAAATTGTAGAATTTGTTCATCATTGTCAAACACTTGACAATTGACATCATTATCAGGAATGGAGGGTGTTACAATCACTTTGATATGTTTTTGATCTATTTCTTTTGAAATGCTATTTGGAATATCATACTGAGATCCAACAGCAACTAACCTATCTACATTTTGATTTAGCTTCCTAGGGATAACAACAATATTGAAAGCACAAAATTCTTCAATTGCATCCCAAAATCTATGTTTGTATGCTTTCAAAGTGTCATTCTTGGTTGCACTTATCCCTCTTACTTGGCTGACAACTAACTCACTATCACCATAAACTTTTAAGGCCTTAAGCCCTATTTTTCTAGCCCACTGTAGTCCATTGACTAGACTTTCATACTCTACAATATTGCTAGTGTAGGAGAAATTGAATCTAAAGGTAGTATAATATGTTTCCCCATTTGGGGACACTAACATAGCACCACCACCAAAACCATGTCTACTTCTAGCTCCATCAAAAAATACTTCCCAAACCTAATTGCCCTAATCCTTTGAATCAGTATCTTCTTTGAGGAGGCTTGGCTCTATGACTCCATTTTCTTGTATCAAATGACATCCCAAACCAAAGTCCCAAACAATATTTTCTTGGGCCTCTGAAGCTCTTTCATCTAGAAAAATATCAAGGATACTCTCTATCTTTGTGCTTTCTTCACTAATGGTTTGGAAGTCACTGGCATCAAATATAGGGCAGTTTACATTGATGGTATTGGACACATATGGCTCTATATGGTGTGCTGCTAATGGTTCTAAATTAATAGTGACCTTGGTCCTATACCTTGTATGAAATAGCATGTGAGACTAATTAGAAGATAGGTACCCTCCTATCTTGGTTGTAAACTCCCTTGAAAGACATATAGAAAATAATGCAGGGAGGTCTATGATAAATATATCAAGGAGGATGGAAAAAGTAGGACTAGCATGTAGGATTAGACTGGTATCCTTGGCCACACCTATAATATTGACTGAGGATCCATCAATTTGTGTAACCTTCTTTTTGAATGGATCATATTTCAGTCCTAATTGGTCAGCTACTTTCTTGGGCATTATAGTGCTAGTAGCTCCACTATCTACCATATAATTATGTACTAAAGTTTTTCCAATAATTAGAGATACATAAAAGGGAGGTGGCTTTGAATTCCTACCTTGTGTGGCATTGCCTTTGGAGTTGCTACTTGGAGCCTCTTTTTCTTGATCAGCGTTAACCAACACTGGCTTTACAACTTCTTTTGTAGGTTGAGGAGTTGCTACCTCTGTCATGGCCTTCTTCAAGATTTCAGGTTGTCCTAGGAGAGCCAAAGAGTCCCACATGGACATGGTGACATTCACCTTCTTCATGTTATCTACAATATTAAAAGGTTTCATAGTGTGTATTCTTTGTTATTTGAAATCCTGGACCTCTTTACTTGTAATGGTAGGAGTCTCCTTAGGTGTGATGGGAGTAGCTTGCTACAATGGCTCTATAGATGTAGTGGCTTTGGCTTTAGAATCTGCTCTCTCCATGTCTTGAGCTCTCCTTTTTTCTCTTTTATAGGCAACAAAAGAAACCTCATCATTGACTCCATTGAATTCTAGTTGCTCCTAATTGAAAAGAGTAGTCTCATTCTCTTGTGATTCTTGTTGAGGAACTAACCCACTGGATGAAACCTCTGATTGAGCTTGTGAGGCATTTTGAACCATCAGAGCTTAGTTCATCCATCCATTTGAACATGTAGCCTAATTTTGAGGCTGATTACAAGGAAAGCACCATTCATTATCCATAGCCATATTGTTTTGACTAGGAACCATAACCCTCACTAGATTTGTAGAATTTAGAGGTGCAGGGTTATATGGTTGGAATGGTCTTTGATTAAAACTTTGTCTTTTTCCTTGATAGCCTCCTTGATATGGTGGCCTATTTTATTGGTAAGGCTATCCTTGATTCTGGTATTGTTGATTAGGACCTTGGCCTTGTGTCTGAAATGGTGGTTTGATTCCTTGACCTTGCTTCTTTAGATTTGTGACCTCTTTAGTCAAGGTTTGCAACAAATTAGTCATTTCTTGCTTATTGCTTTCTTGACTATTCTTTATTTCTTGTAGCTCTTTAGAGAAACTAGTTGTTAGCTCTTGACCACTAGTACTAGCTTAGGGTGCCAATATGGTAGGGATAGGAGTAAATGGGTGTACTTGTGTAGGAAAATATGTTGAAGGCTAGGAAATATGGACATTGGAGGCCTTCTAGCAATCATGCCTACTTGAATCAAACAATTTTCAGCCCTGACAACTATGTCAAAAGCTTGGGGTAAAAAGGCACCACCCATAGACTAGATCCTGAAAAAAATTTGACCATTCAGACTTTGCAAGTAATATAGGAAAGCATGGTCAGTTGATGGTCTTACAAAGACTATAATTCTATTCCATGTTTTGAGGAATCTACTATTGTAATCTATCATCTACTCTTGAGGGTCTTTCTTAATAGTTGTTGACTGCTCAACTAGAGACAAGTTATTTGATTTATCTACAAAAAATGCTTACTTAATGCATCCATAACTCATCCCATAAAGTAATGGAACCAACAATTAGAGTTCTAAATCATTCAAGAGCCTTACCTTTTAGAGAGGCTACTAATAATTTTGTGGCCACATCTTCTTGAGTAATATTGTGTATGTTAGAGATGGTGGTCACATCTCTTATATGTTCAAAAGAAGTTGTCTGCCCTTCACCAGTGAAATTAGGTATACTCTTTAGTGCCACAAAAGGCACATCATGATGTTGAGCAAAGTTTAATGGGCTACCTTGATTGAAAGGTTCAAAGGCAAATGGCCTAGCCATTGTAGGAGTTGGAATCTAAAGATTAACAACTATGTGAGTTGTATTTTCTATTGGATTTGAATCTTCTTCTAGATCTCTGGTTAGAGATCTCCCTCTTCTTCTGGAATGAAAGGGAAAAGGTCTCCTTTCTGAAGTATCAAGAGGTGTAGACTAAACTCTCATTACAGGGGGTGTTCTTTGAGTTGACCTACCTTTGTGACTTCTTCTTGAGGGAAACTCTAAAAATTTAGTGGGCTTTGAGCTCCTAGTCTCAATCTTTCTCATAAACCTTGATCAAGGTTACCCCTGATCCTTGAAACTAGTGGAGTTGCCAAATATACTTGATAGAATACCCTCTAAAGTTTTGTACTATGCAATCTGTATCTCAGAGATAACATAATTTGAATTTGAATAAACTTCTAGTGTAGTCCCACCGGGCATGCCAGAATTGTTATACACTAAGTTTGCACCCTTGTTTCAAGCTCTCTTGGTCTTGATAACCTAGTATAAGATGGGAATCATCTCTAGGTTGTGGGACCTATGCTAATTGAGATGAGACCTCCAAGTTCTAGGCTAGTTCCTCTTGGATAATCACCTTAATTTGCTTCTAGACATGAAAAGTAAAACTTAGAGGGAAAGGGATAGAAGGAGTACTTGAAAGGGAAATGACTGAAAGAAAACTACCTATTAGGTGATACACCAAAATTAGGGTTTGGATCTCAGTATAGAGGAATGGAGTCAATGAAAGGCTCAGGTCTAGTAGGTCACAACTTAATGAATAGGCTTGCATAAGTGTTTCATATAAGGCCCTGAACATAAGACACAATCTATGACCTACAGGTAGACATTCACTTCTGTAACTTAGTGTAGGATTGAGACAAGACTACTAGGGGGCTGAAGTATACCGACAAAAAACATCTAAATCAGATCAAACACAATAACACACATAATTCTAGAAAGTAAGAGGGATCAAGAACCCTAAGCTATCATTAAAAACATACATATACTTTCATTCAATAAGAGAAAACTTAGACAAGGAAGCATAGGGACATGAAGAATTGTCACAAAATACCTCTACAGTATCTGAATCATCAATGAAAGATTTACAGTTGTATAGGCCAGAGGGTAGGAATGATACCACAGATGACCTTTAAGAAAAGATGAATTTCTTCTACAATTGTCCAACTCTAAGCTCGAAAGCTCCAAAAATACAATATATACATAATCAACTACATGTAGGCAGGAGTCATAAACCTAACTAAGGTTACAAGATTAAACAATGATATCAAACCCTAGGGTACTGATCACCTATTAATAAAAATCTTTGAGAACCAGTGATAAACTCATATCTTTCTTTGCATGTTGATCCTTCTAAACTGAAAATGCCTGCAAACACAACCTTGACCTACCAACCCAACTGCAACTCCACTAAGCCATGAAGGCTCCAAATCTGATTATATTTACTTGGGAGAGGTACTACTTGAAAAGATGGCACCAATTCTTTCTAGCACTTCCTATCATTAAAACACAACAAAGGACCCTGCAATTTCAGCCAATAGTCACTTCTATCAACTTCACAACCACAACCATCCTGAGACTTTATTCGTGAGCTACCTGACATTGTGCATGGCCGAAAGAATGCAAAAACCCTAGCAAAACCTTTGCAGGAAATTTGAATTTAAATGTTAATAGCTAGCCTGGTCATTTCAAAAGGTGACCGTCGATGAGAAACCCTTCTCGACAGATGAACAACCATGATGTGCTAAGAAAGTAACTTAAAATCCCCCTCTGAAAAGTCAAATGCCACCATTGAAGTTAGCGGCCAATGAGAAGCAAGAAAATCAACATGTCAGCATATTTGGACCCACCTTGAGCCCTTACTCCTTTAAGTCATTCGGTGACTATGTGACCAAAGACCCCTTTCTCATTCACAAAATCCTTCTCTTAACCCTGGTTTGGTTAAGCGATTCAACAAACAAGGCTTTTTGCTAAATGGTTGTGTCTTTTCTCTTACCCTAGCTTCATTAAGCGAACAAGAGAAACCCCTTTAGTCATTGACTTGTAGAATGTTTTACTAACCCTGGACCCAGGCTGCCACATTTCTCCTTCCTATTTGTTCCAGCCATTCCATCAGCAACCACCTTAGAAACCTTTCTGACAATGGACCCACAGCAAATAGATTCCAATCTAACGGTGGGCGCATGATCTCATGACCCCCGAATCTTCCTTGCACTTTTACGCCAGTTGTAGATCTTTATTAGACCAGGACCCTTCTGAAAAATGGACCCACTAAAAATCTAGTCATCACCATGTAGACCAATCAAATTCAAGTAGATCAGAAGAGAGGACCCACCTGATAGAGCCTGGAGATAAAGTAAGATCAACGGTGGGTGCATGATCGCATGTGTCAGAAAGATTCCTTGCAGAAATGTGCCGGCTGTCAATCCTCTACAGATGTTAGAACCTTTTGAATGCTAGAAACTTGGTCCCACTAACACATTGTTGAATCACTACCATGTCAACCAATGATAAGTCACCATTTGTGTACATGTAGCACTGGACCTACTAGGCATGAAGAGTTACGTCACCAAGGAGGATCAACAGTTGTCTTATAATCACATACCTCTGACACATTGCATTAGAACACACACCAGCCATAGATTTCCAAACTTCTGACATCCCTAGGCCCATTGATAAAATACAAGTCATCATCCCTCGATCAATAAAAACCTCCAAGTAGGACACCATGGCAGCTGACCCACAAAAGCTTGAAGTGCTGGGAAAAAGGGAAGATCGATGATCATCGTAAGATCACAATCCCCTGACACATGCTATGAGATCTTATGACAACCATTTATCTCATCAACTGGGACCCCACTTATCACTTAACACCTAAGGTCTTAGCAAATGCATGGACAAAGGAAGTTCGCCTAGTCACTAGATAGAATTCTTAACCTTGGTTAAGTTTGAAGAATGCATGAACAAGGCACTCACAAAATTGCTAAACCAAAATTCTAACCTGGGGTTTCAGTTAGCGAATTCTTGACTGAAGGCAATCCGCAGAGTCATTGAATACTTAAGGGAACTACCATTTAATTTCACGACCAGGAGAAACACTGTAGTCACCAATTCGCTAAGAGAAAAAGGTAACTGCTAGAGAACATAGAGAACTAGCAACCGAAGGGAAAATAAAGCATGTGGATATTGGGACCTTTAAGTTACTAATAAAGTAACATGAAAATAGAATGAGGGGCTTAGGGTTTGTAGGGTTAATTTAGCACCAACGACTACTTTTTGAAATTTTTAAGGGTTTTGCACCTAGCTAGAGACCTAAAAAAAAAAAGTTGCAGAGACTAGGGGAGAATAGATAAAGCCATGAAATTTTTAGGGGCACTTGGCAAGGTGAAAAAAGAGACCTTGGAATAGGTTTTATCCAAATTTGCATTTATATGGAAATCAGGGTAACAAGAACAATAGAGAGAGGGGGTGAATCAGTTGTTCTCAGGTCTAGATGTATCATTCAAAATTTTAAACACTTCAACAACTCAGATCTAATCACTAACACTACTCGGTCATTACAGAATGTATACTAGAAACATATAACAATGTAGTCCACTATCCAATAGTATTTAACTTACAAAATATAGAAATGTTCACACCAAAACATTCACACAAGTATGACACCAGGATTTATAGTGGAAACCCAATTTTGGAAAAACCACTTTGTAACATGTTACTGATATTTTCACTCTTCTAAAGTGAGCTTTGTGAAAATCCAACCTTGTCGAAGGTTTACAAACACACTACTAGGTGTGACCCTATTAAAGGATTTCAACCACCCTGTTAGGAGTGAGCCTTGTTAGAGGCCTTAAGTACATTCCACTAGAATGCAACCTTGATTAAAGGATTTAAACAATGATTGTTAGGTCAACCTTGATTAAAGGGTTTTGACTGATACAATGGTTAGAAACTAGCAGTAGCATTTGATCTGAAAAACATACAGCTCACTTTGCAAATAAAAGATCCAATTTTGCACATATATGCTATCTTACTAATTGAGTTCCATTTCCATCTCCATCACTGATCTACTCAAAAATCTCTTCAAGAAATCACAACACTGATCAACTCCTTCACCTTCAACCTTTCTACTTAGACTTATTAGTCAATAACATCAACAACTCCAGCATCCTCTTTAACCTCATACTTAGGTTTTCTTTATACCTCTTCAATAGGTAGATCCATCTTTTGCTTCTTAATCTCCTTTGTAGATTATAGGTTTAGGTCAGATTCATCGAATCCTTCCAACATTCATGTTCTTTATCTATCCTTCTAGAAACATCTTCAATCTCTTTGTGGAATCATAATAAAATGGTTTATGGTGCATCAAATGCTCCATACACTTAATTAATAAAGTCAACACAATTTATATAATCCAACAATTCAACAATGTCGGCTAGGAATCTGAATTCTTCCTCAAATGTAAATTACTATCACTCAATCAATACTGTGTTCAACTCCTCAGTCATCATTGCATAACTTGGTCATCTCTTCCAACTATCTCCCTCGGCTAATGTTGTCACTTGGTAATAAACTAATGTTTGGTCAACACTAAATTTACTCGGCATACACTAGCTCTTAGTTGACACTAACATCACTCGACTTAAACTAGATTTCATCACTTTTTCTTGGTTAAGCCTACTTTTTTAGTCTTGCTTCTTACTTAGATAAAAAATACATTATCTTATCATTATGCCACATAATCAAGTACTCATTGAAGTATCAAATAACTCAACCTTTCATTAGGTTCTATTTTTATCACCCTTACCGTAATCCTTTTCATCAATCAATAGATATAGTACTTTCTTAGATAGAAACTATCTTACCAGTTAAGGTTTGAGATCAATGACAATAAAATAATTTCTTCAATTACAGTTTCCAACACTCCCCCTTTGTCATTGGTGGCAACATATGGGAAATGACTAGTTCCCAAAAACTTTTCATTACAAAATTGTAGCCATACAAAAATGTGGATCTTACATAACTCGTTATTTCTCCTACTTATACTCAAAATACTTATATCTCCAAAATACTTATATGCCCCCTAAGAGAATACTTCATACTATACATACAATATCTATACATTCAATTTTCAGCTTATACTACTCCCCCTTTGAAAACAATGATAAAGGTGTCAAAAATATGTAACAAAATTGTTTTACCTCATATTTCAATATTACAAGGCTGAAAGGCTTGCTACACAATTTGCAAAATTGATTTTTAGGTTCTCTATCTCCTTATCCCCTGACTTCTTCACTACATCAGATACACTTAGCATTGCACATAGGCCAAAAGATGCAATCTCAATTGCCTAAAGTATTACATAAGAAAATTTTCTATAAGATGTCTTCGAAGAAAGACATTCTTCCAATTGATTTTCTACAATGTTGATTTTCAATGATACATGCTCTCTAAGTAGAGAGAATCTTTTCAATTTATTTTCCTTCTCATCATTTATAAGTCTCATATCATCAAAAATCTTACTTTTTTTCCTCTCAATTTCTGAGATCTTCGCATTAGGGATTTGCAAAAAGTTTACTACCACTTGTAGTTCTTCTTCTTTTACCTCCAACTTCTCTGATATCTTAGATGTGTGACTCTATGATTATGTACACTGAATGTACAATTATTTCCCTCTTTCTATGCATCTTCTCAACTCTTTTATACATATATCCAAGTTGTCTAGATCATTTTTGATATTCTGACATACAACTTGAAATACTTGAGCATCATGAACTTCTTGTGCTTGAACTGTGGCAATATTAGACAAGTTGGTGAATTCCATGTCAAAGGCTTCCACAACCTCTTTTGATTTTTCTTGAGGATCAGCCTCACTAACTTGACTTGATATTATACTTTGTAGTTTAACTATTACCTCATGTAGTGCTCCTTCCAATATTTTCACCTTCTTGTTCTTTCTAAAGATCTTGTTCAGATATGAGATCAACTCTATTTGATCATCATCATCAACTACCTATCCTAAGCTTGCAAATAAAGATTCAAACTATGGTTTTTGTGATGTTTCTACTTTTTCCTTAGGTTTAGAAATGATTACTGATTGTTCCTGTAGAACCACATATTCTTCTTTTTCTCTATCAGTCTTTGTTTCCTCTTTTTCTTCTTCCTTTATTGCTTCAATCTCTTCTTCTTTATTCTTTGTTGTGTCCTATTTCTCATCAATCCAAATCACCAACATCGGTTTCTTGGTCTTTGAAGGGATTTTCCTCAGTATCTAAGGTGATATTTGTTCCTTCAACTTTCATAGATTCATCTTCAATTTTGATGGAGGGTGGTAGTGCTAGTGATGGATTTTTCTGATGTTCTGCTTCAACCGCTTGATCAGATTCACTAATTTTCTCACCTGGTCTAGAGGTAATTAACTTTACAACCACTTCCTATGTTTCTTTGTTAATCTCCTCATAGTTGCCTCCCATTATCAGTATAGTTCTCCTTTTCCTACTCAGATGGGTACTTATACTTTTCATTATTTCCTTGAAGTGTTCTTCATCTTTTATTACACATAACTTTCTTATAAATATCTCTCTTATTCCATTATCTTCTTTTGTGGTTCTCTTCTTTCTGTTAACTAATTTCTCAAAAAGATTGTCAGGGATCTTGCCTTTGATATCATCAAATTTCTTATCTGCAAGGATCATGTATCTGACAAATGCATCTTCTAATTAAAAATTCTCAAATTTATCATATATCTCATAGTATTTATTTAACTTAGTGAAGTCACCTTCATTAATGATTAAAGGGTTCACTTTATCTATTTTTGGCTTCCATTTCTTCTTGATGCTTCTTGCCTCTTCATCTACCTTCACTATTGATGTTTTCCTTTACACTAGGGTAAAGATAGTTTTTTATCTTTTACTTGGTCCGCTTGCCATTTCTTTGACTCTATTGGTTGGTGTGGTGGATGAGGACCTTGTAGTTTTCCTTACTTAATGTACTTCCACTACTTCAACTTCTTCATCCATGTCATGATTTTCTTTAGTAGGGGCTGTACTGGATGTCAAAGGTGGAACTCATAGTATCTCTTTCTATCTAATATCCTTGATTACTATTGCAATCTACTTCGCAATGAAAAATTCATGTTCTGTCATACTAGTATCTTTTAGTATTTTCTTGATTATACTATCAACTCTTTTCTTTTCCACTTTTTGTGCCTATGATGATTGTGTGGAGTTGAAGTTCTCCTCATGTGTCTCAAATCTAGGGCTCTTAGCATCTAAATTACTTTTAAGTAATCTAATCACGTATCCTTCAATCTCAACTTCTGCAACTTCATATTCAAGAGGGTCTACAAATTCTACTCTAGGCTCAACTTCTTCAATGTAGGTAAAATTTGTATCTACCAAAAATCATATCTCATCTTTGTACTTTTCCACAATATATAGTGGAATCCTTGATCTTTTTTTCATTTCATTCTGAAAGGTTTTAATCACTAAAGTAGCACTTTCATTCACTTTGTCCATAGGGTGTCTCAACTACACTTTTTTGATTACATCCATAGAATTTTTGTTGTCATTATAGTCAACTCCTATAGTGTATGGGAATCTTCTTAGTAAATGAAAAAACATGTATGTGATCAAAGATGAAAATCTAAATTGTGAGTTCTTGGTCTTTTTGCTCTTCTCAAGGTTTTTAGCCAACTGAATTCTCAAAATTTCACACATATCTACTTGTACTTTCTCTACACACATAAGATAAGTTGCATGTTCCATGCTAGCTACTATATCATCTTCTCTAGAACTTGCACAAAACTTTGAAGTCAAAATTTTGTATATATATCTAACATCATCATGTCCAATATTACTACTAAAAATTCCTCTTTCATTATATGATGATTTGGTGTTGTCTAACACTATTTTCTTGACATTATTCTTGTAATCACCCAAAAAATGGTCACCTAGACTATTAGCCCCTTGCTAGAATTATTTGATAAAATTATCAATTGCTTATTCTTGATCAAATCCTAGTTCTGTCATTTATTCAATTATTTCTTTGGGCTAACCATTTTATCCTAAAGTCTTTATTTATTTAAAAGGAATTCCCTCCCCTTTTAATAAATAAAAAGCCCCCACTTTTCCTCTTATCCTAAGTTGCAAAAATAAAGCATTATTCTTATTTTATAAAAATAAGAAAAGGACTTTTTGTCTCACATGGGGCACAAAAGTCAACACTTATTTCTCATTGGAGGAAACTTGTGTACATGGATTTCTCCTCTTTCAAGCTCCACCCTTGACTAAATCTTTTGCCTCTTAATCTCCATGGTCCATTCCTTTCCAATTCCTTTAAAAGGAGAGCTCTCTTCTCATTCTAGAGACCCAACTTTTTATGCTAATCTTATGCTGCAGGATTTCTTGGAGACTTTGGAGCTTTTGGAGACCTTCTTGCATCTAGCTTTCATTCTTGCACCATAGCTTAGTTTCTTTCATTGCATTCTTAATCTAGTTTCCTTTCATGCTCTAGATTAACTCACATAGTTTAATTAGCAAGGATTTGTAATACTTCTATCTTTCCTTTCATAGCTTAGCTTGCATTTTCATTTCTAAGCATTACATTGCATTTCCATCTTGATTCTTGAGGATATTGGCATTCTTGCCCTTGTCTCATTGAATCTCTCATTGCACGGTTTACTAGCAAGGTTATAGGCTTAATAGCTCTAGCTGAGAGCATTCTTAACACCCTTGCACTCCATGCCTAGGGAGCTCTAGGTCACTTTCTCAAGGTTTGCCACTCATGGATTCTCTTGGAAGTAATGGCTTAGAGAAGTGCACATTCTAGTGTGTACATTTTTGGCACCCACCATGGGGCAGAACAACTCTATTTTGTCCTTCTTTTTATGCATTTTTGCTGCATGTTTCAACTATTTTTTTATTTTTGTATGATTTTCATACACTGTCTATACTTTCATGCATCACTGTTATAGAATCTTGCATGAGGTTTCTCACTGTATCATAGAAATTTTTGTTGGTACTAGCACTTCTATGCATGACAAAGGTGTTTTATCACGTGAGCCCATGCACTTTCTTGTGTGAGCCTTTGTACATTCTTGTGTGGGCTTGTGCTTTCTCATGCACGGTTTGGAACTTTCTCACGTGGCCTTGAGCACTATCTCGCATGAAATTTCTTGATAGATAGAGACCCAGAATTCCAAAGTTGCTATTTCTGCTTCCTATTTTCAGGTTTTTTATTTTCAAATTTCTCATTTGTTGTAGCTAAATAGAGATTTACTTGTAGATTTTACTTGGTTTTAATGTGCTAACCATTGTGGAGCTAACAAGTTTTTCTTTTAGGTGCCCTCATTGATTGAATTTTTGCCAAAAAGAATGCATGTCAAAGCTCCAAATGCAAAATGGCTACTAATTATTTTTGCAGGGCTGCCCAAAGCATAAAAACCAATCAAGTGCTTGTTTAATTTCTTTCATTTTAAGTGCAACATATACTAGTTGTTTCCTTTTTAGGCACTTAATATCTTGTTGTAGGAATCTTTTGGTGGTAGGATAGTATGCTCTTCACCCTTGTGGTGAAATAGAAATCCTGACCCATCCTTAGATTTTGAAAGCAAGAGGGTAATTGAACCTTTTCTTGGTGTGTTTGGGAGATATTTTTGAGCTAGGAGAGTATGCTCTTCACCCTTGACGTGAAACAAAAATATTGAAACTCAAAGGTTGATCCACTCTTTGTTTAGTTCTAGAATCCTTTAGCAGGCCTGCTCTTCAGCAATCAAGATGAACGACCCAAGTGGGGACAAGCTAATATCAAGCTATTTTGACCCACTATAAACTCAAGGCTATCAAGGACACAAAACCTTGGTAGATGTAGTACTTGTCTTCACTTAATGTGAGTACTTGTGGGATTGTGACCATGAGGAAAATGTTGAGCAAGAATGCTTAAGGTACTCTTGTGGCCGCAAGGTCTGCTACTTGCCACAAGGTAAGGAGTCCCTTTGGGGAGCAAGAGGAGTATTACGAATGGAAGCCCTTACTAAGAACCATAGATAGAAGCTACCCAATTTTTTTGCTTAACATCTTGGTGCAAGGATTGATCCTAGTGGACTAACTCAGATCCAAGACTACTCACCATCTATGTTCCTTTGGTTGTGTCATTGGCAATTTCATGACAAAGGCAACATCTATTGTGGGTAAGCACTTTGTGTGAGGTGATGGGACATCAAGTGTGGGCCAAGTTGTTAAGTATTGAGCCTTTGTCCTTCTAGGTAGTAAGTGCTTGAAGTGTTCTCGCTATGATCTACCTGTGCAAATATTCTCAAACATAAAACATCATAGTAGTGCTCATAGAATTTTTTGTTTTGATATCACAATTGCTTGTCTTGGCAAGGTTGCTTTTTCTCTTGCACAAGTATTTTATGACATGTTTGATCACCTACTATTTGCAAACTTGTCTATTTCCTAATATTACTATGTTTGAAACAAAGAAATTGTACTTGGAACTTACAACATTGACCAAATTGCTTTCAAAACTAAGTTTTTCACATTCATTGGTCAAGATTTGTACGATACTAGAACATCATCGCACACCCTCAATCAAGAGTCCTAAGTTATTCTTCTATCCTACTGTTGTTGCAATCCGGAGCTGCTAAACTTGAATTTTAACCTGTCCCAAAGTGTCTTTTCCTATTCTTACCTAAAGCTATTTTGTTATCTACATGCTTCGATTTGTTCTAGACTAAAAAAAATGAGCTAAAACTATTGGGTTTGAGCCTAACAAATGCTACTTTAGATCACTTGTCATACCATGGTTACCTCTATAGTTACTTGCTAATCGAGCTTCTTGCTCACCTCTCAGCTTGAGTCAATTGATTGTCATATGTTCTTGAGCATTTTTTATGAGCCATCTCTATTGTTCTATTTTGACAAGTGATCTTCATTTGCTTTTCTTATCTCAATATCTAAAAAACTTTGTCTCATTCTATTAGTCAACCAACAATTCTTTTAATGCCGGTTACAACTTGATCTCAATTTGAGCAAGAGAGTCATCCTCTATTCAATTATACATAGTTACCTTCTCCAACTAGATGCTCATGAGCACCAAATAGAAATGATAGTTCTAGTCCTAACCAATCTGAGGATTCTAAGGTCACCCCATGGTAAAAAGGAGGCTTCCTTTTTTTTGCATTCAAGACCTCCAAAAGTACAGATAGTGTCTCACTCACTTTGACTGAACAAGAAAAGTTCTGCCGTTTGCAAGAATAGTTTGAGCATAATGACAACCAACCATGTTTAGACAAAATGGATGTTGCTAGACACATGGCTATGAGAGGAATGTCTCACGAGAAACTCGAGACTAGTGGTTATGAGCATAGACCAATTTTTGGTACTAATGGCAACTATGGCAACAACACACCACCTAGGTCTCCTCTGAGATGAACTTTTACTTTACCCTCTTCACCTCCTAGACCCCCTCCCTCTCATCACAAGGAAGAGGCCACCAATGATATTTCTAGTGAGGAGCTTATGAGATTTGAACAAGATGAGGTCTCCCAATGAATTGTGCATAAACTTTTAGAGCATAATGGAGACCAATATTTTTAGTTCATGACTTCTAGAGGATACAAGCTTCCTCCCGGTTATGATGTTCGACAAATTGTCCAAGAAAGACTACCAATAGAATTGGAAATCCTTAGAGAGGAATTACAATGGACAAATCAAAATCTTGCCCAAATGGCAATAGAAAGGGAGCCTCCAAAGGTCTCTTTTGTAGAGTATATTTGTGCTCTTCCCTTTGATAGGAGTCTATACATGGTCCCGTTTCCTAGGGATATTGAGGTTCCCAAATACAAAAAGTATGATGGAAATGGTGACCCCCATGACCATGTGCATCTCTTTTATGCTCTTAGCATGGACTTCCATCATGAAGACACATTTATTCTATGAATGTTCCCTAGAAGTTTAGGAGGACAAGCCTTGGAATGGTTTGCAAAGTTGACACCGCCTCTTAAGACCTTTCATGAGTTGACTAGGTGCTTCACCTAGCATTACTCATACAACATCCAATAGCCTATCACCATGATAGATCTCAGTACTCTAAGGAAAACTAAAGGTGATCCATTTTCCACTTTCTTGCAATGTTGGAGGTCATTGTATTCTCGATATCCTCATCAGCTACACGAAAGGGAAAAGATTGATATCTTCGTCAACACTCTTGTGCCTGAGTTGTATTATGATCTAAGGAAAAAACTATTCTCTTTCAATGACATGGTTGAAAGTGCATATCAAATTGAGGATGTGGCCATAAGAAGGGGGGATATTGTTATTAATAAAGATACTAGACGCAATGGCAAGGACAAGAGAAAACCTTGGAACATAAACAAGTATGTTGTCAATGATGGGGTTGTGGATGTCCCAAAAGCTAAAGATCCTACTTTCAACCTTTCTAATGCTATCTATGTAGCAAAAAAACAAGAGGCTACCAATGCTCATAGTGCTCCTAAGCCTCAGTATGCAGACAAGACAAAGAAGCAATACCACCAACGGGTTTACACCAAGTTGGCTGAACCATACAATGTGATTCTTAAGACTTTGGTTGCCAAAAAGTATCTTACACTTCATGACAATTATTGTCCCAATGATCCACCAGTTAAGCCTAATTGGTGGGGAGAAGATCATTTCTACCACTATCACAGAAATAAGGGACACAAGATGGACAATTTTTTTAAGCTTAAAGATGCTATCCAAGATCTCATTGATGAAGGAACTGTTCTCATAGATGGATTAGTTAAAAATTCTGATCACAAGGCTTTCAAGACCCCTCTACCTAAGTACAAAAAGGGGGAATCCTCTCAAGAAAATAAGAAGAATCATGATGCAAAGATCAACTATACATATATTCCTAATTCACCTATGATCAACTATTGCAAACTACAATTGAAACAATTGTTGTATTGTCATTGATGTGAAACCTTAACCGGTAAGACTATTGCTACTTAGGAAAGTACTATATCTATTTGAGTGTTGCTAATGGGCTAGGCAAGGTTGGTAACAATAGAACCTAAGGAGAGGTTGAGTTATCTTGATACTACAAAGTGTACTTGACTATGTTGCACAAGGATGAGACAATGTATTGTTTATCTTAGTAAGACTGAAGAGTAAACTGGTAGGCTTGACCAAGCAAAGAATGGAAAAATCATGTTTAAGCCGAGTAATATTAGTGTCGACCGAACAATAGTTAATTGCTGAGAAAGATAGTGTAAGCCAAGGAAACTTTTTTTAGTAATGACCGAGCTTTCTACATGAAGACCAAGTAGATGATCACAGTATTGACCAAGCATCAATAATTTTATATTTGAAGAGAATTTAATTTTGGAGCTGACATTGTTGAATTCTTGGATTATGTAAAATGTGTTGACTTTATTTATTGATTGTTTGAAAGCATTAAATGCATTGTAAAATGTTTTATTGTAAATCTTTAAGAAATTTGAGATGATTCTAGAAAAGGAGCCAAAGAACATGAAGCAGGTAGATTCAATGAATCTAACCTAACCCTAAGATCTATGAATGAGATTGAGGGGCATAAGATGAGTTAACCTAATTGAGGAAAGTATATGTAAGTTCTAGATATGCAAGTGCATAAGGAAGAATAGAGAATGCTGGAAGATTAGAAAAGTTTTATTGACTGAATAAGCAGAAAAGGCTAAAGGAGAATTGTGGTGGTTGCTTGAAGAAAAGTTCTCAGCAGATCAGAGATGGAGATGGAAAAGTTTCAAAGTTAGTAAACCAGCATTAGTGTATGGAATTAGATCTGATATTTGTGAAGTGAGTTGTATATTTTTTAGATAATATTGTTGCTACTTTCTAACCATTGTAACAGTCAAAATCCTTTTAACAGAGGTTGACCTAATAGTCATATGTTAAATCCTTTGAACAAGGTTGCATTCTAGTGGAGTGTATGTATGTCCTATGACTAGGCTCACTTTTAACAGGGTGATTGAAATACTGGAATTCAAACTAGAAATAAGACTAAGGATCCAACATGCCTACTATGTGAATTTGAACCCAAATCAACTAGAGAGGCATTAGAGAATGAAGACTAGATACAAGCAATGAATGAAGAAATTGACCAGATTGAGAAGAATGATACTTGGACTCTGGTGTCGAGACCTGAAAACAAAAATGTTATAGGAACAAAGTGGGTGTTTCAAAATAAGATGAATGAAAATGGTGAAATCACTAGGAACAAAGCTAGGCTGGTATGCAAAGGCTACACACAAGAAGAAGGAATAGATAATGGGGAGACATTTTCCCCTGTAGCTAGATTGGAAGGAGTAAGAACTCTGCTTGCATATGCTACTTATAAAGATTTCAAGGTATATCAAATGGATGTCAAGTCTACATTTTTGAATGGTATACTAGAAGAAGAAATTTACATTGAACAACCAGAAGGTTTTATTGATCCAAACAGAAGACACATGGTGTGCAAACTCAACAAAGCATCATATGGATTCAAGCAAGCTCCTAGAGCATGGTATGCGAAGTTGCACAACTACTTGATACAGATTGGATTTTCAAGAACAAATGACACAAGCAATCTATACATGAAGGATGAAGAAGGTAAAGGTGTCTTGTTGGCAAAAATTTTTGTGGATGACATTATTTTTGGTGGACAAGATGCATTATGCAAAATTTTTTCAAATGAAATGCAAACTGAATTTGAAATGAGTATGTTTGGTGAGATGAAATTATTTGTTGGTTTAAAAGTATATCAGAGGAAGAATGAAATTTTCATTACACGGTCTAAGTATGTTAATGAAATACTAAAAACTTTTGGGATGGAAGATGCTAAACTAGTGGGAACTCCCATGGTTACTGGACAAAAGTTATCTAAGAATGATGATGCTGTAGAAGTGAATCAGACTTTGTACAGATCCATGATTGGAAAATTGCAATAGGTTGTACATAGTAGACCAAATATTGCATTAGCTATTGGGATTGTGGTAGGATTCTCTGCCAATCCTAAGGAAATACACATGATGGCCATAAAAATAATTATGAGATACTTGAAAGGAACTGCTAACTATGGTCTATATTATAAGAAGGATGACAAATTTGAACTTAGAGTTTATACAGATGCTGATTGGGCAGGAAATGTAGATGATAGAAAGAGTACTAGTGGTGTAGCTTTCTTTCTTGGATAGAGATTAGTCTCCTAGACAAGCAAGAAACTAAATTACATTTCCCAATCTACTGTCGAGGCCGAGTATGTTGCTGCTGTAGTAAACTGTTCAAACTTGGTATGGATAAAACAATTGTTGATAGGCATGAAAGAAGAAATCACTAAAAATGTTGTTATTTTCTGTGACAACACAAGTGCTATCAATATTTCTAAGAATCTAGTGATGCACACTAATACCAATCACATTGCAATCAAGTATCACTACTTGAGAGAATTAGTACAAGATAAATAAGTCCCAATGGAATATGTGAATACAAAAGAACAATTAGCAGACATATTCACTAAAGCTTTACCCAGAGAAGCTCATCAGTATTTGAGAAGTCAATTAGGGGTCCTTCCCCTAACTGAGGCTACCTAGATAAGCTAGGAGCACTGCATCAAATGTGCTAAAGCATAAAATTTGACAAATTGATGCAGAAGATTTTCACACTTTAGGGCTGGCCTAGAGTTGTAAAAAGAAGCAAAGACAAGGAATCAGTCATAAGGAAGATAATAGAGGAGAAACACTGAGCTGCACAAATAGTATCTACATCTGATGGATGTATATTTTAGTTGCTACTTTGGCATTTTTTTCAAAGAGGGAGATGAACTGATATGATAACACATAACACTGAAAGGTAAGAGGGAGATGAACTGATGATGCTAAAGATAAGGATGATGAACTAAAATGAAGGATCGGGATAGAGGGAGATCTGAATACTTCTGATGGTCACAGAAGTGAGGCTTATAGGATTCTAAATTAGAATGAAGCTAAGGATATTATAAATAATTCTCTGATGAATAGATAAGTTTTTTGGATGGGTTGGTAATCCATGTGTTATTCAGGTGATATCATATGGTGTTACCATCAATGCCAAAGAGGGAGATTATTGGAAAATGCAATTGAAACAATTGTTGTATTGTCATTGATGTCAAACCTTAACTCATAAGACTATTGCTACTTAGGAAAGTACTTTATATATTTGAGTGTTACTAAGGGGCTAGGAAAGGTTGGCAACAATAGCACCTAAGGAAAGGTTGAGTTATCTTGATACTACAAAGTGTACTTGACTATGTTGCACAAGGATGAGACAATGTATTGTTTATCTTATTAAGACTAAAGACTAAACTAGTAGGCTTGACCGAGAAAAGAATTGAAAAATCATGTTTAAGCTGAGTAACGTTAGTGTCGACCAAATAACAGTTAATTGTTGAGGAAGACAGTGTAAACCGAGGAAACATTTTTTAGTAATGACCGAGCTTTCAACATGAAGACTGAGTAGATGATCACAGTATTGACTGAGCATCAACAATTTTATATTTGAAGAGACTTTAATTTTGGAGCTGACATTGTTGAATTCTTGGATTATGTAAAATGTGTTGACTTTATTTATTGATTGTTTGAAAGCATTAAAAGCACTGTAAAACATTTTATTGTAAATCTTTAAGAGATTTGAGATGATTCTAGAAAAGGAGCTGAAGAACATGATGCGAGTAGATTCAATGAATCTAACCTGACCCTAAGATCTATGAATGAGATTGAGCAGCATAAGATGAGTTAACCTAATTGAGGAAAGTATATGTAAGTGCTTGATATGCAAGTGCATAAGGAAGAACAAAGAATGCTAGAAGATCAGAAAAGTTTTATTGACTGAATAAGCAAAAAAGGATGAAGGAGAATTGTGGTGGTTGCTTGAAGAAAAGTTATAAGTAGATCAAAGATGGAGATGGAAAAATTTCAAAGTTAGTAAACCAACATTAGTGTATGGAATCGGATCTGATATTTGAAAAGTGAGTTGTATATTTTTCAAATAATATTGCTGCTACTTTCTAACCATTGTAACAATCAAAATACTTCTAATAGAGGTTGACCTAATAGTCATATGTTAAATCCTTTGAACAAGGTTGCATTCCAATGGAGTGTATGTAAGTCCTATGACTAGGCTCACTTTTAACAGGGTGATTGAAATCCTTTAACCGGCTCACACATGATAGTGTGTATTGTAGCCTTTGACATGGTTGGCTTTTTACCTAGCTCACTTCAGAAGAGTGAAAATAATAGTAGCATGTTACAAAGTGGTTTTTCCCAAATTGGGTTTCCACTATAAATCTTGGTGTTAATACTTGTGTGAATGTTTTGGTTTGAACATTACTATGTTTTACAAGTTAAGTTACAACTGGGTAGTGGATTGCATTGTTGTATGTTTCTATTATTGAATCAATGATGACCAAGTTTGTTTTGGTTATTAGATCTAATTTAAGGATAATTTTTGAGATTGTTTTATACATCAGGACCTGAGAACAACTGATTCTCCCCCCCCTCTTTATTTTTCTAAATCATATTAACATCAACATGGTAGAGCCCATCGAGAGTGTTCTTATGATGAGATCTCAAGATGATAGTAATTCCAATCATGGTATGCCAAAGTTGGTCTTGCAAACACTGGATGGTTCATCTTCCCGAAGTGAGACACTAAATGCTGTTACTAGGGGGCAAGCCAAAATTTTCCTTAAAACTATGCATGATCCCAAGCAAGTCTCTTCTTCCAAACAAGCAGCTCCTTCAGTCTTGTCTAGCTATGACCTTGTGCACTAGTTGCAATGGACACCCCCCCAGATATCTATTTTTGAGTTGCTTGAGTTATCCCCTTTTCACAAGGAGATCCTTGAGAAAGCTTTGCATATAGAAAATGTCCCCAATGACATTTATCCAGATCAGTTCAAGGCTATGGTCAACCATATCTCATATCCCCACTACCTATCCTTTTCTGTAGAGGATGACACATCTCTTAGCCACCCCCATAATCTTTCTTTACACATTGAAGTCCAAGTATACCATACCCAAGTCCACCATGTCCTGATAGACAATGGTGCAGGGTTAAATATTGTTTCTTTCCATGTGGTGCAATAGTTGGGTTTGTCAGAATTTGATGTAGATCCTAAGCAGAAGATTACTATAAAAGAATACGATGAAGTGGAAAGATCTTCCAAGGGTCTTGTTGTGCTATTTGTCTGAGTGGGCCCTATCATGAAAGATATTGTGTTCCAAGTCTTGGACATCCCACTTGCATATAACATTCTTTTGGGTCATCCTTGGATCAATGACATGCAAATTGTCCCTTCCACCTACCATCAGTGTGTCAAATTCCCATACAATGGCACTAAAGTTGTGATTCCTGGTGATAATGCTATAGATATCAATACTCTAACTACTGTTGAGATGTTTGTCCCTCACAAAAAACCTTCTCATGATCCTAATGCATCTCTAATTGTTGTTGAGAAAAAATTAAAGATGAGTATTGATATGGGTGAATACACACTAGATTCCATTGCCACTATGCCTACTTCTCCTAAATTATATGGGAGACCCTCTAACAAGATGAAGCCTTTTGCTTCCACTATGACAATCTTTGATACCTTTGTTCATTCATCTGTACCCCTAGAGGCAGAAAAAGAAGAAAAATTTTATAGGGAGTGGATCTATAGAGACAAAGAGAGCAGTATGAAAATTGCTACTCCTATCTCCCCTAAGCGCTATGGTAAAGGCTATAAATTTTTGTAGAAAATGGGCTATCAAGGTCACAGACCTATAAATGATAATGGACATACCCTAATTGAGCCTTTGAGTCATACCAATGGCCGACCCTCTAAAGATACCATGAGTCTAGGATACAGTGCCAATGATGACCTCCCTGACTATTCTAGAAATGCTCCCATGATCAGTGATTCAAAAATAGATACAAATGAGTCATCACTTCATACTATGGATCAAATAGTAGATAGTTTTCCTTCTACTTCACTCCTTTGGGGAGAAGAATGCATACCTGATGAGGACACAGTTAAAGCCTCTACACCTAGAAGTAGACAATGTAGAAATATCTTGTAATTGGTCAATAGAGGAGATCTCACATGTAATGACTTGGGTGCCTCTACTTCTCGATGTCCTAAGCCTTCTTGGTGCAAACATCCTAGTAGAATCTCAATAATAGATTCAAATGAGTATGAATGGGATACTCTCTTAGAGGGATCTTCCATGATGGATATGGAAGTTGATGTGGTTCATACTTATAGTACCCAACCTGATGTAGTTGATGAGTCTCACGTAGGGTCTGATGAGTTCAATCCACGTATTTCTTTAGTGGACCACGTTGGTTCTTCTATGTCAAATCTAGATCTTCACACTTTTGGAGCTTACTCTATAGGATTAACCTCTCTTGTTACCAAAGATGACACATATCGCATAAATTCCCTTCAACCTCTCACTTCACTTCCTCTCATACACTCATATCTCATAGATTGGTCTACCCAAGAACAAAGACCTGCATTGCCTTCTTTCCAAAATGACTATGAGATCACCTGCTACCTCAATGTCATTGAACCTATTACTTCTTCCACTAGCGAACTAGCAACAAACATGACTAAATCAGATATCAAGTACCTCAATCATAAAATCAAAAGACAAAATAAATGGTCAGATGGTGATAACCACATTGTGGTGGTATCCAAACCTAAAAATAGTAAAAATAAAGACATATCTAAGGGTGAAAACCTCTTTGAGGCACCCGAAGATGAGGCACTTGATAGTCTTCCTAGTTATTTTCAAGAAAGGTCTTTAGTTATAATAGAGCCTATGCAGCCCATCAACTTAGGGACAAATGACTCTCCTAAAATCATACATGTGGCTCAGTCCCTTTCAACAGAGGAGAAAGAACAATTTGCTGCATTCTTTTAAGAGAAAAAGATCAACTTCGCATGGATATATTCTGACATGCCTAGTTTAGACACTAAGCTTATCATGCACCATCTTTCCATTGCTCCAGGGGTAAAACCTATCAAGAAGAAGCTCAAAAAGATGCATCCCCATGTGGCATTACTAGTTAAGGCTAAACTTGAGAAACTTCTGATAGCCAACTTCATCAGAGCTATTGACTATGTTGAGTGGATTTCTAACATTGTCCCTATTTCCAAACAAGACAATTCCATTTGCGTATGCACTAATTTTAGGGACCTGAATAAAGCATGCCCTAAGGATGATTTTCCACTTTGAAACATTGACATGATAGTGGACATGACGGTGGGCTATGAAATGTACTCCCTTGTGGATGGCTTCTCCAGATACAATCAAATTAGAATTTCCCCTTAAGACCAAGAGAAGACAACATTTACCTATGCATGGGGTACCTTTTGTTGGAATGTCATGCCCTTCGGTCTTAAGAATGCTGGTGCAACCTATCAAAGGGCTATGACCACTATCTTCCATGATATGATACATAAGAATATGGAAGACTATGTTGATGACACACTTGCTAAATCTCAATGAAGGAGCACACATATATCTAATTTGAGTTTGATATTGGACCGCATGGAATGATTCCAACTCAGATTAAATCCTAAAAAATGTGCTTTTGGTGTCACTTCTAGGAAACTGCTAGGGTACAACATCTTAGCAAAAGGGATAGAAGTAGATCCAGAAAAGGTGCAAGCTATCATGGAGATGCCACCTCCTCACAACATCAAACAATTAAGGGGTCTCTAAGGCCATCTCCAATCTATTCGGTGGTTCATTTCTTGGCTAGCTGATAGAGCTCAACCCTTCAATCTAAATTTGCATAAGGGAGCTACTTGTATATGGAATGACAAGTGTCAAAAGATCCTAAACTAGATCAAGGATTACCTAGCACAAAATCCTATTCTTATGCCACATATCTAAGGGAAACCTTTGATATTGTACATTTCTACTATGACAAATTCCTTAGGAGCTCTCCTTGCATAACACGATGATATGGGCAAAGAGTGAGCTATTTACTATATCAGTCGCACTCTGGTAGCTTATGAACTCAACTACACCAGCATTGAAAAGGCTTGTCTAGTAGTGGTGTTTGTGTCTCAAAACCTTAGACATTACATGCTTGTGCATACTATGCAACTGGTTGCCAAAATTGATCCTTTAAAGTTTTTCCTAAGTAAACTTGCACTTACTGGACGACTTGCTAAATGGATGTTGATTCTCTTAGAATTTGACATTCAGTGTGTCAAAAGGAAAGCTATTAAAGGGAAACAAATTGTAGATCAATTGGTTGAGTGTTGGTGTAATTAAATATTCCTAATTACACTTTACTTAATCTTACTTAGGTTAATGCATTCCATAGTAGTTTGTGATTGAGACACCTAGGAGTGTGCACATCTATTAAGCACATGGTGTAGGAGAAATTCCACTTTTGGTGTGATAGTTGTCATCACATACCTTTTTGTGTGTGAGATCCACCTTTTGTGCTCTTATCAAATTATCATCCTAATCCAATGCACATACTTCATTGCATAATGGAGGATGATCCACATTTGGTGGACATGTGATTACACCTAGCATAGGTGATAGCTTATCAGCTCCTTATCATTGTCTCTTATCTCCTTTCCTATATAAGGAGGCCTATTATGTACATTTTAATCATGTCCATGATTAATAATATCATTCTTTCATCTTAATGTAATTGTTTTTCCAATCTCTTGTGGAAGTTATCTTGGTCTTGCATTCGATCTTGTGGGTGTTGTAGAGTCACCTAAAACTCTAACATGGTATCAGAGCTCTCAAGGTGTGAAGACCTCTTCTCAAGAAGTTAAATCTTGGCTTGATTCAATTGTGGGTGTAGAATAAAGGTATTTGGACATCACCATTGCATAGTCTATTTGGAGAAAATTTGGGGTTTTGTATTTTGGGGCTTTCTATTGCACATTAATATTGGTGCTTGATGGTGCAAATCAAAGGTTGGCATCATATTAAGGAGGTCCAAAAACCCCTAAATCAAATTTTATTTCATCCAAATCGAACACTCGAGGCAAAATCTAGAGCTATTTGAATTTTGGAAGTGTGGCGACAATGATTCAGAAAAAATAATTTCAGAGGCGATTTTCAAACAACGATATCTCAGTCATCTAGACTCCTTTTTTTGAGAAATTTTGTTTTGTTTTGGGGTAGAATTTCATGATCTACATAATGGTTCAGGTGGTTTCTAATCTTTGTTCCTGAATTTTTCTAAAAATCACAAATCTCAGTTTTTGCAACTTCCAAGGCCTCATTTGAGCTCATATGAACTCCTTTTTAGGTGCAATTTTTTTTGAAAGTGCATAATTTTTTCTATATTTTCTAGATCTAGAATCAGATTTTAGTGACTATGACCAAAAAATGTACTTTCAAAAATTGTCTTAGTTTTTTCATTTGTAATGCATAAGCCTTAGCTTGGTTTTTTGCATAATGATCTAAGTCTATTATAGCCTAATTTTGGAGTGTAATAATTTGTTGATCTCAATTTGTAATGAGAGAAGTGTATCATTCATGTAATCATGGGTTATGAAACACATCCTATAGTAGTACTTTTGACTAAGGATAATTATGAGTCATGGGCAAAAGGAATCATCACACATTGTAGATGGCTTAATCTCTTGCCTCATCTTTATGGACTCATTCCTGAGCCAAAGTCACAGGGGAAGCAATATGTTTGGGGAGAAAAGAATGCTCATATTATAAATTTGATTATTGGTAGCATCAGTTTGTGTCTCTTCTATGACATCTACCCCAAATTTAGAGGTGTTCAATGTCCACACATAATTTGGACAATCATTTGGGAGATTTTTGGTGATCCACATGTTCCTCCATTCCTAGATGATCTTTCTTTAGATTGCCTCATTCCTCTTGATGATGTAGATAATATTCCCTATGATGATTATAGTTTAGATGCAATTGAAGAATTTGCAGCAGTTGAGAGTGAGGATGATCTAGTGGCTCCTCCTGTAGCTCCTACTTCTCTAGTTGAGATCACACAATCATCTCTTGTTGGTGATTCTAGTGATTCATTGCAAGAGATATCTATTTGTCTTCCTAATTGGGATTCTTACTTGCCAAATATTGGTTCATTATTTGTGGAGTCTCATATTTCAGATTTGGGAGACATACTTGAGGGGGTTTCTCTTCTCTTTGATGATAGTTTCATCATAGTTGGAGATACTTCTTCACATTCTTTGGAGATTGACATTCTTGATTCTTCTTCTTCACTTGGTTTGTCACATGATGTGATAGATTATTTGAGATTGGAGAGGCCTATTTAGTCTTCAAAGATGCATATTTGGAGACCTTCTTCCTTCTTTCATTTGGATATGGATTGGTTAATGGCATCATCATCATACTTCATTTGGATTCCACTTCATAGTTCCTATCCACAATGGGAAGCATTCCTACATTTGTACTTGGTATATCTTCTTCCCAAGGGGAGAAATGTTGTTTGTAGTCATTGGAATATAATTTGTCTTCAAGCATTCACCATTTTTGTAGGAGATTCTTCATTATGGGGGGATTATCATGTCTCCAACTATCCTTCTTATGGGGGGATAATTATTTGTATATACATGATGTATTTAGTTCTTGGGGGGTCTTGAGTACTCTATCCATCCATGGATCTTGTTTTCTTCTCTCTTTTTGGGGGAGGGTTTTTCCCATGAGGTTTTCCCTCTTTCAAAACTTTATGAGAGTTATTCATTTTGTACATGGGTACCTAACATGGCCTAGTAGTCAGGACCCATCTTGCATTGTGAGTTTAAGTGCATTCCCCTAAGTTGCACTTAAGGGGGGGTGTTGGTGTAATTAAATATTCCTAATTACACTTTACTTAATCTTACTTAGGTTAATGCATTCCATAGTAGTTTGTGATTGAGACACCTAGGAGTGTGCACATCTATTAAGCACATGGTGTAGGAGAAATTCTACTTTTGGTGTGATAGTTGTCATCACATACCTCATTGTGTGTGAGATCCACCTTTTGTGCTCTTATCACATTATCATCCTAATCCAATGCACATACTTCATTGCATAATGGAGGATGATCAACATTTGGTGGACATGTGATTGCACCTAGCATAGGTGATAGCTTATCAGCTCCTTATCATTGTCTCTTATCTCCTTTCCTATCTAAGGAGGCCTATTATGTACATTTTAATCATGTCCATGATTAATAATATCATTCTTGCATCTTAATGCAATTGTCTTGCCAATCTCTTGTGGAAGTTATCTTGGTCTTGCATTCAATCCTGTTGGTGTTGTAGAGTCACCTAAAACTCTAACACTGATTACCCCATAACTGATAATGCTCCTCTTCGGATAGATTTCCCTGATGCTTCAGTCATGTATATCATAGGGTGTGCATGGAAAATGTTCTTTGATGGTTCTTATACATAGAATGGGGTTGGTGTTGGAATCTTGTTCATTACCCCCTCACAGATACACCATTCCTAAATCCTATAAGCTTCTCTTTCCATGCACCAATAACATAGCTGAATATGAAGCCCTTCTATATGGTGTTAAGCTTTCCCTTGAATGGAGGATCATTGAGTTGCATATTTTTGGAGATTCTCAGCTTGTCATAAACCAAGTAAATGATGATTACCAAAAAAAGGATGAAAAGTTGATTCCCTAAAAGAGGATGATAGACTCACTCAGGAATTATTTCACATCTATCACATTCCAAAAAATTCCTAGAGCTAAGAACAAGGTTGCAGATGCCATGGCTACTTTGGTATCCATTCTGCAACTGGAAGAGCATGAATCAAGCTTTGAGTTCTTGGTGGAAGAATTGCGCTACCTTACCTAAAATTCCCTTAATGACCATTTCATTTACACTATGGTCGATCATGACTCCTCCAACTATGCCACCCTCTTTTCCTATTCCTAAGATCAAGGTATCCCTAATAATCTAACACACAATGAGAAGCATCAGCTCATCCGCAATGCCTCACACTTTACCCTCATCTCTGGTGACTTGTATAAGAAGGGTCTAGATGGAACTCTCCTTAGGTGTCTAGAAATAGAGGATTTTGAAAATGCGCTAGCCAAAGTCCATGATGGCATATGTGGGTCACACTCTAATGGTCTTGTGCTAGCTCAGAAATTGCTTAGGGCCAATTACTATTGGCCTACTATGCAAACTTATGCTGTTCAATATGCCAAGTCATGCAAGAAATGTCAACTACACTGGAATCTCATTCATGCTCCTAGATGTGTAATACCCCTCTAACCCTAATATAAGTTTTGTGTTTTTGAAAGAATTAAGATCCGTCGATGTTTTCTTATAGCCTAAGTTGTACATGATACTTGTTTGATCTATTCCTATAGTTGTTTATAATAATTTCATAAGCTAGTACTCAATGATTCTAATATCAAACATACTATCTAAAGGTATCATTTTTGTATGTATTTATCTCTATGTATGTATTGAGTACCTACAAGACCTTTATGAACATAGTTAGGATGTTATATGATATGTACTTGATAGATATATATATAAGTGGTTATTTATATTTTCTTCTATTAAGGTTACCTTGGATGAATCTTGTATCTCACTTGATGATTTGATTATGTTAATTTATTATTAGTATTGATAAGAGACTAACACAATGCTTGAGATTCTAACCTTCATTATGATGATGCTACATGCTTTGAGTGTATATATATACATGATGTGTTTTCATGATTCAGGACGAAGTCATAGTTACTCACATAGCTGAGGTCCACATGATGTATCGATCCTGGTCATCTGTCTGCAATATTTTCTTTTATATGTATATCCGTGCATATGTATTTCTTCTTGTGATGCAGGCTTACAGGTACCGGAAATCGACTTCACCTGGTTTCACAGGTCTGAGCATGCCCTCAAATCCTCGATGGTTGTTGTTATGGAGATAGTACTAAGGCCCCTACATGAGTCTTCCTTTGTCATTATTCCAATTTGGGAATATTAGGGTTCCTTCTTTGTCAGTCAACCTTTGGGTCAAAAACCCAGATCCAACGCACCCGGTTGGGCATGGTTGTAGTTAGTACCTTGTGACCACTTGAATTCATTTGGTTGTATGATTTGTTTACTCATTTTATTTATTTCTCCTTCTTGGTATGATTCTTAGTTAATCTTTCTATGTTGTGTTTGAGGAGTTTGGCTTGACTTTCCTTGTTGACTTTGGTTGACCTTGTTTGATCTTATAGTTTTCTCGATATGTTTCATAGATGATTTGTATGGCCTCTTTGGATGATTAGATTTATTTTGAGGCATGTGATTTTTATTCTACCTCAGTGTTATATCCTATAGCAATTATAAATAGGTAATAATATTATGATCTATTACTTCATAATCTTATAGATTATAGTGTTTGGTATTTGGCATGTATCTATATAAATATAAATATATATATATATATATATATATATATATATATATATATATATATATATATATATATATATATATATATATATATGGAAATATATATATGGGTGCACACATATATGTATTTATATATATATATATATATATAATTTATATGTGATTATATGTTAATTATTGTAGATGGTGTATATTTTGAGATTAATGTAAAGTATAATATTATTAATAATTAAATATTAAATAATGCGAGGTATATTATTCTCAAATGTTAATTATTAATAATGAGGATAGGTTATATATATAGATATTGATGTAATTAATGATGGCATATGCATATATGTTAGGATAATATTAAATGTGTGTATGAATGAATACAAATAATCTTTTATTGTATATTTGAGTAATATAGTTGTATGATATTAAGTTATTTTATAATACCCTTTAGTTAAGAGTTAGTTGGGAATTGGTTACTTTTCCTCTCAACCTTTGGAAATCTATTTATATGCACTACTTTCTCATTTGAAGGGAGGGGATTTTTGGGGATGAAGCATTGAGGAGAGGATGGCCTTAATTTTCATGGTGATTTTGGAGAGAAAACTTGGAGATGTGAGGGAGATTTTGTAAGCATATGTCTTTAAGAATTTTTGGTTATCTTTGCTTTTGGGAGAGAGAAATTTTTGTGAGAATTTCAATAGTTGAGAGAGGGATTCTTTGCTGTGGAATTATTTCTTTCTTTCATGGAGATTTTTGAAAGTGGATAGGGTTTGAAGGATGCATCTCAAGTTTGGATTTGTCTTCTCTTTTGTTTCCTTCCTTCTTCGATTCAACCTTCGTAGGACATGAGGTATGGATTGAATATTTTAGTTACTTGATGTATCTGATAGATTATAGATCTATTTATATATTATCATTATTTATTATATCTGTACTTTTAATTTGTATGGTTATTTTAAAGTTTTGAGTTTTTGTTTGTAAGAATTGGCATGTGTTTTCCTAGGGTTTTTAGCAACCCATTTTTGGAGATCTATTATTATAATAATTTAAATTGCATCTAGGGTTTTAATAAATTGATTTTCTGGAAGTAAAATTCACAGATCTTAAATGGGTATCTCTC
This sequence comes from Chamaecyparis obtusa, assembly GCA_027943335.1. Classification (NCBI taxonomy): domain Eukaryota; kingdom Viridiplantae; phylum Streptophyta; class Pinopsida; order Cupressales; family Cupressaceae; genus Chamaecyparis; species Chamaecyparis obtusa. Next base: position 284,463 of record BSBK01000590.1, read on the forward strand.
TGATTTTATTTTAGGGTCGAATTAATGCCTTATTTTTGACATTTTGGCAGACTATGCCTGTCCATTCTCGATTCTGAATTTTCTATCAAATGTATTCATATGCTACAGGCTGATATTATTATATAAAAGTCTAAATTTGATATAAAAGATTTTCTTAAGTCTTATCTTTCATTTCCAATTGGTTTGGAGAATTTTTATTATATTTTGTGAAAATTACAACCATTTTAGTGAAGGCAGGTCTGAACCCTAACCAGAATTTTTTGTTTTAAACCAAAAGTCATAACTTTCTTTCCCACCGTTGGATCTTCCTAAAAATAAAATTGAGAGTCCATAATTATGTTATCTAAATCTCCACCAAAGAGATTTTCTTTATTTTATGTTTTGTGGAAGATATGGATGACTGTTCTATGATGACTATTCTTTGCATTTAATCCTTGCTTGAAATAATTCAATTTAAGAACATCATTAAGTTTTAAGGTTTCGTATGGTTACCAGAGGCTATTAGAATTTGTTTTTGGTTAATTGGATCTATGTATATTCTAAATATATTTATAATATCACTTGGATGTCTTCTTATATGTTTGGAACATTTTGAATGCCATATTGGGGTTTAGGGTTGTCAAGTGGACTAGGGACAACATATGTTTTCCTAAACTCAATCAAATGTTGTTATGGAATTGATATGAATTCTTGATGATGAATCTATTATGTTCTTATAATTTTTATATGTATGTTAGGGAACCTAAGTACACTAGGTGAGTGGCTCATAGTGAGGGGCCGGGGCCCTAATTGGCTAGTACCAGGATAACCTACTATGAGTTATTTAATCAAGTGATAACCTAAATAAATAAATTGGGAATGGGAGATTATTGGAATGGGAAATTACACATTAATCAAGATTAATTGTGCCTTACCCATGCCTTTAGTGCTAGTAAAGACTAAGGATGGGAGTGGGAGAAGGTACCTATGCGTAGGTACAACTGAATGACCTTGTCTGTACGAGAGGCATTCGGTTCTGCATGTGCCTACTTGGGGGCCGGTGCCAAGAGTGGCTAGTACCAGGACAACCCAAGGGGTGAGGGCTATGCGATGACACTCACCTAGCTTGTAGCTTAGAGTCTCTATCAAATTTGATCATGCCTCTGGTATTCCTTGTGGTCTTCTTGTCTTTTCTTTTTTGTTGTGACTTTGGGGAAACTTTTATCACCACCTTAGGAATTTTCTAGTTGTTACCTCTTGTATGGGCCTTTGGTTCTATCTCCTAGCTCGGGGGAGTGGGCCTATTGGTTCCACATGGTTGGGTGGTTAATATTTATATCGAGGTATTGATCGTGATTCTTTGGATGATCCTAGCACATATTCCTTTCCAGATCTGCAGTTGAAGATTTCTTATTGGATATTTTAATATGTTGAGATGTACTTATGTATTTGTATTCATGTAATTTTTAATCTCCTAAAAGGAGTCTTGTAGTATTGATGTAATCTCAATTCAAAGCAATGCATAAGGGAATGGGTAGTTCTAGGTAAAAGAAAGGGAAAATAATGTAGAATATTGGACATGTTACTAGCATTAAAAGAAAGTGTTTATGTTATTTCTCCTATCCTCTTATGTTGTCCATATGTAAAGGAAATAATCTTAAATATAGTTATATATAATGATGTATCACAAAAATAATGTATTCTCTCTTGATGAAAGAATCCAAGGAAATTATTGAGAAATGATAGGTTAGTGATTGGAATTATTAACAATGAATGGTTATGAAACAATGCAATAAAATAGTAACTTGATTATAATGTTAATACTTGGTTCATGTTAATGAAATACCTAGGATAATGCCTACCTTAATGAATATTAATCTCTTACCTAAATTATTAGAGAAAAGTGATATAAAAGATAGTAGATGTAGATGAAATCAATATGAATTTATGGAATGAGTTGATAAAAGGAATAATGATGTTGGATGATTAACCTATATTTAATAAAAGAAATAAGTTAGGGACATTTAACTTGGTGCATTAAAATGAATGTAGATCTTTCAAGCTCATGATTCTGTGAATATCTTATGCATGTAAATGGTTTATATGATGTTGCTTTAGTAGTGACGTTAGGGAACCCGAGAGGACTTAAGTTGTATAAATCTTACATTCAAGTAGTAGAAAATTATTTCTTCTTTTAGAAATATGAAGTGTAATGATGAATATTATTCTAGTTAAAATAAATAAATAAATAAATAAAATTCACTACTTGCATTTTATAGAGGTTTTATGTCTTGTCCTCTTGGGTTGCCTAGCGGGGCGTTACATCTGGTATCAGAGCCCTAGGTTTCTACACTAGGAACTCTGGGTCTCATAGCTCACCTATGCATAACCTTCAGTATCTTAACTTTGTCTCTTTTTGGATTATGTTGTTATGCTAAAACTTGAATCTTAGATAATGAAGGCTACATTTCGTGTTCTCATGTTGTATTGTCTTACAAGGGCACACCTATTCCTCTATGATTGAGTTATATTCTAACAATTACTTATGTTTTTGCATAATGAGATCAATGATGTGTTAAGTGTATATTTTCTATAATATTAATGGAATGGCGAATAATTCTTGAGACTTGTGTTTGTTTTCTTGAAAGGTAATGGTATCTCTAGAAGGGTCAAAAGTTAAAGGATACTAAATGTTTTGAATCTTAATTATGGTCATAGATAATATTACCCCCCGATCCTACCTATAATATAATGTTGTGCACTCTATCTTCTTACAAATACCTAGTTGAATTTTATCCTACTCAAGGTATCTTAGAAATAGATTTCTTTTGGATCTTTAAAGAATGAAATGATTGTGGTAGTACTTGATAGGAATGATAGGGCAATAATTAGATTACATGGCTAATAATATGTACCTAGGAAAGAAGTGAAAAATAATAATAATAATAAATAAATAAATTAGGAACAAATAATTTACTGTCATATGCATTTCTCTCTCTCTTTCTCTCTCCCCTCTTAAGAAATAAGTTTTGCATGACTAAAATTGTTTAGACAAGGCAATAATATATTAGGAAAATTTGTAAATACTCAATTAGGAAACCCTTAGGTGAAGGACCTATGTCCCCAAGATTTTATCATAGGCTATAATTCACATTTTCATTTAGGAAGAGGAATTTTTGTCCCTATCTTGGTAAGAAGTTATATCCTTTCTACATATCTTATTAAATTGTACAAAAAGGATTTAAGATAACAGAATCAAAAAATTCTAAGGAATAGTATGTGTGATGATGGATTATCTGTACTAATGATGGAAGTTGTTTTTTTATTAAATATAAGTCTTGCAAAATGCCTAGTGAATAGTTAGGATCCTAGATAGGTATTTTGGAAACAAATTCATGTTTTGTATACATTGTGATCAACACCATAGAAGTAAGAAATTAACAACATTAAGTGATTGAAAAACTATGAATAAGGAGTTGTTGTGGTAAATAAATGTTATAGAAATGTACCTTACTCAATTTCTACTTAGAACTGATGTTATCTCAAAATTTTAAAGTGTATGAGGGTAATGTTTCAAATAGGTAAAGGGTATAAATTAAAGTTATGTACAGTAGTTAATGTTATTAATTTAGATGTTGTGGTTATAGTAGTAGGACTCGTATACTTCTTTCTCTCTTGATGGATCTATGATCATTATGAAATAAATAATTTGAAATAACTCTTAAGTAAATGCTATATGGAAACCTCCTGACATGCAAAATAGGGAAAAGTGCATAGATAAATAGTAAGCTTTAAGAAGGGATCCCAACTTAATGAATAATAGTGCAATAAATTGTAAATTGTTTAAATCTCCTCTAGGGTGTGAATGTGTTTTTAGAAATCAAGCACTACAACTATTGTGAAAGATGACTTAGAATATGTATATTGTAAAATTTGTGTGTCCTATGTCATTGGAATTCTACTTAAAGCTTTGATGGAAAGGAATATTTCTTATAAAACTATGTGTTAATGAAAATGGTAAGTTTCAAGTATCTAGATTGTTTTATTTTCATGCTTACAAAAGTAAATAAAAATTATTTGATGTATTCCCTTTATGATCATAACAAATATAAATGTTACATACCTCTCTATGTTTGGTATTCATAGCTTGAAAGGGACACAAATTTTGGACCTTATTTGTAATAAGGTCTCACAAGTTGTAGTATGTAGGGTTAGATTATGTCTCAAAAGGGAAAATATATCATAAATTCTTTCTTTTTTTTATATACTGGTTACCATAGATAGGAACTTTGATATTGTGAAAGGAAGTGATAATCTTAGTTGGTAAAACATGCAATTTCCTAATATATTGATATTAGTGAGTAAACATGAATACCTTAGAGTTTCGACTTGATAACAATAATTTTGATGCAATTTCAAGTATCTTGTTAACAAACTTACTGCATAAAATGATAGAATCACATAGGTAATTCTTTTTGAAAGTCATTACTAATTGAATTGAGTTAATCTACACTAAAGTTGTAATAAGATAGGATTTACCAAAACTCTTGATAGGAGAAGAATGTGTACAGTCATTAAATTAGGATCTAAAATAGTAATAATATAATTCTGTTAGATAATGTGTGTGTATAGTTCACATTCTCAACTTCCAGGAGTAAGTCGAATCTTAGTGGGGGAGGATGTAATACCCCTCTAACCCTAATATAAGTTTTGTGTTTTTGAAAGAATTAAGATCCTTCGATGTTTTCTTATAGCCTAAGTTGTACATGATACTTGTTTGATCTATTCCTATAGTTGTTTATAATAATTTCATAAGCTAGTACTCAATGATTCTAATATCAAACATACTATCTAAAGGTATCATTTTTGTATGTATTTATCTCTATGTATGTATTGAGTACCTACAAGACCTTTATGAACATAGTTAGGATGTTATATGATATGTACTTGATAGATATATATAAGTGGTTATTTATATTTTCTTCTATTAAGGTTACCTTAGATGAATCTTGTATCTCACTTGATGATTTGATTATGTTAATTTATTATTAGTATTGATAAGAGACTAACACAATGCTTGAGATTCTAACCTTCATTATGATGATGCTACATGCTTTGAGTGTATATATATACATGATGTGTTTTCATGATTCAGGACGAAGTCGTAGTTACTCACATAGCTGAGGTCCACACGATGTATCGATCCTGGTCATCTGTCTGCAATATTTTCTTTTATATGTATATCCGTGCATATGTATTTCTTCTTGTGATGCAGGCTTACAGGTACCGGGCATCGACTTCACCTGGTTTCACAGGTCTGAGCATGCCCTCAAATCCTCGATGGTTGTTGTTATGGAGATAGTACTAAGGCCCCTACATGAGTCTTCCTTTGTCATTATTCCAATTTGGGAATATTAGGGTTCCTTCTTTGTCAGTCAACCTTTGGGTCAAAAACCCAGATCCAACGCACCCGGTTGGGCATGGTTGTAGTTAGTACCTTGTGACCACTTGAATTCATTTGGTTGTATGATTTGTTTACTCATTTTATTTATTTCTCCTTCTTGGTATGACTCTTAGTTAATCTTTCTATGTTGTGTTTGAGGAGTTTGGCTTGACTTTCCTTGTTGACTTTGGTTGACCTTGTTTGATCTTATGGTTTTCTCGATATGTTTCATAGATCATTTGTATGGCCTCTTTGGATGATTAGATTTATTTTGAGGCATGTGATTTTTATTCTACCTCAGTGTTATATCCTATAGCAATTATAAATAGGTAATAATATTATGATCTATTACTTCATAATCTTATAGATTATAGTGTTTGGTATTTGGCATGTATCTATATATATATATATATGGAAATATATATATGGGTGCACACATATATGTATTTATATATATATATATATATATATATATATATATATATATATATATATATATATATATATATATATATATATATATATATATATATAATTTATATGTGATTATATGTTAATTATTTTAGATGGTGTATATTTTGAGATTAATGTAAAGTATAATATTATTAATAATTAAATATTAAATAATGCGAGGTATATTATTCTCAAATGTTAATTATTAATAATGAGGATAGGTTATATATGTAGATATTGATGTAATTAATGATGGCATATGCATATATGTTAGGATAATATTAAATGTGTGTATGAATGAATACAAATAATCTTTTATTGTATATTTGAGTAATATAGTTGTATGATATTAAGTTATTTTATAATACCCTTTAGTTAAGAGTTAGTTGGGAATTGGTTACTTTTCCTCTCAACCTTTGGAAATCTATTTATATGCACTACTTTCTCATTTGAAGGGAGGGGATTTTGGGGGATGAAGCATTGAGGAGAGGATGGCCTTAATTTTCATGGTGATTTTGGAGAGAAAACTTGGAGATGTGAGGGAGATTTTGTAAGCATATGTCTTTAAGAATTTTTGGTTATCTTTGCTTTTGGGAGAGAGACATTTTTGTGAGAATTTCAATAGTTGAGAGAGGGATTCTTTGCTGTGGAATTATTTCTTTCTTTCATGGAGATTTCTGAAAGTGGATAGGGTTTGAAGGATGCATCTCAAGTTTGGATTTGTCTTCTCTTTTGTTTCCTTCCTTCTTCGATTCAACCTTCGTAGGACATGAGGTATAGATTGAATATTTTAGTTACTTGATGTATCTGATAGATTATAGATCTATTTATATATTATCATTATTTATTATATCTTTACTTTTAATTTGTATGGTTATTTTAAAGTTTTGAGTTTTTGTTTGTAAGAATTGGCATGTGTTTTCCTAGGGTTTTTAGCAACCCATTTTTGGAGATCTATTATTATAATAATTTAAATTGCATCTAGGGTTTTAATAAATTGATTTTCTGGAAGTAAAATTCACAGATCTCAAATGGGTATCTCTCTGATTTTATTTTAGGGTCGAATTAATGCCTTATTTTTGACATTTTGGCAGACTATGCCTGTCCATTCTCGATTCTGAATTTTCTGTCAAATGTATTCGTATGCTACAGGATGATATGATTATATAAAAGTCTAAATTTGATATAAAAGATTTCATTAAGTCTTATCTTTCATTTCCAATTGGTTTGGAGAATTTTTATTATGTTTTGTGAAAATTACAACCGTTTTAGTGAAGGCAGGTCTGAACCCTAACCAGAATTTTCTGTTTTAAACCAAAAGTCATAAATTTCTTTCCCACCGTTGGATCTTCCTAAAAATAAAATTTAGAGTCCATAATTATGTTATCTAAATCTCCACCAAAGCGATTTTCTTTATTTTATGTTTTGTGGAAGATATGGATGACTGTTCTATGATGACTATTCTTTGCATTTAATCCTTGCTTGAAATAATTCAATTTAAGAACATCATTAAGTTTTAAGGTTTCGTATGGTTACCAGAGGCTATTAGAATTTGTTTTTGGTTAATTGGATCTATGTATATTCTGAATATATTTATAATATCACTTGGATGTCTTCTTATATGTTTGGAACATTCTGAATGCCATATTGGGGTTTAGGGTTGTCAAGTGGACTAGGGACAACATATGTTTTCCTAAACTCAATCAAATGTTGTTATGGAATTGATATGAATTCTTGATGATGAATCTATTATGTTCTTATAATTTTTATATGTATGTTAGGGAACCTAAGTACACTAGGTGAGTGGCTCATAGTGAGGGGTCGGGGCCCTAAGTGGCTAGTACCAGGATAACCTACTATGAGTTATTTAATCAAGTGATAACCTAAATAAATAAATTGGGAATGGGAGATTATTGGAATGGGAAATTACACATTAATCAAGATTAATTGTGCCTCACCCATGCCTTTAGTGCTAGTAAAGACTAAGGATGGGAGTGGGAGAAGGTACCTATGCGTAGGTACAACTGAATGACCTTGTCTGTACGAGAGGCATTCGGTTCTGCATGTGCCTACTTGGGGGCCGGGGCCAAGAGTGGCTAGTACCAAGACAACCCAAGGGGTGAGGGCTATGCGATGACACTCACCTAGCTTGTAGCTTAGAGTCTCTATCAAATTTGATCATGCCTCTGGTATTCCTTGTGGTCTTCTTGTCTTTTCTTTTTTGTTGTGACTTTGGGGAAACTTTTATCACCACCTTAGGAATTTTCTAGTTGTTACCTCTTGTATGGGCCTTTGGTTCTATCTCCTAGCTCGGGGGAGTGGGCCTATTGGTTCCACGTGGTTGGGTGGTTAATATTTATATCGAGGTATTGATCGTGATTCTTTGGATGATCCTAGCACATATTCCTTTCCAGATCTGCAGTTGAAGATTTCTTATTGGATATTTTAATATGTTGAGATGTACTTATGTATTTGTATTCATGTAATTTTTAATCTCCTAAAAGGAGTCTTGTAGTATTGATGTAATCTCAATTCAAAGCAATGCATAATGGAATGGGTAGTTCTAGGTAAAAGAAAGGGAAAATTATGTAGAATATTGGACATGTTACTAGCATTAAAAGAAAGTGTTTATGTTATTTCTCCTATCCTCTTATGTTGTCCATATGTAAAGGAAATAATCTTAAATATAGTTATATATAATGATGTATCACAAAAATAATGTATTCTCTCTTGATGAAAGAATCCAAGGAAATTATTGAGAAATGATAGGTTAGTGATTGGAATTATTAACAATGAATGGTTATGAAACAATGCAATAAAATAGTAACTTGATTATAATGTTAATACTTGGTTCATGTTAATGAAATACCTAGGATAATGCCTACCTTAATGAATATTAATCTCTTACCTAAATTATTAGAGAAAAGTGATATAATAGATAGTAGATGTAGATGAAATCAATATGAATTTGTGGAATGAGTTGATAAAAGGAATAATGATGTTGGATGATTAACCTATATTTAATAAAAGAAATAAGTTAGGGACATTTAACTTGGTGCATTAAAATGAATGTAGATCTTTCAAGCTCATGATTCTGTGAATATCTTATGCATGTAAATGGTTTATATGATGTTGCTTTAGTAGTGACGTTAGGGAACCCGAGAGGACTTAAGTTGTATAAATCTTACATTCAAGTAGTAGAAAATTATTTCTTCTTTTAGAAATATGAAGTGTAATGATGAATATTATTCTAGTTAAAATAAATAAATAAATAAATAAAATTCACTACTTGCATTTTATAGAGGTTTTATGTCTTGTCCTCTTGGGTTGCCTGGCGGGGCGTTACAAGATGTGAGCTTATTCCCTCTATTACTTACTGGCCATTTCAGAAATGGGCCTTTGACTTGGTAGGAAAAATTTATCATAGTTCTTTGAGTGGGCATAAGTTCATCATTACAGCTACTGAATATTTTACTAAATGGGTTGAAGCTATCCCACTGTCTACAACTATAGGCCAACATGTTGCCCTATTTATTTTGAATCACATCATTTTACGCTATGGTATTCCTTCTTCCATAGTTACAGATAATGGTGGCCAGTTCAAAAACAAAGACCTGAAGCACTTGTGCAAAAAGTTCAAAATCAAGCAACATTGGTCTTCTGTCTACTACCCTCAAGGGAACAGCCAAACTGAGGCCTCAAACAAAAGATTTCTAAAATTTCTCCACAGAACAATGCACAAATCAAGTAAGGATTGGCATCTACAAATCAATCCTACCCTATGGGCTTACAGAACTTCTATCTACACTCCTATAGGTGCAACACCCTTTTCCTTGGTCTATGGTTCTGAGGTTGTCTTACCATTAGAGGTTGAAATACCTTCACTGAGAGTCTCTCTCCATGGTTTGATTACTGATGAAGACCAAAGGGCCATGAGAGTGCATGAACTCACTACTTTAGAAGAACACCACAAGGCTACTTTTGATCATATGTGCACATATCAAAAGAGAATTTCTACTATTTACAATAAGAAATTTCATCCTAGATAGTTCAATGTGGGTGAACTAGTTCTAAGAGAAAATCCCAAAAATCAGTAGAATAGAGAGCAGAAAGGCAAGTTTGAACCAAATTGGTTAGGACCTTATATTATCACAATAGAATTTGGGTCTGAAGCCTATCAACTATCTATACCTGAGGGAGAAGATCTTACCGAGCCTATCAATGTTCTACATCTGAAGAAGTTCTATGCCTAAGGTTCTTAAGCTCTTTGTACATATTGTTATTGATCTTGAAAAAATTCAAAAAAATAAATATATGATGCTGAAAAAATCCTAAAAAGCATAAAAAATACTGAAAAAATGAGCATCCTAGTGAAAACCTAGTGATAGGCGCTTTGATGTCTCACCAAAAAATTCAAAAAATTCAAAAAATTCAAAAAAAAAAAATAGAAAAAGTGCCTTGGTGAAAACCTGGAAATAGATACCTTGGTAGCAAAAATACAAAAAAATTGAAAAAAAGTCCTGAAAAAATATATCAAGTGGTGAAAACATGGAAACAGGCATTGCTTGAGACCCTTGCACCTATGTTTATCAGTCTTGCATGGCGCTCCTTCACTCCACTTTTCACTTTGCCTCTCCTAGCCTGGAATTGACTCTTGTCTTAGTCTAGAGGGCATATGTTGCTCTAAGCTTATCTTGGGTCTCTTTGTGCATTCGGGTTTCTTGGGCCACTTGTTTCCAATGATGTTTTTCAACACCACCCCAAATTTTTTTTTCAACACTTCCCTAGTGTCAAGTGTTTATCAACACTTATCAAATATCCTACCCACAGTCTTGAATGTTGCAATATTTCTCACTGGCAGATGCGATACTCAAAGTTTGACTCTATGACCTACACACACACACTTAAACACTTGACCTACTAAAATTTTCTTTACTTTATTTCTTTATGTGTTGTATATGATGATTTGTTTGCTAAGTGTTCTCTCCCTAATAGTTTTAGATGATGTTGAGCTAGAAGATTGGGGGCATGAGGACATGTTTTATTGATTTTTCTTCTTGTGGGTATATTTTGTTGATCCTAACTATCATTAGCATTTATGCTTGTTCCACTTGACATTGGGGTCTACAAGGTATTACCCTTGACTATTTTTGCAAGTGCATACTTATAGACATCTTGACTTTCCTTGTGTCTCGATGCAAGTATAATCTTTCCATATTACACTTAGGGAACCTCACTGCACTAGTCATCCTGACTTACATGTCTTTGATGCCTACATGGGATTTCCACATATCTATATGATATAGATGATATTCAGATTCACATAGTCATACTAGTGTGTATTGTATGATCTTACGACACTACCAATAACACTTGATGATGAATATTAGAGTCTAAAAGCTTTGTAACCTTGCAAGTAAACCACTTTTCATAATAGCTTACATTCTTAAGTTCATGATAGTTAGTTTTGCATCTTGCATATGGAGAGAGCCCTCCTTTCATCTTTCACTGACTTATTAGTCAAACTGTGCTCACCTTTCGTATCTTCCTGATCATGTCTTTCACTTCTTGTCTTTCATATCACATCATTTTCTATTCATTCGGGATCGAAACCAAAATCCAAGTTCACCTTGATCGTCAAAATTGCATTTCTCCTTCTTCCATGTAGTTGATTGACCTTTTGAGGCCTGATCCTTCAATCTTCATTGGGGCATCATTCCCCTCTTCATCTCCATCTCTCACCACCTTTCTAGTGTTTCATTCATTTTAATTCCATTTCATCTCTCTGAGGTCTTGATTAGGGCATATCTTCACTGCTTGATGGTTATCCTATCATCTTTCATCTTCGATTATGATTTCTAGTGATTTGATCATGTTGCTCTTACTTCTATATTCCCTCTATCTAATTTCACTTTTGATCCTGAGGGGGCAGACACATCATATACTATCGGCTATTCTCCAGAGCATATGCTTGACCATTCCATTTTCTCTAATTGATCTATTTTTTGCACTTGACATGTTAGTTCTCATCTCAAGTTCTAATACTATCCATCTCTTTCCTAAGTGTTCACACTATTGCTACTAGGCTAACCATGCAGGATTTTCTATCTCTCTTTGTGCTTCATTCTTTGGAGTCAGATCTCTATTTATTGCCTTCTTGGCTGATCTATTCTTTGACATAATGTGTTCCCAAATCGATCACACATTAGTCAAAGAGGGGAAAATGTAATCACCCAAAAATGGTCACCTAGACTATTAGCCCCTTGCTATCATTATTTGCTAAAATTATCAATTGGTTATTCTTGATCAAATCCTAGTTCTATCATTTATTTGATTATTTTCTATGGGCTAACCATTTTATCCTAAAGTCTTTATTTATTTAAAAGGAATTCCCTCCCCTTTTAATAAATAAAAAGCCCCCACTTTTTCTCTTATCCTAAGTTACACAAATAAAGCATTATTCTTATTTTATAAAAATAAGAAAAGGCCTTTTTGTCTCGCATGGGGCATAAAAGTCAACACTCATTTCTCACTGGACAAAACTTGTGCACATGGATTGCTCCTCTTTCAAGCTCCACCCTTGATTAAATCTTTTGCCTCTTAATTTCAATAGTCCATTCATTTTCAATTCCTTTAAAAGGAGAGCTCTCTTCTCATTCTAGAGACCCAAATTTTTATGGTAATCTTATGCTGTAGGATTTCTTGGAGACTTTGGAGCTTTTGGAGACCTTCTTTCATCTAACTTTCATCCTTGTACCATAACTTAGTTTCTTTCATTGCATTCTTAATCTAGTTTCCTTTCATGCTCTAGATTAGCTCACATAGCTTAATTAGCAAGGATTTGTAATACTTCTATCTTTCCTTTCATATCTTAGCTTGCATTTTCATTTCTAAGCATTACATTGCATTTCCATCTTGATTCTTGAGGATATTGGTATTCTTGCCCTTGTCTCATTGAATCTCCCATTACATGGTTTACTAGTAAGGTTATAAGCTTAATAGCTCTAGCTAGGAGCATTCTTAACACCCTTGCACTCCATGCCTAGGGAGCTCTAGGTCACTTTCTCAAGGTTTCCCACTCATGGATTCTCTTGGAAGTAATGACTTAGAGAAGTTCACATTCTAATGTGTACAATTTTCATTTAAGGGAATTAATCCTGATTTAGATAAAACAGTTATCTCATGAATAAGGTCTGTGGTGATGTCTATGACTCTGTCATCTAACCAAAACTTTCCATTATGAATTCTTCCAAAATTATCTCCACTGACTAGTTCTCTTTATCACTTGTAATTGCTTGAATGATCAACTAATACTGATAATATGATTTTATCCCTCAAATCTTCCAAGATTTTGACATCCCATTAAATTTCTTTACTGCTTCATGCCAAAAAGCTATTCCTGGTTACCTGTAAAACTTCATTATTTTTGTGTACTCGCATACATTTTCATAAATTCATGCACTCTTAACCATAGCTTTATTACATAATATAATAGCTCATATTAACTTCATGAAACTTAATTCAATCTATTTTAACTTTTACACTATTCTAATACGTTACTCTATTACATAATTCATGAAATAAATGTTTAAGTGCATTGAGATGAACCAGGAAGTGACTCACAATTACTCTTAGGTACTTCACCAATCTAATTTTATGGTATACTGAATGTTCTCACTTTATTTTTGGCTTTAAAAAATTCAACTTCTTCCAAGTTACTACAACATCCTCTTTGACTATTGTTAGTGCTCACATTTCTCCTTGTATAGTTTCTAGGATTAGGGTTTCTCATGTTCATTCTGCAAAATCTTGTTGTGTGAGAAAAATTGTTCTATATCTAACAAACTACTCCATTGTCTCCAATAGGTCTCCTATCTACAAGGTTAGTATCACTAAACATTCCACTACCATTATTATCATTAGATCTAGTTTTCTTACAATCAATAGCTCTATGTCCAAAACCATGATAATTATAACAATAACCAGAGATAGTATTAAATTTCTTACCTGTAAAATCTCTTTTCACGTGTCCAAAATAATTGCATGAAAAACATCTACCTTTGAATTATCTTCGCATATCTTTAGGTAGTTCATCTTCTTTATGTGGATTAGGTATATCTTCAGACCTATTAGCTTCATCAGACTTCTTTTCATCTTTCATCTTAGAATGTTCCAGATCTGGTTCTTTGCATTCCTCAATCTTCTTAGGGAACTTATCTTCAAGATATCCAAGACCGGTTTTATCATAAGATAGTTTCTGATAAGACATTTTTTCATCAATCTTTTCACTACTGGAATATAGTTTCTCAAGATGTTGTTTACAATGAGTTAGTTCTTCTTTCACAATTGTATTGTACTTCTCAAGTTCAGCATACTGTAATTTTGTATTCTAAAGTTCAAATGTCACTTATGTAAGTTCAAATTTTAGATTAGCATTCTCAAATTTCAGATTAGATTCATCTTTACTATTTTCATCTTTCAAGCTTAACCTCAAATCTACAATCTTTAACTCATGTTTAAGGATCTCATTTTCTTTCTTCAGTTTTAAAATTTTATCACAATCCTTGACTTGAATTGTAGGTTCTTTCTTTGCTTTCAGATCTTCCATCTTTTCTTTTGGTTTCTCAATGCAATTTTTCACATCATCATATTTCTCTTTCAGAGTGTCTCTTTCTTCAGTAAGAATATCAATTTGTTGAAGATCTTCTTCAAGGTTCTTCTATAATTGAACCATATACATAGAGATCTTACTCAAGCTGTTAGGATTTCCCCGAATAAATTTGTTCTGAGTAACTATGCTCTGATACCAATTGTTAGAAATAGGAAATAGTGAGGAGGGGTGAATCAGTATTTCACAAAACTTTACTTTTTCCCAATTATGGATATAAAAAATTAACTTGAAGCTTGTATAAGAAACTAAACTAAGTAAACTAAATAAAAAGCATAGCAATAAACCAAATGAACTCATAACACCATGTTTGTTCTTGAGGAAATCCTAGCCAAGGGAAAACCCTAGTGGGGAAGATACCCACAACTTATCCACTAATCAAAAGTATATGGTTAAGGATGTTGACATTGTTAGGACTCTATTACATACATATAGTATCTCTTTCTTGGTTAAAGGACTCGAGGCCTTGTTAGAAGCCTTAACCCTGTTAGGAGTTTCTATTACAAAAAAAAATGCTTGCAAGATGAGTTCACTACCCAAACATGCAATATAAAATAATAGCTTCTGATACAAAGGTAAAATACAAAACCTTTTACTGCTACCGAATAGATTTCCTATTTTGATTTAGATTTGTAGGCTCTTCACTTTTACTTACAAACATTTCTTTCTTCTTTATTATAATTTATAACTTCACATCATATGTCAACTTATTACAATTTCTACATGTATCATGTATATATTCCGCATTACATAATTCTTACATATATACAAGTTATTACAATTAATAACTTCCAGTTGGCTTACAATACATAAAATCTTCTCAAAATGTAAATTCAATTCATGCTGCCTTAGGATTTCATCCCTACATGGTTAAGTCATTATTTTGATAAATAAAATAATCCCTTAACTTATTGTGATCATATTCTATTTTTTGCTCTATTCAGGTCAGCTCAACACTGTCTTTGTAAATCATTAATATCTTCTTTTGTACATGTCATACAGAATTGTGCTCTCATATGTGGCTTTGGTATACAAAGAATGATCCATGTTCAAGTGTGCATGCACTAAAACTTCTTCTGTGAATATCACTAATAAAAACTATCTCTGATTAGACTAGTAAATATTGTTGTACTTAGACAATTTTCTAGTGCACTCATACAAGATTGCTTCCAAATATTATGCTATCTTTATGCTAAGTATATGTTTCCATAATGAAAAAATTCTGATATCATTCTTAGCCAAATTTCCAACACATAATTCAATCTCTAGTGCTCTTTTCTATCTTGACAATAGCCCATGTGATCTCCAATTAGGGGATATGAAACCATTGACAATATTTGATATAACTATTGACAATGGTAATATATATGAGATTATCTATATCTAGCTCATCTCCCTTACCCCAATTTCAATTTCTCCCTCCACATCACCAAAAGCCCTACATAAAGAAGCCAAATCTCCCAACTAATCATAGTGCATTGGATCTCCAGTAATCTGTAATTGCAAAATGTTATACACATTATCCAAGATGATAAACATCTCACCTATTGGATGAAACATGCAATTCTCACTATGGCACTTCTCAGCTAATGAAGATAATAATTGTAATTTTATTCGAATCTCCGACATGAAAGTGACATACCCAAAATATATTTATCCTAGCATCTAATTTCAATCTTGAACATGTTATCCTTCCTATATTGTGTCAAAGGGTATTCGTTCCTTGACCTCAACAATGGGGTATCATCCAACAATGGGGTATCATCGTGCAAGTAATCAAATACTTTTTTAATATATAAAGTAATAATCAACTCTAATAAGCTTCATTAGCTATCAAACTAGCTACATTGACTAACTCTATCTATTTTTTAGTTACATATAGCAATTGTGCAAATTAATATTATGCATAACTTCTTATAATTTGGTGAAATTCTTATCAAAAGTATAGTTTCCTATCATATGCATAGTTTAATAACATAGGTGCAACCCTAGCTATCACATGAGCAACTTTACCATTCTTTTCCAACTTCATCGTATGTGTTAGTACCCTAATAAACACATGTCATATCTATCATAAGTATACATAGACTAATAAGATGCATAGTTTTCTATAAATTATGCCTATTTCAAAGCGTCGCATGGGAAATATCTTAGTTCTTTCTCATATGTTATAAATATTTATTCCTAATAAAATTTAAATAAATACAAAATTTAAACAAAAGGACAAGATATATATTGGCTCCTCGTAATCCTCTGCTCATGCAAAGTGTCACACTTTCTTGAGCCTATGCATTTTCACTGAAATGTCTAGCATCTTTCTCACCTTCTTTCTATTCTCTATTCTATACTCTACTCCTAAGGCCTCATGGTCCAAATGAGGAGAAATAAACCAGAAAGGTCATATTTATAAGAGTGGAAACCCTAACGAGTTGTGGTAACCCTAATCGATCACGATTACCTATTACACTGTTGTGTGACTTTTTTTTCTCATTTTTTATAATGTTTGAACCTAAATTAACCTTTTTTTAACCCACCTTTAACCAATTTCCCCCCTTTGACTTGTTGAGAGATTTTTCATAATTTTTCAAAAAATATTTTTTCACCTAATCTCTCAAGGGAGCATAGCATTCTCATTACTAGGTTGATTTGGGGCATGTATTAGTTATTGTAATTTTTCTTTGAAACAATGTGACAACATGCATTGTCTAAAAGAGGGGAAAAATGTAGATGCCTAAAATTGTCCTTAGTTAGTTAAAGAAATATTTTATTTATTTAATTAATTCATTAAATTCTTCCTCTATTATTTAAATAAATATGTTTATTTACTTATATGTAATTCATTATCTTTTTCTACCTTATGATTAAATAAAATTCATTTCTTGAATTGGGCATTTTCTACCCCCTTTCTACTATTAATTAGATACATATTTTATTTATTGAATTAATTCATTATCCCTATCATTATATTTCAAATAATAATCTATAATCACATGGATCAACTCTAAATTAATAGCCATGTAACAAATGTCACTTGTCTCTTCATTTGACTTTCCATCTTCACATCTTTAAATGTGTCTAAATTCAATATATCTAGTGATGTATTACTAAAAGTCAATATATTTTTCCTCACTCAATATCATTCCTTCATTTCCATCAAACTCTTAATCTCCTATGTTCTCATTATAGCCCACATTTTCTTATCTACCCTCTAATCCTAGTCGTCCATTCTTCCACCTCTTAATCTCTACTCTTGACTTTCATGATAACTTCTATAAATGAATATTTTCTCCTCTAATGATATTTTGATCTTCTGTATACTTGCTTCGTGATCTTTGGAAAACCCTTTCTATCACCATTATCATCTTTCTATCAATATTTTATTCATTCTTAGCCCTTGCATCAATCAACCAAACTCCATTCCTTTAATGGCTTTTGGTGCATGTGCTTGAAAACCTAATAGAAATCATCCTCTGATATAATATCTTAAAGGATAGGAGAACAATGGAGTAAAGTATTTCTTGAGTGAATTTGGTTATGGCTCTGCCTATTTCATTGTCAATGCATCCATGAAGAAGTTCTCTATTGATACTGTTACCCAAAATTTCCTATCATTCAATTTTGGGCCACAATCCTATTTTCCAAAAAATGTTCAAAGTCTGAAAACCCTCTATGTTTTCTACCTTTTGGTCTGTGAAAGCCTTGGTTGTTTTTGATCTTCATGCTAAGTGTCAAAAACCCTCTATGTTTTTTACCTTCGGTCTGAAAGCCTAGGATGTTTTCAACCCCTCATGCTTCACAGTTCTTCACCCCTATTGAATGCATTTTCCATGTGCACAACTTTGGCCAGCGGTTTGTTGCATGATCGCATAGCCCCTTTTTAGGCTATGCGAACATGTGACTAGCTATTAGCTGTGATGTTAAAGGCTTGTAGTTTGGTGGTGGGTCCATTTTCAGGTGGTCCCCGAGGTCTCAGTTTTAAGGAGGCAATCAACATCAAATGAAAGAGTGACACATGGTAGAGTTGGGCCCGGTTTATAAAAATCTTAAGCATCTTTGATTAACAAGGTTAATCTTTTGATCTGGTGGTTGGTCACATGATCACATGAGACTTTCTAACCACATGCGATCATGTGATGGTCATCGATCTTCTTTCAAGTGTGGCTTCATAGTTGTCAGGTGGGTCCTCCCTTTTTGACAAGCCCATGATTCATGAGGTGGTAGTAGACCGAGATCATGTGATGACCATGTGGTGAAGATCTACGGCTATCACATGATCTCATGGGATCTTCTGACCCCATGAGATCACACACCCACCGTTACATTAGAATCTTAGTTAGGGTGGGACTGGGGTTGGTAAAGCAAGTGCGTAGTTGCATGGTTAAAATACTTCTTGCAGTCACTAGAAGTGGACCCGAGGTGAAACCAGGGTTAAGTTTGTAGTGCAATCTTTAGCCTGGGTGTCTACATGGTAGTGGAGACATATTCTAAAAGGCTTGTCACATGATCGCATGAAGAATTTTGGGCTCATGCGATCATGCGACCAGCATTTTTTCAAGGCGGTGCATCTTTTTTGACAGGATTTTTTCTGTAGGGAATGCTTGCAAGTGCGAGTAGCTCAAAATTGATGTTGTAGGACATGCGCAGTTATGGGAAAATGATGAAGAAGTCTAGGCAGCCATCAGGGGTTGATTCTTTATCCCAGCAAGGTACCAATCAGTGCATTCATGGTGAGACTTTTGTGTAGGAAAGTTGTTAAGTCTAGGTTGTTGATCTGTAGGTGATGTAGTACAGGAATGCGCACACAAGGTTATTTATCTAATCGGCCATGATGTTGCAGGAAGATATTCATGATCAGTTTTGACTTTAGTTGATCAGTCTTGTCTTGACCTAGGGTTTATTATTAAATTGTAAATCTTGTACCCCCTAGTTAGAATTTTGGACTCCTACCTACGTGTAGTGGAGGATGTATATAATTCTTTTTTGGAGCCTTAGTGCTCAGAGTTCACATTTTGTAAAAAGGAAAGTTTCTTTCCTAGAAAGCTATCTGAGACACTTTTTTGTCCTTTGGTTTTCTACTCTTTGTAATCTCCCATTGATAATTCAGATATGGAAAAGCATTTTGTGACTTTCTCCTGTCCTTATGCTTTTCTTATTCTGATTATCTCTTATTGGATTTAAGTATATGCATGATTTCTGTGATATCTTAGGTTTTCTGATACCTCTTCCTTTCTAAAATTTTGTGTGTTTCCTATGTTTGATCTGATTTAGATGTTTTGTGGGTATGATATAACCCCTAGCAGTCTTGTCTCAATCCTACACCGAGCTGGAGAAGTGAATGTCTGTTTACAGGTCATAGGTGGTGTCTTCGATTTAGGCCCTCTTATGAAATACTTATGCAAGCCTATTCAGTAAGTTGTAATCTCCTAGACCTATTTCCTTCACTGGTTTCATCCCTCTATACTCAGATCCAAACCCAAGTTTTGGTGCATCACCTATTAGGTGGTTTTCTTTCAAGCTATTTCCCTTTCTAAGCATTCCTTATATCCCTTTCCCCTCAAAGATTTACTTTCCTGTTAAGAGAAAACTAAGGTGACAATCCAAGAGGAACCAACATAGAACCTGGAGGTTTCATCTCAGTTAGCAAAGGTCACACAACCTTGAGATGATTCCCATGTTATACTGAGTTATCAAGACCAAGAGAGCTTGAGATAAGGTGCAAACTCAGTGTATAACAATTCTGGCACACCCAGTGGGACCAAGTTCAGATTCATGTTAAATATTATGCTATCTCTGATATACTGATTTCATAGTATAGGCCTTAACGAGGTTAATATTCAAGTATATCTGGTGACTCCATTGGTGTTAAGAATAGTGACCCAATTTCTGATAGAGCTTATGAAGAAAATAGACCCTTCTAATGGCAAGACAATTTGCATTTGCACCCTTTAATCAGGGTAGTCCATTAAATTTTTCCCAACACCATGATGTGTCCTTGGAAGCATTAAAAAGTATACCTGATTTCATAGGTGAAGGACAGACTACAACCCTTGAACACATTAGAGATGTGGCCACTATCTACAGCATACATAATATCACAGAAGAGGATGCTACCACCAAGTTGCTGGCTACCTCCTTTAAAGGTAAGGCCTTGGAATGGTTTAAAAATCTAGCAGTTGGCTCCATTACTTCATGGGACAGACTTGGAGACCTCCTTAGCAAATACTTTGAGGATAATTTAGATTCTTTGTCTCTAGTGGAGCAGCTCCAAGTTATAAAGAGAGATCCTCGAGAGCTAATGATAGGTTTTAATGGCAAATTCCTCAAGACATGGAATAGGATTCCAATGAATATAAGGCCTTCAGTAGATTGTGCTTTCCTTTATTTTTTGAGAATCCTAACTAATGATATATCTGTCATGATTCAATCTTTGGGAGGTACTTCATTACCTCAAGCTTTTGATTTAGTTGTGAAGGCAAAAAATTGTTTAATTCAGGCTGGTATGATAACCCCAAGGCCATCCATGCCTATTTCTCCCAATCTTCAGCCCACTATACCTCTGTAGATGCCTCCATTTACTCCCATACCTACATTAATAGAGCCTCAAGTCAGCACTAGCTATGAGAATTCCATAGGTGACCTTCCTCAAGAGCTACTCAAAGTAAAAGGTGATCAACAAGAAACAAACCAAGAAATGATGAGTCTGTTGTAGGCTCTAACCAAAGATTTGATCACTATAGATGAGCAAGATCAAGAGGTTGCATTACTTTATCAAAATTAGAGTCAAGGTTCCAGTCAGCAATACCAAGCTCCAGGACAATCCTACCAGCATAGTAGACTGCCATGTTAGGGGGGACATCAGAACAAGAATTAGAATTTGGTGACAAGACCTTTTTGTCCCTATAATCCAATCAAGAAGATAGTCCCAACACAAAGCATCAAAGCAGCCGATAGTCACCTGAACCCATTTTTTGGGAAGGAGGCTATAGATTTTCCACTTGTTCTCTTGAACTATGAGCTTCCTGATGGAGAAAGATCAGAAGTGTTACAACAAGAGACAGTAGCCTCTCAAACACATCCCCAAGATGGATTAGAGTAGTCAAATTAGGATAAGAAAGAAAGTGAAGAAGGTGAGAGCCTAGCTAATCTATTTGAGGAGACGCCTCTCTATATTGAGCAGGATGAGGTAGTGCAAGGTTCATTGGTTGAGCCCTCTGATTATGGAAGTGAAGATAATAGAGTTGCTACTGACTTAGAGCAACAAGATGATTTTGATATGGTAATAGATGCTTTCTACTCAGCTCTTATTGACGATCCTCATGTTCCTAAAAAAGATAATGGCTTGTGTGTGCTTAAGGAAGAGTTTGTGTTTTAGGGGGTTAATTATGTCCCAACTGCAGAAGAAGAAAATAGATGGTAGGTTATCATGGAGGGATAGGTTCTTGATCTTCCTACTGAAGACATTCATAAGATGCATGCTGAGAAACAAGAAGGGCCGGGTTTTATGCTCTCTAGGGGATGTCCTATCAGATATCTAGCCCAAATGGGGTCAAACAAGACATGCATACTCGAAGAATCAATGGACGGTGATGACAAAGGTCCATTCCTTGAAGACCAGGGACTTATCTAGCTATATCAGACTCCTATGGAGGGTAGCATCTATGATCTAATTGAGGTTAGTAATCTGGTATACCAAGTTCAGGAGGAGATTTTCCAAATATTTTAGTATATTTTGTCTCCCACTTGCTCCTTTTAGCATCAAATGTCCAAAGTGTAATACCCTAAGGAGAATGGGTAGTTATTTCAACAGTCTAGTAAATGGTTTTGTTTAACCGAGTTTTTGCACTAGTTAGTTTAGGATAGTTTAGTTTTCCTACTTTCTTCCAGTTTTCTAGGTTAGTTTTTCCCTGTTTTCCAAGAAGTGCTCATGCATAGTTTGGTCTTTCTGGTTCATTTTTTGTCTTTGTTAAGTTTTTTCTATTCCTGAGATGACCCCATGCCCAATGGATTACTTCAAGGCTATTGGTCCAATGTCTACTAGGCTAACATCCCGCAGAAGTTGCCAAAATGTTACCCAAAATTTCCTATCATTCAATTTTGGGCCATAATCCTATTTTCCAAAAAATGTTCAAAGTCTAAAACCCTCTATGTTTTCTACCTTTTGGTCTAAGAAAGCCTTGGTTGTTTTCGATCTTCATGCTAAGTGTCAAAAACCCTCTATGTTTTCAACCTTTGGTCTGAAAGCCCAGGATGTTTTCAACCCCGCATGCTTCATAGTTCTTCACCCCTGATGATAGCATTTTCCATGTGTGCAACTCTGAATAGCAGTTTGTCACATGATCGCATAGCCCCTTTTTAGGCTATGTGAACATGCAACTAGCTATTAGCCATGATGTTAAAGGCTTGTAGTTTGGCAATGGGTCCATTGTCAGGTGGTCCCCGAGGTCTTAGTTCTAAGGAGGTAGTCAACATCAAATGAAAGAGTGACACATGGCAGAGCTGGGCCCGATTTATAAAAATCCTAAGCATCTTCGATTAAAAATGTTAATCTTTTGATCTGGTAGTTGGTCGCATGATCGCATGACACTTTCTAACTACATGCGATCATGCGATGTTCATCGATCCTCTTTTAAGCGTGGCTTCATAGTTGTCAGGTGGGTCGTCCATTTGTGACGAGCCCGTGCTTCATGACGTGGCGGTAGACCGAGATCATGTGATGACCGTGCGGTGAAGATCTATGGTTGTTGCATGATCTCATGGGATCTTCCGACCCCATGAGATCATGTGCCCCCCATTAGATTATAATCTTAGTCAAGGTGGGACCGGGGTTGGTAAAGCAAGTGCGCGGTTGCATGGTTAAAAGACTTCTCGCAGTCGCTAAAAGTGGATCCGAGGTGAAACCAGGGTTAAGTTTGTAGTGCAATCTTGAGCCCGGGTGTCTACGTGGCAGTGGAGATAGATTCTAAAAGGCTTGTCGCATGATCGCATGAAGGTTTTTGGGCTCATGTGATCATGCGACCAGTGTTTTTTAAGGCCGTGCAACTTTTTTGGTTGGATTTTTTTCTGCAGGGAATGCTTGAAAGTACGAGTAGCTCAAAATTGATGTTGCAAGACATGCGCAGTTATCAAAAAATGATGAAGAAGTTTGGGCGGCCATCAGGGGTTGATTCTTTGTCCCAACAAGGTACCAATCAGTGCATTCATGGTGAGACTTTTGTGCAGGAAAGCTGTTGAGTCTAGGTTGTTGATCTGTAGGTGATGTAGTACAGGGATGGGCACGCAAGGTTATTTATCTGATCGACCATGATGTTGCAGGAAGATATTCATGATCAGTTTTGACTTTAGTTGATCAGTCTTGTCTTGACCTAGGGTTTATTATTAAATTGTAAATCTTGTACCCCCTATTTAGAATTTTGGACTCCTACCTGCGTGTAGTGGAGGATGTATATAATTCTTTTTTGGAGCCTTAGTGCTCGGAGTTCATATTTTGTAAAAAGGAAAGTTTCTTTCCTAGAAAGCTATCTAAGAAACTTTTCTATCCTCTGGTTTTCTACTCTTTGTAATCTCCCATTGATAATTCAGATATGGAAAAGCATTTTGTAACTTTCTCCTATCCTTATACTTTTCTTGTGTGGATTATCTCTTATTGGATTTAAGTATATGCATGATTTCTATGATATCTTAGGTTTTCTGATACCTCTTGCTTTCTACAATTTTGTGTGTTTCTTGTGTTTGATCTAATTTAGATGTTTTGTGGGTATGCTATAACCCCTAGCAGTCTTGTCTTAATCCTACACCGAGCTATAGAAGTGAATGTCTGTTTGCAGGTCATAAGTGGTGTCTTCTGTTCAGGCCCTCTTATGAAATACTTATGCAAGACTATTCGGTAAGTTGTGATCTCCTAGACCTATTTCCTTCACTGGTTTCATCCCTCTATACTGAGATCCAAAACCAAGTTTTAGTGCATCACCTAGTAGGTAGTTTTCTTTCAAGTTATTTCCCTTTCGAAGCATTCCTTCTATCCCTTTCCCCTCAAATATTTACTTTCCTATTAAGAGAAAACTAAGGTGACAATCCAAGAGGAACCAGCCTAGAACCTGGAGGTTTCATCTCAGTTAGCAAAGGTCCCACAACCTTGAGATGATTCCCATGTTATACTGAGTTATCAAGACCAAGAGAGCTTGAAACAAGGTGCAAACTTAGTGTATAACAGATACAATGTTAGTTCATTTTGTATATCTAAATCTTGTGGTTGGATTTTATTAGGTATTCAAATGTACTTTCTATTTCCATCATCATCACCACCAAACATACCCTAGATTTGTGGGATCAAATTTTCCTAACCCATATTAAGCTTTAGATTAGATTGAATGAATCCAAGAAGTTTACAACTTCACTTTTAGCTGGTTTATTGATTCCATATAGAGTTCCTTTATTTTCACAACTATGAGAAGATAAATTATAACTTTTTGTAAAGAAAATTTATACAATTATTGTTATTTATCAATTAGGAAGGAATAAACATAATAAAGAAATTACTATATCAATTTTGATATTAATTCATAAAAAAAAAATGCTTTTTTATTAAAGAAAAATAGGTTTTGAAGGGACCTAAAACCCTTACATAACACAATAGTCCATTGAAAAGAAATAAACAACTAACCAAACATAGGACCATAAAAAACCAATAACATAGGAAATAGGGGACAAATCCCTAGAAACCTTACATATTTTTTAGTAGACTTTTATTCTTTTTTATCACTTCATTTATATTCTACACCTTGTTGACCAAGCTATGAATTGGCATAGTGCCCTTTTCCTTGATTTGAAGTCTTTCGTAGACCTAGGAAGAGAATTAGAGGCCACCCTAGAGTCCATAATCATTTTTTTTAGACTTCACACTTCTAGTCAAGAGTCAACCACACCCTTTGAAAGACCATGGATATTCTTATCTTGAGAATTTAGCTTCCTAAGTCAATATGAACCATTCTCCATAACAATGCAACTATCTACTACAACTACCCTCAATTCTTATGGAGTATGGAAATATCATCATCAAAACATTTAGTTATGTATTCATGATCTTCTTTGACATCTTTAACACCTTTGTCAAGTTTCTGGAGAGTGGCTATAATTTTTTCAACACTTTGATTGTTGGAATTAGTCACCTTGATATCCTTGAGGCCATTAATCTGTGAAATAATCCATATCAGTAGTGAACAATGACCATCTATGGTATCCTTAATATTGTTTCCAATATTCACACTATCATAAAATGATGAATTTTTTTCCATAGGAGTGTTTTTCCCCATGATGATTTCAACATAGAGGTCCAAATCATTTTTATTATTGATTCGAAGCTATAGAAAAGGATCATCACCATGAGCAGTAAATTTTTTGAGTTTTGCCACTTGGGGACAATGGGAGGCCAATGGTAAATTTCCTTTTCCCTTAGCTAAAATAGAGTACAAACCCTTCACTTTCACTTTTCTTTTCACAACAGAACTTGGGATAAGGGAATATAGAACACACTTGATAGAAGGTGAGTGATCAACGTCTTCATTATTGGAGATGACAAATTTAAGGTAGGACTTAGCTTTCCTCTTAGTATTTTTATGTTTACTTAGGTGAACCCCACCAACATCCCCTGAGGGTACATCATCTCATCCTAAGGAATTCTCCTTTAAAAAATGAAATTAAAATCTTCATTAGTCCTACCTATTTGGGTTTTTTTTTTAAGATATTACCTTAAAAAATTCCATGATTAGAAGAATAAGACCTTCATGTAAACCTATTTGAGAGGGATTATACCTATGCAACTTAAGGCTATGAGATGGATAAAAAAAGGTATAAGGAAAGAGAAATGCACTTTCTATGTTTGAAATGATCGAAAATGACAAAATAATAGCTGGAAAAGATTAAAAAAATGATTATCAAGTTTCACAAACCTCATAATAATTCACCTACTTATTTCAACCAAGGAGTAATAGAAACCCCATCATACCCACAATTGGAATTTATTTTGACCTTATCCCTCTCACCCTTTTGAAAGAAGATTGTCATGGCTTCATCAATACTCTTCTTATTCCTTAAAAACTTTCTACCCTCGACTAGAGTATAATAAACCATTGCCACAAGCTCTTGTAAAATTATGATATCAATACTAAAAAATTTGAGAACTCCTTCCTCCCATATTTCTAAAAATTTCATTGTAACCTAAGGGCTAAACCCATGTAGTTTGTCAATGTAGGGAGTGAGGCCTCCTATAGAAATTTGCTCCAAAATTTGACATTCTTCTGCCATTTTTTTATAGATACTAGACTCCACATGGTTCCTTTCTCCACCCATTTATTCACAAGGAAAACATAAGATCCAACCAACCATGGAAATGAACTAGAGGAAATAAACATATCTCATAAATTCATCTGTGTGATACCACACCATAATAATGGATAGCATTTTCATTATGCCACTTCACACAAATTGAATTTCAAACACAATATTTACAAAAATTATTCCAAGTCATTGGGCCCCCATTGTTTCTCACTAGGTTTCAAAAC
Organism: Chamaecyparis obtusa; assembly: GCA_027943335.1. Lineage (NCBI taxonomy): Eukaryota > Viridiplantae > Streptophyta > Pinopsida > Cupressales > Cupressaceae > Chamaecyparis > Chamaecyparis obtusa. The sequence goes on from BSBK01000590.1 coordinate 311,563, forward strand.
ACCTAATTTTGCAAACCCATCCACAAATGAATTCCCCTCATGATATATATGTGAAACCTTATATATTTGGTAGGAGTTTAAAAGGCTTAGACTATCAAGTATTAAGGTTTTAATGGTCTAACTAAGGTCTTGGGACCCGTTAAGAAAATTGATAGTACTCAATGAGTTTGATTATAGCTATACCTTAGTGAAACCTTGAGAAGCCACTAATTTCATCCAATGTAGGAAAAATATGCCTCAAAATAGTATTTCTCCTGGGAACCAAAAGGGAGAGATACTCTCAAGACAAACCTACCATTTTGATCATGATCCACTCTCCCACAACAAATAGGTCTAGGATTCCCTTTCACTACCCCATTCATGTTGATGTTAATCCATCCATTAGGAGGTTCTTTCCAAGAAACACCCTCTCTATTTTTCTTTCTCTTTTTTCCAAAGTAGAAATATCATGTTGAATATTCTACCAAAACATTAAATTATGCTTAATCATATATTATATCACATTTTTTGTATAGAGTCATCTTTAATGTAAGATATTTATTTGTTCACACATGTTATCTGTCTAAAAATATTTGGATCCATAATTTTTTCAAAAGAGAAAACCTATTCAAGGATCTCTAATTTAATTAATTAGCATTAGAGTAAGTTGATTTTCTATGAAATTTTGAGAATGGCCCAACACTAGTTTGAGAAATCAAAGAAGAATAGATGACAAAAATTGAGGTGTCATATATTATGCAAGATGTCAAGGAAGATTTTCCATTCTCTAGGTCAATAAAGCATTATAAAATCGAGATAAATGAATCCTTTTGAAATTGTCATTATCATAGAAAAAATATCATTTTGTATTGGCGAACATCAACCTTGAATACAATTTAAAATATGTGAAGCCTTGTAAGTTCCCAAAATCATTCTAATCATAGGGGACAATTTTTCTTTATTCTAGGAAAGTTTTTGAATTCTAGGAAATAATACTATTTGATAACCAATATTAAAAAGGGGGAAAAATTTAAAAGCATTTGTATCATAAATGAGAGTACTCCATATATCATGAAGGTTTTCTATAGTTTGTGAGTAGAAAGATAGTCATAAGGATTTATCAAGTCATTTAAGGTATCTAAAAAGGTTTTTATAGCTATGAAAAAGTTTCTTCTATCATAAATGAATTAAGGATTAGACTCATGAACTAGTTAAGATGGTTTTATAATTATAAGTAGAAAGACATAATTTATTAATATAGGATCTGTTGGCAATTTGTCTAATGTGGATGCATAGATGTTGTCATTATCACAACATATGATCTCTATTGAGAGCACAGAATCTAGAATGCAAGTATGGCAAGTTGAAGGAAGAAATTGTCTAAGTATGGATACAGTGATCTTGACAGAGCACCCGATGAAGATTTAGTTGGCGACATCCACTGGAGAAATATTTTTGTTTGTGCAGTTAACTGAAGCTTCTATAGAGTATGAGGATATCCCATCTTAGTGAGCATAAAGTTTGGAGTAGTACAGATGAAGTTATTCGAAGTTTACCGAAGATAGTTTTTGCAGATAGAACAGTTTTGGAGACAGTATTAGCGAAAGAGTTAAGGGATTATTTTTGCTTGTCAAAATAATGACTTAACATTATGAAGGGACAACATCCTAGATGTTTACTCCTAGATAAATATTTTGGAAGCTGACCATATAAAGTTATTAGCTCTAATAACTCATATATTAGGCATACTTGAAATGTAATGAAAAAAGTGTATGAACAATGTGATGTGTAAAAAGAAAGAAAAGATAACTTGTGATAGTTGTATATTGTGATAGCAGCAAAGGCTATTGATGTGAAGTTGTAAGTAGTACCATACTACAGTCAGAAACATTTTGCATTACCTATTTGGGCAGTGAGCTCAGCTGGTGATCAAGTTTTGTAATCTAACTCCTAACAAGGTTAAGGCTTCTAACAAGGCCTAAAGTCCTTTAACCAGGATAGATCTACTATATATTGTAAATTGACTCTTAACAGGGTCTAATATCCCTAACATGATACTTTTGATTAGTGATCTTTGTGGGTACCATCCCCACCGGGGTTTTCCCTTGGCTAGGGTTTCCTCGAGAACATATCATGTGTTATGAGTTCTTTCTATTTACTGCTATGTTTGTTAATCAGCTTGATAATCTTTGTATGCACTAAAGTAATCTATAATATCCATAAGTGGGAAAAAGAAAAATTTTGTGAAATATTGATTCACCCCCCCTCTTAGTATTTCTTATTTCTAACAATTGGTATCAAAGCACAGTTACTCGGAGAAGGAACATTCAAAGAAAGCTTAGCAGCTTGAGTAAGATCTCTATGGATATGGATCAACTTGAAAAGAATCTTGAAGAAGCTCTTGAATAGATTGATATGCTTACTGATGAAAGAAACTCTTTAAGAAGAAAATATGAAGATGCAAAGAATGCTATTGACAAATTAAAAGGTAAAATTAAAGATCTAAAATATTCAAAAAGAAATCTGATATGCTTGTTGAAGATTGTGATGAATTAGAAAAAGAAAATGAGATCCTTAAGCATGAGTTGAAGATAGTAAATCTGAAGCTTAGTATGAAAGATGGAAATTTGAGATCTGATAATGAAAAATTGAAAATTGGGAATGAAGATCTAAGATCAAGACTTGAAAAGGAAACATCTGAATCTAAAAAAGTAAAAGTGTAGTATGTGAAACTTGAGAAGTATAATAAAATTGTGAAAGGTGAATTAACTCAATCTAAACAACAACTTGAAAGGCTATATTCAAATAGTGATAAGACTGGAAAACAAATTTCTTTTGAAGAACCATTCTTTGATAGGACTGGATTTGGATTTAGTATGTTTAGAACAATCCATGAAAGTAAGAAGCCAGATCTGAAGACATCTGAAGGTGTGGAGGAAATGAAGCTAGATGAGAACACATTGGAAGATCCACCTAAAGAAGAACCACCTAGAGAAAAAGAAGAATCAAAGCAAGAAGAATCAAAATAGGAAGAATCATCTAAAGGTATGAAAAGAGAATTCAAAGGTAGATGTTTTGGTTGTAATACTATTGGGCACATGAAGAGAGATTGCAGGGTAAAAGTACAAAGTTGTGTCACACTTTTATAAAGGAAAAGGTCAACAACACACAAATTTTTTAACATCAACGACATAAAAATGGCATTTATGTTTAAAATTTGGAGATGATGTAAACTAATGAAATGTGTAAAAGTGGATGAAGTTTATGCCTATAATTTTTTTAATTTTTTTTTAACAAGAATTCACATAGTTTTTAAAATTTTTAAGTCCATTTTTTACTTGCTGAAAAATGCTGAAAAATGAGGGTCTTGTTCGCAACAAAAAAGTATATGCAAATAATCTTTTTTTCCTTTGATTTCAAAATATGTCATAGATAAAATGTATAGCTAGTGCAGAAAAGAAGAAAAATTAATTTTCAATGTATATTTTCTCTAATATAACTACTCAAAGTCGAACATACTTGAAATCAACAGTTTTCATCTCGCGCCAAATTTCCCATATCAAATCTACACCATTCAAAAAATAAATTACACACTCTTGAAGATAACTCTCTCCTCTAGTGTTAAATATAAATTTTCAATTTTTTTGATAAGCTTTACTATTTTTTTCTATTTTTGAAGCATCTTGTTCTTGAATGTTAAAATACCTACTTGCAGTATTTTGAAATTATAATATATTAAATCTAATTAAAATATTATAAAAATTATATGATGATAATCTTGACTCTGTGCTCTAAAAAAGGGTATTTTTATATTTGTAAAAAAGTATCATTAAAAAGAGTAAGAGTTATTGAAACATCGCTTTTCTGAAATAATTTTATTTCTTTAGTAATTGTTATAAAACATGCATTTAATAGATATTTCCAATTGGAAAAGGTGAAGAACTTATCTAACTTAGCTAGAATGAATCTAGCTAGACCATATGTTTGAGAAAAAATAATTTAGTTAGAAATACTCAAATTCAGCTATGCTGATAAGTTGTCCTGAAACATGACACAACTTTGTGCTTTTACCCTGCACAGGTAAGCAATTTAAACCTCTTAATGGACATTGTTATAATTTTTATAGTTTTGGACACAGAGCTAACGAATGTAGAAGACCTAAAGTAATTTTGAATAATTATGATAGAATGATTAGGAATACTAACAATGCAGATAAGAAATCTATTGAAGAAATGAATCAAAGAAAAGTGGTAGTATGTTTTAGATGCAACAAAGTAGGACATATTGCTAGAAATTGCAGGTCACAGATTAACCAGCAAGGATAGAGATTTGGAAACAATGGAATCATTTGTCAGATATGCAACAAGTTTGGACACTCAGCAAGATTTTGTAGAATGAACAATGAAGGTTATCATCATAACCCTAACCCTAGGAACAATGCAAGGAGTGAAAATGTAGGAAACAAAGAGAAAGGTTGTTGTAGCAATAAAGATGAAGTAAAATTTGATAAAGGTACAGATCAAGGAGGTATATTCAGCACTGAAAGTAGTTAGGAAGGTAATGTAACTAATGGTAAGGATGAATCTTTACTTGACCCTTCTTTAACTACTTAAATTATGTAAGTTTCTGTAGTTTAGGACTTAGGATTAGTGTAGATTAGGAATTTGAATGAGTTAAGTTTTGTGTAGTTAGATATAGGTTTTTTATGTTGTACTAATGCTATGGTTAAGTGCACAAAAGAAAATATTGTGTTTTGCGAGGTCGCAAAATTTTTTATGGTTGCAGGTTTGTAGAATCAGCTTTTTGAGGTTTTAGCGGCAAAATGAATGAATGTGATGTCAGATCGAGTTAATGTGAAGTGTTATAAGGTTGAAATCAAAGTTATCATGATTACAAAGTGAGTGAAAAGAGATTTGAAAGAAGAAAAAGTGAGTTCAGGATGATTTGAAGAAGTTTGGAAGCAGTTTGCAGCGATGATCATACTGAAACCCTAGATTTGCAAAGTTGAGGTATTTTTTGATTTTTAATCAGTTAATAAGATGGATATTTCTATGGTTCATAATGTTAAGGATAAGAATAGACCTAAAATTAAGAAAGAACTAGTAGAACCTGTTAGGCCCATATTCTATCATTGCAAAATCCATTAAAATGGCCTATTTTCTTGCAAATTCTCTTGAAGTGCCCTCAACCCTATGTTCTTCAGTGTGTCACCTTGCTCCTATCCAATCTGCATCTCCTAATTCACCAAATCTTGAAAATTATTCAAAGTTTAAGGTCTGCGGGAAAATTCTAAAAAACCTGCCATAATGTCAAAAACCCATAGTGTTTTCAAAAAGTTCATGATGTTTTTGCTCTGTGTTTTTTTGACCTATGTTGTTTTTGACCTTGTGCTTCCTGCTTTGTGCACTTATCTATTGACATGTCAGAAACTTTGTGTGTTTTCAGTCCTCTTCTATCGAAAACTTTGCATGTTTTCGACCTCGCACTAGTTCCTTGTTTGCTGTGTTTTCTCTAACTGTGTAGGTACGATGATGGTGGGCCCAAGTTTTTAGGGGCTTTTCTCTGATTGGCTGTCACATGGCCGCATGTCAGACTCTTCTGACATGTGATCATGTGACAACCTGCCAGTTATCCACATGGTCCTAGTTCTTCCCATTGTTCATCTTGGCTGGAAATTTGCTTTCATTCTGTGACTTGGCGACTTGCGGTTACCGCTTGGTCTCTTGATTTTGGCGGTTAATCCCTAAGCATCCAGCAACTTGGTGACTATGTTTTTGTGATATCTCTTCATCCTCGGTGGTTATCAGCTAACTTTTAGCGACCTAGCGGGTGGTCTTTTTCTCTTCAGTCGCGTGATCTCCAAATGTCTGGTGGTTACCTGCTAGCATCTCACAATCACGCGGGTGATTAGTCACGTAGTCACTAAATGCTCGGTGGTTGGTTCGTGGGTCCCGGCTCTTTGCATTGGTGGTTTTTGTTTGGGTTGTGCTCCTGGTGATGATGTGGTAGCTTTGGATTGGCTGTCACATGATCGCATAGCCTTTCTCTCAGCTATGCGATCATGCGACCAGGTGACACATGTCTGCGGTGCTGAGGAGGATTTGTTGTCAGGCGGGCCCACGTTGAAGGCTTTTAATCTAATGGTCAGTGTATGATTGCAAGGAATATTTGAAACCTTTGCGATCATGCACCATCTGTTGGATTTTATTTTGTTGTGCTAGGTTGCCTATTGTGCGGGTGGGAACATTCAACATGTCTGTGCAGTAGAGGTTTCTTATTGGTTAACGTGGATGAGCTCAGGTGGGGCCGTTGTCAGTGGGGTTTGAGATGTGGATAGATCTAACAGTTGATGTAAGTTCTCATATGATTTGTCAGGGCCATGAGATCTTACATCAGCCATTTATTTCAAAGGCTTGTTGAGCGTGGGTACGGTGTTGGTGACAGGGTGGCATTCGGTGAATGGCGTGGCGACAGGTGGCATCAGGCATCATGGTTTTGGAGTTAATGGTAGGGTCTATGGCTTGGTAGATTTGTTTGCAGGTTGTCACATGATCACATAGCTTAGAAATTGGCTATATGATCATGCAACTAACCCCTTGCGGTGACGCAGTTGCGGAGTTCTGCAGTGGCAAGTTTTGGCTTGCGGGCGGTGATGTTGTCTCCATGCGATGGTGGTTGTAGTAGCGGTCTGTGGTTTGCCACATGATCACATAGCCCATCTCCAGGCTATGTGATCATCTAATAGGGTTCCATGTGTCCATCATGATTGTGAAGTTATGGTGGTAATGTTGCCAGGGACTTTTCCTGTGATTTCTAACCATTGGCTGTGGTTTGGAGACCATGGTCGCATGATCGTAAAGGTTAGCTTGGTGCCTTGCGATCATGCAACCAAGCATTATTTGAGACCCATTTCCTATGGTGGTGAGAGATATGATAGCACGATTGTGCCACTAAAGCACCAAGAGAGGAGGTGACCATTGGATTTGAATTCAAATTTGCTGAAGGGTTTGTAGCGATAGGAAGTACCAGACTTTATGATTTCTTTGGTGGATTTTGATTGATTTGATGGCACCAGTGATTGCAAGGTGATCCACAGGCCTGTTACTTGACTACATGGAGACTTTTATGTTGTATGGGGGACTATTTTGTGCTTGACAGGCTATTTGCAGGTGGCCAATTTGTATTGGTTTTCATGGTTCTACCTGGTATTTTGTACTGATTGTCATAATTGTAAGATCTGTTTGAGATCTCTTTCTCTAGGTTGCTTGTATTTCCTACCCCTGCAATATTTTTTGTGACCATTTTCCAATTGGTTTAGCTATTGTACCCTATGCCCTAGCTGTCCGTAGCTTGTTGCATTCTCTCTGAGAATTCCAAGGTAGCTAGGGGTATATGTAGTCAAATTTTTGACTTAGTGTGGGTTCTAAATTTTGTCAGTTCTAGTGAATGGTTTTGTTCTGTAGATTTTTCCTTCTCTCTACATATAGGGTGTTCCTCTTTCTTTTGCGGGCTCAAGGAATATAATGCATACTGCAGCAGATTTATATTATGTATGAGGACTCAATTTATTCTTACTGTCATCAAGCTATCTCCATTTGAGCTTTGAATTCATTAATCATGCATTAAGGATGTTTGATTTGTCTGCTTGTATTGCCTATGTGTTTGCAAGTGGAGTTATCTTTGCAGAGGTAACTGGTTCAGGGCTAGTGTTTATGCATGTATGAGCTGAGGTGTCAAAGATGTTTCATGCTTGTCTTCTAGTGGATGCTGGTCAATGTATTATCTGAATTGTAGGTCTCTTCTAAGGGGAGGGTTAAAATCCTTTCAATGGATAATAAAATGCTTGAATTCGCAAGTGAGTGTTAAGTTAAGACTTGGTCATGGTGTGTGATTGATGTCAGGCATCAACACATTGGGTATATTGCTTTCCTATTTCATAGTTGTCTCTTGCAGTACGGTATTTGACTCTGTGGGCCATTGGATAAGGCACTAGTCTATTAGAGACTTAGGGCATCTTAGGGGACCTTTCAATCATCTTTAAAATCATTTTATTTATTTCCCACCCTTTCCCTTTCAATTTGTTAGTGTAGGTTTCTAGTTTTCATACTCACTCCATGCAAGTTGGGCTATTGCATGAGATATTGGCTTCATTGAGGTACAGGATACCTAGAAGAGTTTGAAAATCATTCCACAGTCAGTTACCTGCATGCCTGTAGTATGACACAAGGTGATATGTGTGTGCAAATGAGGTATACCCACCTAAGTGATGTGGAGCTCAAAGTGTAGAAGGATCTCTCTTTGATCCTTGTTAGTTGCCCCTTTTTCCTGTCAGTTTTGGAATGTTGAGTGAATGTGACACTAGCCTTGTCAATCCTGATGCCAAGCTGACCTTGCGAAAAAAGATCACCAACAAGATGGCGACTCTGCTAGGGAGACTCTAGAACAGAGTCTGATATACAAACAAGCACTTGCTAAATTTTCTCACCTAAGTTGTGAGTGGTGACTCTGATTGTCTCTGTTTGGTCAGTGTTTTATAATAGGTGTGATATATTTGCAGTCTTGACAAGCAGTTATCCTATGAGGTTGTCTTGTGATTGTTGGTTTTGAAGAAGGTTCAAAGTTGAAGAGGTTATCAGCTGATTTAGATTTGTCCTCTGTAAAGAGGTGGTGGCTCTACCAAGGTTTGAAAAGTGATTTGGAGGAGACTTCATATCAGTTTTGCAGCATTCACAACATCTCCAAGTAATCCTATTTCATTAAGCAAGAATAGTCCCTAATTAGGTGAACAAGTCACTAGTGAAAAGGGAAGTCAGTCCTGAAGGTTTGATCATATATCTGAATAAAGTTTTAGTTTCATAATGAGTATCAAAAATATGTTGAGGTTTAAAGAGTCATTGGTTGCATGGGTTTGAACAAAAGTATTGTCATGAGAACAAGGTGTATTATTTTGTTAATACTTTAAAATGGAGTTTCCAGCTTTGATGGATCAGGATGATATTTCTAGGTCTGGGTGTATCAATCAGACCTTAGAAATGTTGATAGAGACAGAGACATTTATCTCATAAATCAAAGAATCCAATAGACTTGTACAAAGATTTTAAGATGTGCAATAGGGGAATGGAAAGAAGGGTCATCCCACTCATACTATAATAAGTATCTAATAGCTTGTGATGAACTTCTTATGGGTATTGAGCTTCAAGATTTCTAGTATACTGAAATGTTTTTAGTGCTTAGTATGCCTGAATCAGTTGGTTGGATTGCCTCTATTAGAAATGAAGCACCAGGAAAAGTTAAGAAATGGATGGATTCATTTAAGGGTGATGAATCTTGTGATGCTGGTGCTGATGATGGAACTTGTGATTATCAAGAGATAGAAGATGAATCTATAGATATGAGTTCCTGCAGTGATGACTTGACACAAAAAGTTTCAGCCCCTGTCTCAAATGAGGAAGATGTTTGCAGCATTTGCAATGAGGCAAATGAGATAGAGTGTGAAGTCTAGTACCTGCTAAGTAGTGAACAAATTTTAGAGCTTTTGGATGTAGAGTTTCAAAGGTGCACTCTTGAGTATGTTTCTGAGATCCCATGCCTAGTGGATATTATTTTTGATGAAGAAAAAATGAGTGATGGCATGGTGTGTGAGACTTCTTTTGAGGTCCTTCCTCCCATTTTTGATATGCAAGTTGATGGTACACATTATTGCAGTAAATTTGATAATGTCAGTGATGATGAGTATGATGATATGTGTACCAGTGTGGATTTAGTTTTTCAAGAGCCCAATGTTTGTGGTTCTTCTTTATATTCTGATGCTGAAGAATGTGGTAAGTCTGGAGGGGCTTTCTCAGATTTACAAATGGCTAATAAGTCATCAGCTGACAATAATTATTCCCTTTTAGATGATGCTAATGTAATTTGTAATCAGCAAGATGTTCCCATTTTCATGCAATCAGATTTCTATCTTGAGAAGTTTTATATTAGTTTGCAGAGCAGGGAGATAGAAACTGTTTATTATTCATTGCAAACTAATGGTCAAAATGTTGGTGCTTCCAGTCATGGTGTTGAGTTGCAGTGTTTCCTTTTTTAGCATGGTAGTGAAAGTAGAGAGTGTGACATTTTGTTGTCATGAAATGGTCAACATCTATGGCAGCCTAATGTCTTTATCTTGCCGGATGATGGTGAGTATGGTGATCATTTTTTATATAGTGTGCTGAATGTGGATCACAATATTTTTGGCAGGATGGATGAGAAATGTATTTTCAGCTTTCCTTTGCTAAATGGAGATGAAAATTACTTGTTTGATATAGGAAATATCTGATCAAAAGTTTTGGGGACCTGAGCCTTTTGTGAATATTGTAAATTCTCTAAATATTTCCCTTCCTTGTTGTGTCTTTCCTTTTCCTAGTTCAGTTGCCAGTTTTTGAGTTCCCTATTTTTGTCCAGTTGGTGGCCTACTCTCCCAGAGATCTGGATCCTTGCTATGCCTATAGGAGGCATACATCCCCAACCAGAGCCACTGTTAGGCCCATTTTATGTCATTGCAAAATCCTTTAAAATGACCTATTTTCTTGCAAATTCTCTTGAAGTGCCCTTGGCCCAGTGTTCTTCAGTGTGTCACCTTGCTCCTATCCAATCTACATCACCTAATTCACCAAATCCTGAAAATTATTCAAAGTTTAAGGTCTGTGGGAAAATTCTAAAAAATTTGCCACAATGTCAAAAACCCACATTGTTTTCAAAAATTTCATGATGTTTTCGGTCTGTGTGTTTTCGACCTGCATTGTTTTCAACCTTGTGCTTCCTGCTTTGTGCACTTAACTATTGACATGTCAAAAACTTTATGTGTTTTCAGTCCTCTTCCATCGAAAACATTGAGTGTTTTCGACCTCACACTAGTTCCATATTTGTTGTGTTTTCTCTAACTGCATAGGTGCGATGATGGTGGGCCCATGTTTTCAGGGGCTTTTCTCTAATTGGCCGTCGCATGGCCACATGTCAGATTCCTCTGACATGCGATCATGCAACCACCTGCCAGTTGTCTGTGTGGTCTTAGTTCCTCCCGTTGTTCATCTTGGTTGGTGGTTTGCTTTCATTCTGTGACTTGGTGACTTGCACTTACTGCTTGGTCTCTTGATTCTAGCGATTAATCCCTAAGCATCCAAGGACTTGGTGATTGTGTTGTCGTGAGATCTCTTCATCCTCGGCGGTTATCAGCTAACTTTCAGTGACCTAGCAGGTGGTCTTTTTCTCTTCAGTCATGTGGTCTCCAAATGTCTAGCGATTACCTACTAGCATCTCATGATCACGTGGGTGGTTAGTCACGTAGTCACTAAATGCTCGGTGGTTAGTTCATGGGTCCCAGCTCTTCACGCTGGGAGTTGTTGTTTGGGCTGTGTTCCTGGTGATGATGTGGTGGCTTTAGATTGGTTGTCACATGATTGCATAGCCTTTCTCTCAACTATGCAATCATGTGGCCAGGTGACACATGTCTGCGGTGCTGAGGTGGATTTGTTTCAGGTGGGCCCGCATTGAAGGATTTTAATCTAACGATCGGTGTATGATCACAAGGAATATTCCAAACCTTTTCAATCATGTGCCATCCATTGGATTTTATTTTGTTGTGTCAGGTTGGCTGTTGTGTGGGTGGGACTGTCCAACATGTCCGTGCGATGGAGGTTTCTTATTGGTTAACATGGATGAGCTCAAGTGGGGCCATTGTTAGTGGGGTCTGAGACATGGATAGATCTAATGGTCGGCATAAGTTCTCATTCGATTTGTTAGGACCATGAGATCTTACATCAGCCATTCATTTCAAAGGCTTGTTGAGCATGGGTCCGGTGTTGGTGATGGGGTGACATTCAGTGAATGGCATGGCGACAGGTGGCATTAGGTGTCACGGTTGCAGAGTTAATGGTGGGGTCTATGGCTTGGTAGATTTGTTTGCAAGTTGTTGCATGATCACATAGCCTAGAAATTAGCTATGTAATCATGCGACTAACCCCTTGTGGTGACACAGTTGCGGAGTTGTGCAGTGGCAAGTTTTGGCTTACGGGAAGTGATGTTGTATCCATGTGGTGATGGTTGCGGTAGCAGTCTGTGGGTTGCTACATGATCACATATCCCATCTCCAGGCTATGTGATCATGCGATAGGGCACCATGTTTCCATCACAGTTGTGGAATTCTGGTGGTACTGTTGCCAGGGACTTTTCCTGTAGGCTTTTTGACCATTGGCTGTGGTTTGGAGACTGTGGTCGCATGATCACAAAGGTTAGTTTGGTGCCTTGCAATCATGTGACCAAGCATTATTTGAGACCCATTTCCTATGGTGGTGAGAGATATGACAGCACGACTAGGCCACTAAAGCACCAAGAGAGGAGGTGACCGTTGGATTTGAATTCAAATTTTCTGAAGGGTTTGTAGCGATAGGAAGTACCGGACTTGATGGTTTCTTCAGCAGATTTTGATTGATTTGGTGGCACCAATGATTGCAAGGTGGTCTAGAGGCCTATTACATGATTGCATGGAGACTTTTATGCCATATGGGGGACTATTTTGTGCTCGACAGGCTATTTAAAGGTGGCTGATTTGTATTGGTTTTCATGGTTCTACCTGGTATTTTGTACTGATTGTCATAATTGTAAGATCTATTTGAGATCTCTTTCTCCAGGCTACTTGTATCTCCCACCCCTGAAATATTTTTTGTGACCATTTTCCAATTGGTTTAGTTGTTTTACCCTATGCCCTAGCTGTCCGTAGCTTGTTGCATTCTCTCTTAGAATTCCAAGGTAGCTAGGGGTATATGTAGTCAAATTTTTTACTTAGTGTGGGTTCTAAATTTTTTCAGTTCTAGTGAAGGGTTTTGTTCTGTAGATTTTTCCTTCTCTCTGCATATAGGGTGTTCCTCTTTCTTTTGTTGGCTCATGGAATATAATGCATACTGCAGCAGATTTGTATTATGTATGAGGACTCAATTTATTCTTACTGTCATCAAGCTATCTCCATTTGAGCTTTGAATTCATTAATCATGCATTAAGGATGTTTGATTTGTCTTCTTGTATTTCCTATGTGTTTTCAAGTGGAGTTATCTTCGCAAAGGTAACTGGTTCAGGGCTAGTGTTTATGCATGTATGAGCTGAGGTGTCAAAGATGTTTCATGCTTATCTTCCAGTGGATGCTGGTCAATGTATTATCTGATTTGTAAGTCTCTTCTAAGGGGAGGGTTAAAATATTTGAATGGATAATAACATGCTTGAATGTATAGGAGGGTGTTAAGTTAAGGCTTGGTCATGGTGTGTGATTGATGTTAGGCATCAACACATTGGGTATATTGCTTTCTTGTTTCATAGCTGTCTCTTCCAGTAGGGTATTTGACTTTGTGGCCCATTGGATAAGGCACTGGTCTATCAAAGACTTAGGGCATCTCATGGGACCTTTCAATCATCTTTAAAATCATTTCATTTCTATCCCACCCTTTCCCTTTCAAGTTGTTAGTGTAGGTTTCTGGTTGGGTAAAAGCACAGAGCTGTGTCACATTTCAGGACAACTTATCAGCACAGCTGAATTTGAGTATTTTTAACTAAAATTATTTTTTGTCAAACATATGGTCTAGTTAGATTTATTCTAGCTAAGTTAGATAAGTTCTTCACCTTTTCCAATTGGAAATATCTATTAAATGCATGTTTTATAACAATTACTAAAGAAATAAAATTATTTCAGAAAAGTGACGTTTCAATAACTCTTACTCTTTTTAATGATATTTTTTTACAAATATAAAAATACCCTTTTTTAGAGCATAGAGTCAAGATTATCATCATATAATTTTTATATTATTTTAATTAGATCTAATATATTATAATTTCAAAATACTACAAGTAGGTATTTTAACATTCAAGAACAAGATGCTTCAAAAATAGAAAAAAATAGTAAAGCTTATCAAAAAAATTGAAAATTTATATTTAACACTAGAGGAGAGAGTTATCTTCAAGAGTGTGTAATTTATTTTCTGAATGGTGTAGATTTGATAGGGGAAATTTGATGCAAGATGAAAACTATTGATTTCGGGTATGTTCGACTTGGAGTAGTTATAACAAAGAAAATATACATTGAAAACTAATTTTTCTTCTTTTTTGCACTAGCTATACATTTTATCTATGACATATTTTGAAATCAAAGGAAATATAGATTATTTGCATATACTTTTTTTGTGCAGACAAGACCCTCATTTTTCAGCATTTTTCAGCAAGTAAAAAATGGACTTAAAAAATTTTAAAACTATGTGAATTCTTGTTCAAAAAAAATTAAAAAAATTACAGCCATAAACTTCATCCACTTTTACACATTTCATTAGTTTACATCATCTCCAAATTTTAAACATAAATGCCATTTTTATGTCATTAAAGTTAAAATTTTTGTGTTTTGTTGACCTTTTCCTTTATAAAAGTGTGACACAGCTTTGTACTTTTACCTGGTTTTCATACTCACTCCATGCAAGTTGGGATATTGAATGAGATATTGGCTTCATTGAGGTATAGGATACCTAGAAGAGTTTGAAAATCATTCCACAGTTAGTTACCTGCAGGCCTGTAGTATGACACAAGGTGATATGTGTGTGCAGATGAGGTATACCCACCTGAGTGATGTGGAGCTCAAAGTGTAGAAGGATCTCTCTTTGATCCTTGTCAATTGCCCCTTTTTCCTGTCAGTTTTGGAATGTTGAGTGAATGTGACACTAGCCCTGTCAATCCTGATGCCAAGCTAACCTTTGGGGAAAAAAATCACCAACAGAACTAGCTAAAATTGATAACAGACTAGCACTATCATCCGTACTAGACGTAGTATTACACATTGAGAATATTAAAGGATATTTAGGTTGCAAGTTTGAAAGTTTGGGAGATACAGATTTTAGTGATGATTATAGGAAATTATAGAATCAAGACATGTCAGTTAAACCAGCTTATGGGCACCTAGAGAACAATGAAATTATCAAATATTCCATGAAATATGAATTTAATGATGAGGAATGTACCAAGATCATTTTAAGTAGAATCCACAATGGGAAATTCTGGATGGAGGATAGAGTTATTGATATAACTGTCGACCTAATTCATGATGTTACTGGATTATCAAAAGTTGGAGAGATTCCACTAAATGAAAAGAACATGAGAAAGATTATTTTAGACAACATTGGATCTAGTTATAATGGTAGAGGAATTGCGATAAGTAAGATTAAGCAAGATGATGTTAGGTATCTTTGCAAGATCCTAACAACTAAATTTTGTGGTAGTTCAAGGGAAGATGACATGGTTGTAGGAATGGTTCATGTAGCTTATCTTATGTGTATTGAGAAGAAACAAGTAGACCTATGTGAAATTTTGAAAATTTAGTTATTTGAGAACTTAGAAAAGATTAAGAAGGCTAAGTACACACAGTTTAGGTTTTCATCTCTGATAGCCTATATGTTTTTCTATATTTTGAGAAGATTTTCTTACACAGTTGATTGGAGTGACAATGTGAACAAAATGGAAAGAATAAACTCAATCTACATGAAGCACCTTTTTTATAAAGTCAATGACAGTGTGAAGCTTGTATTGAAGACTTTTCAGAATATTGTTAAGAACAAATCAAGGATTCCTCAATCCTTAGTTGAAAAGCATAAAGATGACATTTGTTTTATGGTAGACACTAATTTCACCTACATTGAAGTAGTTGAGCCTAGAATGGAATTCATAGACCCTCTTGGCTATGAAGTATTTGAAGCAGAAATAGTAGGATATGTGAATAGACTGTTAAAGTGTGAGTTGGATGGTCATGCAGATAGGTTTGGAACCTATGAAGAGAATTTCAACTCTACAATAAGTTTGAGAGAAAAGAAGCAATCTAGTAGGAGAGTTGAATCTACTATGAAGAAAATACTGAAAGAATCAGGTATGTCAAGTCAAGAGTTTGACATAGCTAAGAAGACTGTAGACGCCTTGAAGCAAAGTGAAAATCTTGTAATTCCACCTGAGGCATCTAGTGTAGACCCTATTGATCCTATTGCAGTAAAGGTAAAAGTTGAAGTACCTAAAAAAGATGAAGGAGATAAATCCTTTTCTCCTATTGCTAGCAAAAGAGTAAAAGTGAGTGCAACAGGACCCGGCAAGAGACAGAAAGTGATTGTACCACCTATACCTAGAAATGTAGCAGTAATTAAAGATGATGATGAAGTTTCAATCAAGAAGAAAACTTTGAAACCAAGAATTGAAAGAGTTAATGAAGATATATTGAAGCATGGAGACTTCACTAAGTTGAATAAATTCTATGATCTATATGGATCATTTGACAGATTGAATTTTGAAAATACAATGATTACACATATGATTATGACAGATAAGAAACTTAGCACTATTCATGGTAAGATCCCAGAAGATTTGTATAACAAACTTGTGAATAGAAAACAAAGAGCACAAGAAGAGGACATAGAAATGAGAGAACATGTAATCAAACAGTTCTGTGAAGTTGAGGATGAAGATCATTTGAAGAGATTCTTGAAGTCTCTTGGAACTTTATTGAGAACTAACAGAAGAACAATCCTTATAATGGGAGGCAAAAAGGAGGAAGTATAGAAAGAGACAGAGCAAGTAGTAATGCAATTTCTTGCAGATATAGTTGCAGGAAAGCATGTTGAATCAGACCCTTAGCAGAAGCAATCAAAGGAACCGCATGCAGAGGAAGTTGGTATTGAAGAAGTTCCATCTTCTTCACATATCAATATTGGCAAAGAATCAATAGAAATTGAAGGAACCAAAGTGACACTAGAGTCAGATGATGCAGCATTTCATGATCTAGGAAACATTATTGAAAATTTGGCTTTAGAAGAGAAAGAGAAGATTACAGAATCAGAAAAGGATACAGAGGTAGTGGACGCACCAGTAGTATCAGAATCAGTTCCAGCAAAGAAGATAGTTAAAGGTAAACAAATTTTAACAAAGGTCACTACCCCCTAGTGCACCTGACAGTAAGAAGAGACAAATTGGTTCAATTTTTGAAGACCTTGGAAAAGAGGTTGAAGATGATGATCAGCTTGAGTTCATCACATCTCTTAATAAAATTATTGGAAAGAATAAGAAGGTGAAGGACCTTGAAGGAAAAGTTAAAGTTTTGACAGAGCAACTCGAGAGTGTGATTAGCACTAAGATATTTTGAATCAGATCAACTTGAGAAAGCTAAAATAGTAATAAACTCTTTTAACTCTAAATTTTCTAACTTAAAGGATATTGCTAGAATAAAAGTTCAGGAAGCCTTTGAAGTAGAAATGTAACAAAATTTAAGTGTAAATATTCAAAATGATATTGGTAATTTGGATGTATGCATAAAGAATTTGAGGAAACATTTTGAGACTGGAAAGAGTTTGTATATACAATGCACAAAATCAGAAATCCTAATAGCTAAAGAAGATAAGAAAGATCAGAGAGAAGATAGATGCAATTACAGCTGAAACAAACACCTTGTCAAGCCCAAATGTAAAGATAAGTTCTGTAGAGAAAAACATAAGGAAGTTAAATGATGAAACCAAAATGTTAGCAGAGGAGAAGAACAAAAAGATGCTCAGGATTAACATCTTGAGAGAGCATATCTCAATCAAGACCTTCAATTGTTGAGGACCAAATTGAGCAGTGTCTTTCAGCAAAGACATCTTTTCAAAAGTTTAGCTTTAATTCCTTGCAAGCTTGTCAGACAGTAGCATATGGATTGAGTACTCTACTCAATGTTTTTGAATCCATCAAGAAGATATGGGAGAAATATTTTGAATCATGGAAGTCAGAGTTTGGCGACTATGTTGCAAGCCTACTGGCTTTGCAATAGCTGATAACAAGGTATCAAGTTTTTTTTAAATTTTTGTACACCCTATCTTTGTCATTGTTGTCAAAGGGGGAGAGATAGCAGAAAATTGAATATATGTTGAGGAAGGATACTCATAGAGGGAGCTATTCTATGGTGTACAATATTGTATATGTTTTGTATAACATTTGGCCACAAATTTTGTGTAAATACTTTGAAGTTTTGTTTGCACACTTAGCCAATTTTCCCATATGTTGCCACCAATGACAAATGGGGAGATTGTTGGCAATTTGGCTAATGTGGATGCATAGATGTTGTCATTATGGAAACATATGATCTCTATTGAGAGTGTAGAATCTAGAATGCAAGTATGGCAAGTTGAAGGAAGAAATTGTCTAAGTATGGATATAGTGATCCTGACAGAGCACCTGATGAAGATTTAGTTGGTGATGTCCACTAGAGCAATATTTTGTTTGCGTAGTTAACTGAAGCTTATACAGAGTATGAGGATACCCCATCTTAGTGTGCATAAAGTTTGGAGTAGTACGGATGAAGTTATTCGAAGTTTACCGAAGAATAGTTTTTGTAGACAAAATAGTTTTGGAGATAGTATTAGCAAAAGAGTTAAGGGATTATTTTTG